>JAMJFZ010001089.1:4767500-4990000 GCA_026225945.1 Cricetomys ansorgei | reverse complement strand
AAGATGGTGCGTATCAGATTCAGAAAATGATGTATTTAGTTTTAAATCAGACTAAACATATATTTGAAGCATGACATCATGATGGAAACCAATAGAAGCTGAGGCCACATCAAGCAATTACGTAATGGTTCATGTCACCAAATATTTGACCTTAAAGACGATTTTGAGCACTTACCAAGGATGTAAACCAGCCTTGAAAGTCCTGGGGTGATGTGCACGTGAGTTACAATAGGACTTTGTAATTTAAGTGGAAATGGATTTTAACCCATTAGTAATATTATGGGTCCCATGCAAATGCTCTCGTCTGCTGAAGTTTAGAAAGATTTAGACTCTTCTCTCCATGGTAGATACAGATCATAGATTCCATCTTGGACTTGCGTGTCTCCTGGGTCCTCTGGAGACACTGATACTTTCCTGATAGATAGAGAAAATGAGGCTACGAAATTGCTATAACATCACTTACTCTTAGATGGAACAGGTAAGAATCTCAGGGGAAATCAGGCTGATGGGCTCCAGGTTTCCTAGAATTTAGCTATATGCTTGGAGAAAGAGTTCGAATGCAAACTTTAGATTTGAGCAACAGCCCGGTTCTGTTTCTTGTAATAGCATTGTGGTTTGGTGAGATATTTTTAAATGTAGGAAAGCAGAGCCACAAAATAGATCTTTTTAAAATAAATGTGCTTGGTGAAAAGCAATTTAGTTTGCTCAAATTACATACATTTGTGAATATGAGTATCGTAAGAGCTGAATCTCAGTATATAATATATATATATATATATTTTCTTTTTAATGCAAGGTCTGCTTCAGGATAGGCATAGAAAGTTTTGGTGGTCAAGAAAAACACACATCTTGTGGGAGGGTAAGAGTTTGTTTAAGTCTCAAAGGAAGTGAAGTTTGTCTCGCATCTTATAAGCCATTCAATACATAAAGAAGAAAGCTAAATCTGTTGATCAACATAGAGAATGAGCAGTAATAAAATTGGGGAGGGAAGCAAAGGTTTACAGTTTGTTTATGATGCTTTCCTGAAACTGCTTATTCAAACTCATTTATTACATTAACAGAAAGAAGACAAGGACCAGGCGATTGACATCCAACTAACATGAAAATCCATGTTAGGATGTTGCAAAGTTTAAAAATTTAACTTATGAACATAGTGCTTAAATGTGCTTTCCACACTCCATCTCTTCTGAAATTGCACATGTTTGTGCGTGTAATATTCCTGATAGTGTCATTCCTAAAACATCCCCCACCAGCAAACTCCTGAATGTAGAACTCTCTTTTGCATCGAGTTTGGAAGCAAAGCTGCCTCTCAAACTCCCTCCGCTAAAGACATACAATGAAATGCCTCGTTAAGAACCTTAATTTAAAGCAGGACACATACTGCATGTCAGAGGTGATAATCACCTTCGTTAATGAGCTTGACTTCTTCCTGTGATGAGTAAGCCTCCCTCTGCCTTGCTTATAGTAACTTCTTTTTTTCCTGCCTTTCTTCAGTTGTGCTTATTAAAAATAGTAAAAAATGATGGTATTATATGTAGGGGTCCAATCTGCCTAGTCTATACTGAAACCATATACTGGTCAAGTGCTGCTAAAACCACATCTAGTGTGTGTTGGGGGGAGTAAGCAAAAGCCAATAGAAGTCATGTACACCACAGCCTCGCTTCCATACCAGCCTGAAAAGGGCCTATTGTATGATTTAAACCAATTTCCACATGAAATCTATAAGCAAAATATACCAGCAAGTCTAAGCAATAAAGCTGAGACACTCTTGAACAAATTGATTTTACAGCTATCTATTATAAGAGGTTTGTATATTTTTGGAGGCTGGGGGCTTGGAGAGGTTATGTCCAAGCATATGAGAAATGATCTGTCAACTTGATTTTACTATAGTCAAAAGGGTAGGGTTTTTGTGTGCGTGTGTGATTTTCTTCAATATTATTTGATCACCTTCTTATTTTAGCAGATAGCTACAGTATTCTTACCCTAATTCAGTATTCCAAACCAGACGAGTAAGGTTTTGCATTTACTTCTTGAGATGACAGGTTTGGTTGTTTTTTTTCTGTCTATTGTTAGAAAGCAAATCAGAGGCACTAAATGGTTCGCCTTGCATCTCAGAATATGACAGAAGCAGAACCTGATCTCGGACATTCAGTATTTTGTATGTCTGTCTAGATCTGTCTGGTCCATTCAAATTGCCTCTCATTCGTGTGAAAATGAGAGAAACGAGAGCCAATTATTCTCTGAGAACTTTGGGTGACAGACACACAGTCCTGTCAGACTAACGTTAGAGATGTCTTATGATTTTTCTAATTTGAAACTAGAAGTCAGGGTCAATAACTGTTTGCTAATCTGATCTGTATTAACCAGCCTTCTGTCACTATGACTAACATTTGATATATAAAGACAAATGGATTGCTTGGCCACACCATTTCAGTGGTCCTTGTCTGTGACCAGGTAGGCTTATTGCTTTTTAGACCAATGGTGGGCTAGTGCGTGGTAACGGTAAAGAGAATATAGAGACACACAACCACTTACCAAATGGCCAGGAAGCAAAATACTGAATGATAGCAGGGGTGCAGGAGTCTACTATTCCCTTCAAATGCACTTAGCCAGTGACCTTTCTTCCTCCCATTAGGCTACTCATTCTGCCACCTCTCAGTAACAGCACCCTGGGGACCAAGCCTTCGGCATTCTAACATTCAACTCTCTAACTCTCACACTCTCCTAGTGCCCAGTTAGGGTTAGAATCCCAGGAGTTTGGAGAGGAGAACGTATAGGAAATGGTATGACAAGGCACAGTGAGGGTGAGTGATCTCTTCCATAGACGTCAGTGGGAATACCATTGAGGAACCAAGGCACAGCTCCATCAATGTCATAGGGTAAGTCACAGAGCCATGTGGCTTATGCTACCAATCTTTACAATGGTACTTTTTTTTTTGCCTCTAAAGCAGATTTCTTTGATAAGATGGTTAAGATTACATCCGTTTATGCTGGTTAAATAAAGACACAAATGGAAAACCATTTGCACAGAAGTGATCCTAATCCCTTAGCTGATGATGCAGAAACAGATGTCAGATCATACTTACCTCTTTTTCCTTTGGCATGGCTCAGTTTTTTACCTTTGGTAGTTTGAGGATCTCACTATTTAGTTCAACCTAGTCTTGAACACACAATCTTCCTCCATCAGGCCTCTGAATGCTCCATATAGCTCAAGCTGGCCTTGAAATCAAAAGTGCCTTGCCTCATTCGGTCTTCTGAATGTTCCATGTAACTCAGACTGGCCTTGAACTCACAATCCATCTGCCTTGGATTCTGAGTGCTGGGATTACAGGTATGCACCACGATGCCTAGCGTGTTGTGACTCTCTTTAGCTAACCACTCAAGGGTTTCTATATGGAAGAAAGCTTTATATTTAAGCCTCTTGAGTTGATATAATTCCTCTCTTTTTCTCTGGGTGTTTTCACATTAAGTATATCAGTTTTCAAATGAGATTTGGGCTGTTAATGCATTCTCCTTGTACTAAAAGCTTAAATAACATTTTAAAAAACCGTTATGCTATAATCTTTATTCATTTAAAATTCCCAAGCAAAAAATGGAACTAATACATCTTAAGATAGCCTTTTTAAAAATTTCATTTACACTCATTTCCAAATTTTAAATAAGTGAAGAAAAAGATCCAATAGAAAAATATTTGATCTGCTTATATCAACCCTGTTCATCATTAATTTGACTGTATATTAATAGTTTTTGAGAAGTACCTTTAAGGCAAAGGTCCTGAAATCAAGATTCCTTAACACTCCAACAGTCAGCCAGATTCATAATGTTCAGAGAACTGAAATCACCTCCAAATGCACCTAGTATGGGAAGTCCTGAACTGTACAACAACACAGATTCATACGCAGAACCTTTAGCGTCTCAGAAATTTAAAGTAATAAAATTAGCAGTATATAAACGGTGAGACGAATCATCATGAACTGAACTGAAAGAGCACTGTGGTGGTTTGAATGAGAATGGCCCCAATAGGCTCACAGATAAGAATGCTTGGTCACCAGGGAATGGTGAAAAGATATTTGAAAGGATTAGAAGGTGTGGCCTTTTTGGAGTAGGTATGGCATTGTTGGAGGAGGTGGGTCACTGCAGGCAGGCTTTGAGGTTTTCAAAAGCCCATGCCAGGCCCAGTGTCTCTTTCTTCCTGCTACCTGCTGACCTGGTTGTAGAACTCTCAGCTGCTTCTCCAGCATCATGTCTGCCTGCATGCTGCCATTCTCCTTGCCATGATGATAATGCACTAAACCTCTGAAACTGTAAGCCAGCTCCAGTTGATTGCTTTCCTTTAAAAGGGTTGTTGTGGTCATGATGTCTCTTCACAGCGATAGAACACTGACTAAGACAAAGAGGCTCTTTCAAACTTTAGGATTTAGTAGCTAATTCAAGAATCAAATGGGTTACCTACATTTTAATATATATCAAATCCACATTTGCTTAGAGAGACTGCAAATGTGGAATATGGAAGTAGAATGAGAGGGAGAAGCCCAAAGGGAGGGACAGAGATAAAAGCAGAGTCACGTCATAAAGAAATGTAAGATTTCACATATCATGTTTTCAAAACACACGTGTCATGTGAAAAAAAAAGAGCAGACTATTTTGAGAAAGAAAAGAGGCAGAGGAGAAAGATGGAACGAAACCCATTTTTATAGACATTAAAAAATTAATAAAAAATAGTGATCTGTGTATGATTAAAAAGTGAATCACCCCGCGAAATTCACCACATGGTTCCCGTTTCATCCCTTCTCTCCCTAATTTCTAGCTAATTGGGGAATGGGTAGGATAATATGAAACAAAGCCTGAACTTGACATAACCCTGTTTAAAACCCAGCTCTGTTGTATCTCACTAGTTTACCATGCCAAAGTCCTCCAAGCCTTGGTTTCTCCAACTATAAAATGAAAATGTATGTGTAGTCTGTAAGACTGCTGTGAAAAACTAGGGAGAGACTTGATGTGAGACACCAAACACAGCATCACATAGAGCAGATGGCAGGAACAGCCTTTGAAAGACATTGCCCAAGGTTAACTAAGGGAGGGTGGTGCTGATATGTATGATCTCAACAGTTGGGATATGGTCCATGTTCTTCCAGCAGAACGCACAGAAACTCATAATTTATCTTTTTCTCTGCATTGATTTTTGGAGGCAGTAAAACTAAGCCATTTCAAAAGTTTTATTTTTGTCTACTTTTTTAGCATTTCTGTTTGGGATGGTAATTAACTAAGTTGTCCTCGTTTTGTATTGTAGCTCTAATCTAAAGAAATCATACAAGCAGTAAAATTCAATGGTAACCCGTAAGTTGGGATGACTCCACATCAAGCCTTTGGAACACACCTGGCCTTATTTACCAGATGCTTGCAGTTCAATGTCACCCAAAGGTATTTAAGCTTAATTGGAGCTTCCAACACGTGCAGAAGGACAACAAGGTAAGTCAAATCAGGAAGTCTATTCTCCTGAGTCAACCCATTCATATGGTTCAAAGGACATTTGATTCCCCTAGAATCTAATGCTTTCATCATTGTTTATACAAGAGTCAAAGGGCCATAGGTACTTAGTCCCATCTTGAATGAAAAAAGAAAAAAAAGTAAACACTTCTTTCTACTGATAGAAAATGCTGAGTATGTGAGTGAATGAGAAAGAAGGTTTCTTCACCATAACTGTACCATGCTTACCAGAGCAGAGCCAAAGAAACAGCAGAGGAGCAGAACAAGGAATGCAGGGTTATTTCCATAGAATATTTATCATTTCCATTTCAGACAATTAAAAAAATTCTCATAAGTCTACAGGAAAAACCCATCAGAAACTTCCTCATTTCTCTAGGTGTGAGTGAATTGAAAATTCAAAACATAGTCATCCCACAAACTCAGCAAAAGAGTAGAAAGAATATGGAGAAATAAGAAATGACTTGTAGCCAGTTAACCAAAAGCCATGCATTGTACACCAACCTTGTATGGGTGGCAATGAGAAAACCTATACACATGGAATTTTTCCTTGACTGTATTTGCAGAATAGATTCAGGAAGCAGAGAGCCTGGGTTTCATCCTCATGTCAACACTTCTGAGCTCAGTGTATATGGGCTGGTTTCTAAGCTCCCTGTCCTGTAGTCTCTTCATGAGAAAATCAGCCTTCTGTTTGTGAGGAATTGCATGAACGGATGCCTAGAAGGCAGTCAAGGGAGTCTTCCACGTGCAAAGCTTTGTTGTTACTTCTAATAATTACATTGATTTTCACCTACCTCTTAAAACCATTTTCTTCATACCTCTCAATAGGGAACAGGCATCTTTGACCTGCAGAACACCATTATTCTCTGTTACACTAGGTCATTTGTAAAACAGGGAACTTGAAGTCTTCAGACCTCTTCTCAGCTCTAGAAAACTTGCTTGGATTGAAGCTTAAGCAAATGCAGATAACAGGGTTCAGATAAGTCCCCACTTTTCAGAAGTCAGTGGGTATGCTTAATCAGCATCAGGCCATCCAGATTTCAAGGATAAATAGAAAGAAGCAGGATTAAAGCAAACCAGATGGACCAAAGTTGAAGCCTGGGCATTGGATTGAAGAGGGGATAATCCTGGTTTTTAGAGAAAGAACACTACCGTCACACATAGCAGACAAAAACTTCTCTTTATTTAATTTAAAACATGATGTGGCTTTTAAAACATGCAAAGAGACAAAACTTGATAAAAATGGATTGTTTTTAAAATGTGTAAGTCAGTAGGGGCAATTTTTGGACCTAAGCTTTTTATTTATTTTTTTCTTTTTTGGGCAAATATTTCCATTAGTTCTTTCTGAATTTTATACAATGAGTGACGAACTTTGATCGGCTCCCCTTCCCCAACTCTTCTCAAATCCACCCCTCTTCTCTACCCATCCAACTTTGTGTCCAATTTTTAATCCATTGAGTCCAATTTTTCTGCCCAAATATTCTTGGATGTGTTGTCTTCTACTAGAGAGTGGTCAGCTTACCAGGGACTACACTCTTAGGGAAAACCGTCTTTCTCTCTCCCAGCAGGCAACAATTGCCAACAGCTCTCCGCCTAGGACTGGGGCTTTATGTTCGCCACACTTCTCCATGCCAGGGGATAGGGGGTGGGTCAGTCTGTTTTAGGATTGCACATGTTTTACACGTAATGTCATAGCCACTCAGTCCAGATGTGCAGCCACCTACTGGCTCTGAAGACACTGCTCCCCTGTGGTCACCTACTGCCTCAAGCTCTTGCACTCGTTCTGCTCCCTCTTCCACAAGGATTCCTGGGCATCAGGAGGAATTGGTATAGTATATATGATCCATTTAGGGCTGAACATTCTGGAGTCTTTTATTCTCTGTACCTTGGCCAGTTGTGGGTATCTGTGTTAATCACCATCTACTACAAATAGAAGCTTCTCTGATGAGGGTTGACAGATGTATTGAACTATGGGTATAAGGATATAGTCCCATATGGGTATAAGGATATAGTCCCATATGGGTATAAGGATATAAACTTCCATAATCATTGGGAGTTTATAATGATAAGACTTTAAGAGTACACACACACACACACACACACGTGCACATACAATAATTAAAAAGCTAATTTGGCTGCAATTTTCTTTTATACATACAAGACCATTTAAATTATTTTTATTACTAAAAAATACCAATCTTCCCTTTGTGTGCCCATCATATAAAAGTTCTAAAATTTTAACCATATACATGAATAACTATGTATGGTATACCTCACCATTGAATTATGATAAATATATAAGTATAAAATCACCACAGTGAAACCCATTTCTTTGTATATTAAACCAAACTAATTTTTTTAAAGAAAACCTTTTCTGATTATCTTCATGTCTCCTCTACAATCTAGTATATACCATTCCCTCATTATCCCACGCTCAAAACACATTACTTTTTGGCTATCATTTTACATCATATCTTGGTTTTATAGAAAAAATACTGCCCCATTTTTCACTTAAAAACCTTCTTGTCTGTTACTCTGCTTCCCTGACTTCCTTATAATTGATTTGTAAATTTCCATAAAGTTTATTTCGTGTATTTAGATCAGCATTTCTTTAAATTTATAGATTTATCTGCAAAAAAAGAGATATTTTCAATATCCCAGCATATGCTGTAAGAAGAAAAAAAGTGGATTAGAAAAATATATACCTTCCTTGAATATTGAATGTCAAGAAGAGGTAGTTTTCCAAAGATAAATAAGTGAAGGTACTCATTTTTATTGTGAAATTGGAAAGAAAAAATAAAGTAGAAAAATACAGGCACAAATGGCATAATGCATTATATTTTCACTGATTTGATTTTTAAGGCAAGTCTCTTTTTCCTGTCTGAGCTGATACTTTCTCTGTTAAATAAGAAACTTGAGCAGGGTGAGGTCTGAAGCCATTCCAACTCTCCAGTTCCAGCTGGTTCTGCTTCTGCGCAGGACAAACCCGAGCCTACCTAGGTCCAGCTGAGGAGGACACAGAAGCATTCTGGACAGCAGTGCTCATGTCTGACTTGCTGCCTTCTATGCAAAGGCAGGCTGGTTGCCAATGTGATCAACCTGAATACTCCTACGAATCAACCCTAGCTCAAAGAAGGTACATACATGATTCCAGGCAGCTTTTCTTTCCACCAACTAAAGCAATTCTTGGGACTTCATGAAAGAAAGGTTGAATAAATGGGTGGATTGATGGCTAAGAATTAAGCGATTTAAGGGGATTACATCTCAACTACGTGTCTCCTCATCTCAAAGTACTAAAATAGGCATTTGCTGGTGGGAGGGGGGTGGGGTTAAGAATAGACCTTGTTTTAGAATTAGCTTTTTCTCATCATCATAACTAGCAATCAGAGAAATTGCTTACAAGAAGCAGAGAGTTAAGATTGGTTTAAATTGACTCAAATTTCTCAAGATAAAAGTGACTGAAGTTGTTGTGAGCTCTAGTATGTCAGAGGCACCAACCAATGAAAGAGTATAATCAGTATCTTCCATGTCCTAATTGCCATCCAGCCTACTGGCCCCTGGGCTCCATTCTTGCCCTGAGTGGTAGCTTTTGAAGAATCAGAACTGCAACATCAGTGCATGAGCACAGAACTGTGTTAATCATAAGGACTAAGAGTTGTTTGTGAATGTCGCTGTGTCCGTTTCTGTTTTAAAGTTTTGATATATTTGAATCCACAGAAAAGTATTAAAATATTCATTAATGTTTTATAGAGAAAACACACTGACTCACGGTTAAAGGTGATAGAACGGTCTTCTCTGTGTCACACAGGTAAAAACTGCACTGTGCACAGTGACATGACAGGAACCTGGTGCCAGATCTGAGATCTCAACTCCGTATTCCACCAGGTGAAGATATTAGGCTTTGGGAACATTAAAAGAGAGAGAGAGAGAAACAAAGCAGAAAAGAAATGACCATCAGAAGTATAGCTTAAGGTGCATGCTGTGCACTCTTCTTGGCTCTTCATGCTCAATCACTAATTTCTTTACATTTGTATATTCTGTTTTTTCTTTCTTTCTTTTTTTTTTTTTTTTTGGTTTTTTTAGACAGAGTTTCTCTGTTGTAAGTCTTGTTGTCCTAGAACTCACTCTGTAGGCCAGGCTGGCCTGGAACTCACAGAGTTGTGACTGCTTCTGCTTCTCAAGTGCTGGGATTAAAGGTGTGCTTCACCACTACCCAGCACATCTGTGTATTCTTGAGCAAAGTAATGAAAACATCTAAAATATGTCCAAAAGACAATAATGACTTCACATCCAAACACACACACACATTATATATATATATATATATATATATATATAGATATAGATATAGATATAGATATATATATATATATATAGATATACACACACACACACACACACACATACATACACACGCATGTGTGATATATATATATGGAAGAACACACCAGTGAATGCTTATATGTTTTTTCAGAAGGAAAGCAATGTACAAAGGCACAGGAGTACAAGTCAGATGTCATTGCATTGCTTTTATTAAGCCTGGCATTTGTGGTAGTACTGGATTTGTGACTTTGACACTGTTATACATGAATTATGTCATAAAGCGGATTCATGATTATGTTGACATTATTGAGAAACATAACTTTTCACTGTGAGGGGATGATACAATATCGAACTAGAGATACTGGAAATGTGGAGACCAGCATTAGGCTTGGAAAGATCAGTAAGGATTCACTGTGCATTTTGCCTTCTTTATCCACTGAAACCGCTTTGAGAGCATTGCCTGGACTGCAGGGATTAACACTATCGGGGATGACTGTCTAAACTCTATTGTGCACTTCAAGGAATGAATTCTTTCTGGAGAAATGAGTGATTTCAAATCTGGTAGGAAGGCTGAACAAAATGAAATTGAAGTAATGTGTATGCTAACATCAGTTAAGTTCTCAAACAAAACTAAATTTTTTGAGAAAATTTCAGGTGCTACCTTGAAGAGAGTATGACACTGACACGTGGCCTAGAAGTCAGGCAGTGTCAGCAGCTGAACCACAGCTGATTAATGCCCTGCGTATCTAGTCGCTGAGTGCCTGATGGCTGACATGCTCAGCTGTGTACCTTGGGAGACTTGGCCATGGATTCCGGTCATTATTATGAGAGCTAGTAAACAAAGAAGAAGAATCAAGTATCTATTCTATGCTGCTATAAAAAAATACATTATTTCATTTAAAAATAATTCATGTAAAACGAAGAAAACCTATTTTTAACAGGTTGACCAGGTGCAGCGGGATGATGAGAATGAACTAAGATGTGCATTTACCATACAAAACTATTAGATCTTGCAATTTGCACTCTCTGTCTTTAAAATTTTTTTCTTCTTGAAATGAAGACCTCAGATTCTGTCTGTCTTTGTCTGGTGGCTCCCATATCCTTACTGGTTTAAGCTAAATGTGGGAGTTTGTAGCATAGGAAGCATTAAAATCCCAAAAGAAACTCTAATGACTCCTGATTCTTATGAACTTATTCTCAAACTTTAAAAATTAACCATCTCCATATGCATGTATGAGTTTGTATAGCTGGCCTTCTCCAAATTTACCTCCATGTTGAACAGAGTTCTATCAAAGGAATTAACACAGTTGTATGAGTTTGACTCTTACATCCACAGTATTCAAACTCAACAGTAGCAGCACTAGGTATTTAGCATTTAATGGACAGAAGATTCTTTTTTCAAAGACATCACTTAGAACTGATAACAAGGTAGTGTAATGTACTAAAACATCGCATTACTGTTTCTATATTTCTTTTTAGGATTCAGATTACTATAGTTAAAAAAAGAAAACCTTGTTTACACCTCAGTCTTACTGACCTGCCACCAAAGGTGTGGTCAGTTCTAAATCTGTCAGTTCCTTTCAGTATCACAAAGAAGACAATAAGATATCAGCTACCTACCAATTGTTCCTTGCCTAGTGGTTGGGATGACATTCTAGTAAACTCACTAGAAAATGAAAGTATCAGAAGTCAATGATTTAATGAACCTAACCCAGAAAATACCCTAAATGGACCTCCACACAGCACTCTGGGACATCCAGTGTTTTGCCCTGTGATCTCAGGGTAGCCGATGGTGGCTACAGCTTGCTACCTAGAAGGAAAAATCAAGCTTCAAAATTCGAGGTGCAGAATCTTCATACCATTTTCATCATAATAACCTTGAAAAATTCTCAGTGGAACCGCATCAGCTTGGATGGTTTTTATGTATAACAGTGTCTAAAATGCAGTTCTTGCTTACAAATAGCAAACTGGAATTGAATCAGTCCTCCTCCATGAATGATCAACACACAAGAAGTTCAGGGACAAGACCTGCTAAATGTTCACAGAATGTCAACAGTGAAATCCATTAGGTGAGGAACCCCATACGATGATTGTCATGAAGCTTTCAACAGACAAACTACTAAAAGAAAGAAAAGACACAGGGGATGTATCAAATAATGACAGATTGTGAGTCCATTTAAGTCTTGGTTTAACACTCTTATAAACCAGAAAAAAATAGAGAATATTCGAACACTAGTATTAGAGTATTGTTGTTGGAGTTTACATATGATAGTGGTGACATTATGAAGACAGAGAACTTAAGAGTCTTTCATGGTACAAAATATTGATGTTATGATGTGTGGTTTATTCCAAAATAAACAGGGAAATGGTATTGGAATTATCGATGAGAATGATTGATCCTGAAATGATGACAGTTGGGGTTACCTAAGCGGGGTCCATCGTTCTGTTCTCTCTGCCTGTCAGTGTACACGTGAAACTTTGCAAGCAAAGATATTGGAAACATTCCAGAGATCACAAAGCTGATAAGAGACTTGCAAGCGGTACAAATTGATTTTCTTCAGTGGCAACACAAGTCAAAGAAAGAAAGTAAAGTAAGGGTTAGAAGAAGATCCCAGAGGGATCAGAAAGGATGAAGCTAGGGGAGGGATTAGCCTCCTGCACATCGCAGCCTAGAAAGGATACTTACTCCCTGAAATGGGAGCAGAAAAGATGAATCAGTGACTATGTGGGCCCATTTCTTTGCTGAGAAGATAGAGAACCTGAGAAGCCAGAAAGGATTCATTTAACTCAACTCTGAGAAGGGAAGGGAAGGGAGTTTGCCCCAGTGAAAGAGCACACGCCTACTATGAGGGAGACTTAAAGCTCTGGTTTGGATCCCCAGCAGAACAGCCACCCCAATAAAAATAAAATGCAAGAAGGTAGAGAAATGGCTCAGCCATTGAGAACATGTGCTGCTCTGTAGAGAAGTGGAGTTTAGTTCCTAACAACTGTATCAGGCAGCTGATAACCCCCTGTGACTGCAGCTCTGGGGCATCTGATGACCTCTTGTGGCCTCTGCAGGCACCTGCACACAGTTGTGTGCATGCGCGCACACACACACACACACACACAACTTTATTTAAAAAGAAAAGAAAAGGAAAAATGTGGTAGTAAGGCTGTTGTGGGGACTCACCAAGGAGGCATTTCATAGGAGTAAACTCTTCCAGACCTCAGCAGAGGGAACCATCATCACGGCCAATGCCAGACTCACAGTGGAACCCTGAGCATCTGAGCTCAGGTGTTTTTACTCATTCAGAACTCCTCAGGTGCAGATCATAAGCAATCGAACATCCCCCACAGAAATCCAACACCTGCAGACATTACAGAACACTAAGACGTAGGCTAGCCCCTCGCCCAACAGTGCATAAAAAAATTTCAAATATAACTAAAAATAAACTTCCCCAACAGAAAAAAGGTAAATAAGTTTCCTCCGATCCACCATATTCTCTGAAGTCAGGGATAGAAAACAGGACCTGCTCTTTGTAAATTTTACACTTCTGTTAAGAAAGATTTAGGAGACCAATGTCAACGATTGTCTTCCCTTAATACACACATCATCTAGTGAAAGTTTTCAAACGTGAACTTCAAGCATCACTTTTTGGAGCTAGAGAGTCCCTTGGTTGACCAATTGATGATGTTTGTGTTTTATTAGGTAGAGATTAGAAGTTATCACTCTACTAGAATAGTTGATAAAACCAGGGTTCACACATGGCAACACGTGAAACACAAGGTTGTTCTCGCAATAAATTCCAGCAAATTCTGATGGATAGCTTCTTAGGAGGAGTGGAAGCTGGTCAGGTTGGTTATGTGGCAGAGGGTTCAGCCTTCAAACGTGGACTGTTAGCTGCAACCATTTGAGAACACATGAAATATAGCTCTCATGCAGCAATATCCAGGGAGCCCCGAGGCAAAGCTGGCCTAGAAGATGGCCTGGCTGGCTTGAGAATTCGGAATTCATCGTTTTCCACCCACTACAGCCCTAGGAAGTACAGGAAAGGCAATGCTATTTGTTGCTGCACCAAAAAAAAAAAAAATGCATTTCATAGCACACCACCTCAGGATCAGGGAATGTAGTGCTTATAGAGACTGACATCTGTCAGACACAGACAGGCACATCACAAAGCCACATGTCTCCTTGAATTGGACAGGCGAAGGAAATCAGGAAGTGGTGGCCTCATTCCATAAACTGAATTCTTTGGAGACAGCTCAGAACTCTGCAAGTCAAAAGAAGAATAGATTATCACTAAAGACCCCTCAGTGCAGCTGCTTCACGTTAAACCCTGTCAAATAACTCCCAGTTTTCTTTGATCGGAATGAATTAAATCTGTTTTACATCGGCGATCCTTAGCACATCTCTCTTTGACCTCTGTTCTTAGTTCTTTTATTCTATTTCTGGAAAACAAAAGGCACTTCTTCATTTCTGCAATGAACATTCATGTGTGTGTACATCATTTTCACTTTGAAAGAGAGTTATTAGATATTTAGTTGATTTTATTTCATGAATGCATACAGCTTTTAGCAATTCAGGAAGGCTTTTAGTAATTAAAAAAGAAAGCCAAAACACAAGAAACTAAATTATCTCCTAAGAAATGAAAACGCGATGTCTTGAGCTGCTCAAGTAGTCTCCCTCTGATGACTTACGTCTTATAAAAGACAAATCACAAAGTCTGCATCGAATGACATTTTTATATTTTCCCTAAGAGTCACAATAATGATTTCAAAAGCTTAAGAGACAAGGGCCCACAAAATGTAGGACAAAGCAAGAATGGATGATAATGAATTCTGTGCTCTGTGGGAAGGCAAACCAGAAAAGTTATAGAAAGGGAAACTAATTACTCAAATAAGGCAGATTCTAGAATTTCATCTCCAGGAAAGGAGATGAAAGAAAAAAAATTAATTGGTCATGCTACAATATGTTGATTCCATGATAAGTTTACTTTAATGAGCTATAAATATGACAAACTTAAGTGTCGTGTTTTAAGTTGTATTCTCCAGTGTAAATGCTCAAAGCACAGTAGAATTTGTAGCATCCCAGAATACAGTGGTATCTCTAAAATCAAGCTCTCTAGTGTTCCGTAATTACAAAGATTATTTTCATCACTATCACTTAGTAGAGCCAAAGCATTTTCTTTTTATAAAGTTTATGGATTACATTTTGCTTATATGGTGTGTGTGTGTGTGTGTGTGCACGCATGTGCGTGCGTGTGCGTGTGCATGTGTGTGTGTGTGTATGTGTGTCTGTGTGTGTATGTGTGTGTATGTGTGTGTGTGTGTGTATGTGTGTATGTGTGTGTGTATTTGGAGGTCAGAGGACAACTTACAAGAGGCAGGTCTCTCCTCCCACCATTTGGATCCTGGGACTCGAACTCAAGCCATCATGATTAGCAGCAAGCACCTCTACCTGCTGAGCCGCCTCACCAGCCCAAACAAAGCATTTTCTTCTAGGACTTGGTTCTGTGTCACATGTGTGGGCCACCTCCTAAGCCTCACAGCCACTGTTCCATGGGGACAATGATCTCCTCAAGTCTTAAACTCCCTGTATTCTTGCTAGAAATGGCACACACAGACTCATGTATTTGATACACAAAGTACAGTTCACAGAACAAGTCAGGAAGGTCCTCAGTCAATCTCAGTTACATGACAAATTATTTTCCCGTATCTTACCGTTTGCTTTCCAGCAGTCTCAAATGAAGAGTGAATTTACTGTATAGGATATTAAATATGAATAGACCATTTGGTTTATTCTTGGGATACTTTCCAATTTTTAATTGGTTAATGATTATGAATCATTTCTAAACCCTTTAGATGAAAGAAGTTACAGCATGCTAAAATATTACCACTACAAAATTATAAATACAACATTGCATTAATTATGGGTTTGCATGGACTACAATTATAATTCACTTGACTCTAGCAATCATATCCTGCTGGCAGGCCTCTTGATTGGTGAAACTATGCAAAACGGTGCTGCTAGGCTATGGGTTTTTATTAAGCCATGATGTCCTTGATTTACTGAAAACAATTCATATGCTATTTGAAATGAAGGCTATGTTTTTCTAGAGGATGAATTATCCAACATTTTTTGTTTTTTTTTTCCAAAAGGATTCTTATCTTGACAACTCAAAAAAATTTGTGGTAGGAAGTATCTCACAGATTAATTAAGTCATACCCATTGAGGTCACACCATATTTTTCTCACAGTTTTACAGGTTTTGAAACTTATTAAATAAATTGATGTCAGCATATAAGAGGCTGAGAACTAATGTATTATTACCATCCTGTAGAAATATTTGTTTAGATTACACAAATATTTTATTCTAAGTTATATTTTCAGTTTGCTTGTTTGTTTTCTTTGTTTTTTTTGTTTTTTTTTTTTTTTGAGACAGAGTCTCACTCTCTAGCCCTGGGTGCCCAGGAACTCAGAGATTCAAAGTGCCTCTTCCCATCCTCCTCAGTGATGGAATTAACGCTTGTAGCGCTTCACCCAGCCTTCCGTTCTAATGGAATGAATCATTAGCATAGATGAAATATTCTCCTCAGGACCAGAACCATCTTCAGCTTCTGCTGCATTTCCATGTCGCCATTTCCCCATCTCACTCTCAGGTATGTGTGTGTGTGTGTGTGTGCGCGCGTGTGCACGTGTGTATGCGCGCGTGCGCACACACATGCACACCACATTCACATATGCACACACTGTGCTTCAAGAACATGGAGTGCTATATGTTTCCAAGATTACCCACAAACTTCCTTCCTCCTCTGTACCCATATCAAAATATATTTATGCTCGTCAAACTCAATTCTTTTCCAAAAACGTTCTCCACATCTCAGGGAGAAAAAAAAAATCAAATCAATTCTTTGCTCTTTATATGTCAGTTTCCTGTTAGAATAACAAATACCTGAGATAATAAATTTATAAAAATTAAAGGATGACTTGAGCTCATGATCAATAGGCTCAGTTTCTTTGGGCCTATGGCAACACAGCATGTTATGGGGTGAGCGTGTGGGTAGTTCAGGGTGATGAGAGGTTTGTATACTATCCAGAAAGTGAAAGGAAAAGAAAAAGAAAAGCAGAGTTTTTCTTCAGGAGCATGTCCCTAGTGAATGGAACCCCTTCTACCAAGGCCTAGCTTTGAAAAAATTAGTATAATTAGTATATTTTACAGCATTTCTGTGAACTTCATACATGCATACAACGTAGTGTGATCAAACTCACTATCCTGCTCCTCTTTCTGCTTCCTCCCAGATTTACTCCACCTCCTCCAAACTCTTCAAGTCCTCTTATTTTATGGCCTACGGATTCTAATTTGTGCTGCCCACACACTCATGTTGGGGGATGGGCATCCTTAAGAATATAGTTTACTTATCAGGTGACACACTCTAAAGGAAACTGATTCTCTTCATGCAAAAGCTTTCAATTGTTGGTAGTTCCTCAGTTCAGTGTGGGCTTCTGAACTCTTCCCTGTTTCACGCTAAAATGCTGACTGCTGCGATCCTGTACAGGTCTCACGGAGGCAACCACGGCTGCTGTGAGCCCATAACATCCAGAAGACATGGTTTCACTGGAGTCATCTCTACCTCTGGCCTCTGGTCCTTACAATCTTGGTATCCTCTTTTTTCTCTACAATGATCCCTGAGCCTTGGGAAGAGTGGTGTGAGGCAGAGGTTCTATTTGTGGCTGAGTACTCCACAGACACTTATTTTCTCCACTTGGAGCAGCCATGAGTTTCTGAACTCACCACCATCCTCTGTGCAAAGAAACTTCTCAGATGCAGCCTGAAAATTTCACTAATCTGTTGCTATAGAGATACAAGTTTAGAAGGCAGTTTGATATTGTGTCCATGTAGAAAAATAATAGTAGTAAATTCACCTACCTGGGACCTATCCTCTCCCTAGCCATGGGTTCTTGGCTACATTTACAGTACCAGGTTATCTTAGTTATGGTTTCTATTGTTGTGATAAAACACCATGACCAAAAGCAACTTGTGGAGAAGGTTTATTTCATCTTATAGTTTATAGTCCATCATAGTCCATGTGATACTGCGATCTGGGTACACTGCATCAATTATCAATCAAGAACATGCAATAGGAAAATGTGGTATGGGCATTGTCATAACTGAATTTCCCTCTTTCCAAAATAGATCCAGCTTGTGTCAAGTTGACATAAAACTAGCCAGTACATAGTCATACATTTCCTTCTGTGGAGAAAGTCCAGTCATAAAGCAGTAGGTTATTCCCATAACATTTGTACCACTATCACACATGAGAGCATGCCATGCCGTTTTCGTTAGTATTATGGATCACAGAGTACACAGTTGGGTAAGAATGGTGATTTTAATTTTCCTCAGCAGCTTATATAGCATTGTGAGGTACCGTGAAATATAGCCAGCAGGGCAAGTGCCTCCTGGAAAGTACTAACTTGATTTCTCCATGTCCTATGGCCAAAACATGGTTTTTCAACAATAAGATCTTACCATCAAGTTCTGGTGAATAAACAAGATAAATTCTTTAGAAGGAGGGAGTCCTGTGTCTCTCCGACTAACTCCTCAAGGGAGGGCATCTCACATATAGCACTGACTTTTTTACAGCCACCTATGAAACCCCTATCTTTTAAAGGCTCTACTACTTCCCATGAGCACTAAGGTAGAGATTTAATGTCTTTGGGGATTTAATGAATTTGGGGATACTCTAAGTTTAATCTCTAACATTGTGTAAATTTCAATTTATACATCTGCATATTATCTATTGATTAATATTAACATTTCACCATTTTCTTGGTTTTGCTGTGCCTAAATATGTCACTGACTTAGGTGTTCTTGAAGAACAAGAAAGAGAAAGATAAAAGTACTTTCTATGTTTATCCAATTTTGAAGTCAGTACTGTTTTATTGTGATAAAAACTGGGTACCACAGAGGCTAGGCAATAATCTGTCTTACTACTATTGAGTACCAGAGTCGTCATCTTGAACCAACTCTATATGACTTCAAATACTACTGTTTTCCAGTATGCAAACAAGACTGTGTCCAAGTACATTTCAAATTTCAAATCCTTTTCTTAATGTCTGAGAAAAATCACAAAAATCAATGGATAGATAGATAGATATGTAAAATTAACCAGTCATGAATTTTGCCCTGTTATTGTGATGGGGATAGAGAACGCCAGATACATAGCAAGAACTCCATACTCACTTCCATTTTCCAAGCTCTGTCTTTTACTGACCTCCAGCTGGAACTAGGTAACAGAACCATGCTGTCTCTCATCTCCAGGAAAACCACCCTACAGATCCACCGTTATGACAGAGCTATCATTACTCAAGTCTCTGCTATTTCGGTAACAATCTTCTCAATTAACTACATGTTCAAACTTCTACATGCTTTCCATGCATCCCACCATTTTACAGATGTTTTAAAATTTGCAAATTATGATCCATTTGTACTAGTTCTTTCTACCTCTTACTGGCTGAAAAATAGTGAATAGACTTCCTAATGTCTCTGTGTCCTTTTACTCACATATAAAATGAAATCTATGACACGTACTTCAGAATAAAGTTAGAAAACATCTAAAGATAAATTTATGGTATTTGAACTAATATTGTCACTAAGGTAAACTAAGCCTTGCTGGTATTTTTGCTCACAGTAACTCTAAGAATAGTCCTCGACTGTCACTAATCTTAAGACCACGTAGTGCTGTTGCTTTGCCCTGTTTCCTACAGCAAGTGAGGTACAGCAACTCAACACATTCAAGCTGCGGCCATGTACAGCTCCTGCAGAGAGGGCTCTGTGAAAGAAACGAGAGACAAAGCGTACAAGCACACAAGTAAGCCTGACCAGTTCATAGTTGACTCTTTTTTTTCAAAACTCTCTTGGCAACTCTCTCCCTCTATCAAGACAATCTTTCTGTGATTGGCACCTTTTGCTTAAAGGAAGAAGAGATAGTTTCAATGAAGAACCTCCCAAAAAAGCAGTATCACATCACCAGTTCCTAAGGGAGACCCAGAATCCTCATGAGAAATATTTTTCTGCATCTTGTTACTGAAAATGCAAAATGATAACTCATCCCCGATGCAAATGAACTGAAATTCAGCATTCGCGACTTCGTTCCCAAGCATCTCAAACTCAAGCTACTCCAGTTTCTGGATCCTTTCTCCACTTGCCTCTTTATGCATTCAAATTGACAAATGCCCTTGTACATTATTTTAACCTGCCCATATCTAATGCACCGGGATCTTGTTATGCTCCCTTTGATTTCATTGCTTGCGATGCTAGTATCAGCAGCCCAGAATTGCCAAAGCACTAAACAGCCCAATTTTTTCTCTAATTTCTCAGAAAATTGACAGTTTTATGAACTGTCTCTTTACCTATGCCCCATAAACATGTCAGGCTTTGGAAAGTCATTTTAATTACATCCCAGGGGGACTGCAATGGGAGATTATAGCTTCTTGGCAGGTTATTAAAAAACAGTTGTTCACATATACAGAAGTATATGTAGCAGAGTCTCATATTTGACACAACAGTCAAGGCATTAACCCTGCCAAAAGCTTCAGCTCTTCCTGACTGCAGGGAATGAGACAGTGAATGGCAGAAGACAGATCCATAAAATATTTTTGTATGCCCTCCTTCACTTTCTACAGATCACCAGGTAGTTTAAAAAGCTCTTGGAGGCCATCACCGCCTATAATAAACTCTTTATACACCTGCTAGACAGAAGGTAGACACAGAATGTTTTCCTACCAAATCATTCCCGGTACTGGGATTCTCTTAGAATCCATAAGACCAACCTTTGTTCAAACTCAGATCAGAAACGTAGGACACATGAATCTGACTTTAAGGTAGGTAAACATATACCTTGTACATGAAAATATTTTCTAGTACCATTTTCCTTCTTGCCAGATGATCTGAGTATTCTAAATACACAGGCAAAGGTTTCGACCACATTGGAAGCAGCCATTTCTCAATAGTCAATCAAATGCCAAACAGGATGATCTCAAACATTGTCTCCAGGGTATTCAGTTTACAGGAGATGGGTCTAAGGGGACAGGAAGAGGCTTCAGCGTGTAAAGTGCTCAGATCACAAGCATGAGAACCCAAGTAGAGTATAAATCACCAGCACCCACGTAAAGCTGGGCATAATGGAACATATCTGTAAGTCCAGTGCTTGGATGCAGAGATATAAAGATTCTGGTTGCTGGTCAGACACCATACTGAAATCCTTGAGTCCGAGGCTTACTGAGAGATCTTGTCTCAGAAAGTAAGGTGAAAAATGATAGAAGAAGACACTGGATGTCAACATTGGTCTACTCATGCTCACACACAGGCAAGAGATTCAAACATTGGCATGTGCTCATGCGAGTACTACGTATATGCCAAAGGGAGGAAATGAAGATGCCATTTAATTCATTAGTTTAATCATGAATTTTACACCAAATACACGCTAACTCAGGTTGTCATCTGCAAGAGCTCTTAAAACTTCCCACTTCCCAGTGAACAGCATCTCAGTGAGTGAGATGGCATGCTCCCAAGGCTGCTCACTGGGAGTTCTCTTCCAGGACTACAGAACATAATGTAAATTTATGGAAATCATTTTTTTTTTAAAAAAGGCTTGACTCAGTAAGATGTATCCTTAGTTACCAATCCATGTCCCTATAAAATGAGCCCAAGGTACCTTTAAGAATTATACACAGGCGATAGAAATGAAAACCGTCCTAACTTCACCTTAATTCTGGGAGTTCTCCCAACCAGATCCTTCATGATAATAGATGCCACCACATCTTAGAAACTGAGTGGTCCAGTACTTAGGTTTTCCTGATTGCTTATTTTTTTTCTGCTGTTATTTTGTTTCTTCCTGAAAGTGTCAAAATCATTTCTTCCTTCGTATGTCCCCACACTCACCCTGTTTTCCAGACTCCTTTCCTTCTGTCTCTAAACAAGTTCAATTGTTCTGTAAGCCAATAAAGTATCTTTCCTTTAATAGGCTTGTATCAGTCAGCTTTTGGTTATGGTTATATAGCAGTTCTCAACTTATGGGTCATGACCCCTTTGGGGTTGGACGACCCCTTCAAAGAGATTGCCTACGACCATCTGCATATCAGACATTTATATTATGATTCATAGCAGTAGCAAAATTATAGTTTTGAAGTAGCAAAGAAAATAATTTTATGATTTGTGGTCACCATAGCATGAGGTCACAGCTAAGGAAGTTTAAGAACCACTGCTGTAACAAATAACTGGGATAAGCAAATCACAGATGAGAAAAAGGCTATTGCGTTATAGTCTGGAGATTGAAGTCCACAGTAGGATGGTCCTGATCCTTCTAGATCGTCATAAGTCAATATATCATTGGCAAAGGGGTTCATGATAAGGAAAATGCTTTCCTTATAGTGAGAAAGCAAAGAAGAAAGAAAGAGGAAGAACTGGACTTCCTCTGTTCCTTTAGAGCTAAACCAGTATTTCATGACCTAAAGCTCCTTGCGAGGACCCATTCTCTAAAGCTCCCACCACAGCCTAATTATGCCAACAAAGAGTTTAATACCTTATCCTTTGATGGGCATGCCAGATTCAAACCACAGTTTTACCTCCTACCCATCGTTACAAAATGTCTCGCTAAAGTACTGAGTTCTGCCAATTTTAGTTTCTTACCTTCTCGATTAGCACACTTCAGTCACTTAGCAATTCCCTCAAAATGGAAACAACTCCTTCTTAGAGGTTCATAGGAGACTCATGAGACTCAGGGAGTTTGGGGAAACTTCAAGTTTACAAAAGCTGAAATTTAGATTCAGGAGACCGTCTGCAAGCTTACACATAAGAGACTCTCGGACAAATCCAGCTATCTTCAAGCCAGCACCCACGGTGGGGAAAGGTTTTCAGTGGTGCAGGTGTCCTAGTCACTGACCCCTCCCCTGTACTACAGTACGCAACCTCAGTGAGCTCCTTGGTTCCTCAGGTTGGACTTTGGTGGGACAGTTACCGCGCCTGTCTTTATGGTCTGTCACCAGTGCCCTTTGTAGCTGAGTAGGTGACTATTTTTGTCTCCCCAGGAGAAGTCACACTGTATTTCATCTCTGTAAGCATCACAAGCTGCAATAATAATAATAAAATAATAATAATAATAATAATAATAATAATAATAATAATAATAAGGTAATGCTAAAATACAACTAAAAGTTTCAGTCCTCTCCCTTGACCATGCTCTTTCTCCACTCCGACAAGCTCTCAAACTCCCCACTCTGTGTCCTGGGAATTACTTTTGTCTTGTCTGGAGCTCATGGCCACCTGCGGAGATCCTGGATTTGACTTTGACCACTGTGCATTCCTTGCTACTGGCTGCCCTCTAAGAAGGCATGTCAGATGTATCATCTGCCACATCTTATTTGGCTGTTGGACCTTTTGATATTGCACTCTCAGTTCTGTGAATCTGGGTGCCAAATTCTTGCCAACCAACCTTGGAGACATTCCATGTGTATAGACACATCCTTTCTGGGCTCAATGAGTGCACAGTTGCAAATAAAATTAGACTCTCTGGGTTTCCTTTTTGTTAATCCATCATTTGAATGCTGTCCCGCCCCGGAAAGTCCTTCCACTCATCTGATTCATCATCAGGCCACCTTACTTCCCCCTAACTCATCGAAGCTTCCGTAAGCAGCTCATCATGGTCTTTCCCCCCTTAAAAGACAAGGTCTACACAAGCTTCTCTGAGAAGCCATTCACTGCAGTCAATTAGTAGACAGAGTACCTGAATCAGAGTGACTTCAAAAGAAAAGGTGAACACTTTTTTGGTAGATATTTGTAGATATTAAAATTTCATACAGCGTGAAACCACTGTATGGTAAGGATTTCTGACTACAGCAGAAAGCAGCATGTGCAGAAAAGAGAGAAAGCAAGGAGCAGAAAGGGACCAGGCTTGCTGTGCTATATTCCCACTTAAATTAGTGAAATCTTGTCAAAACGTGCCCACTCTTTGAGCCCAGTACTAATCCCCCTAAGTTATTAATAAAGTAGACACCTCACATTGAACTCCACCTACCGAACGTCCATTATTCAACTGTGTTACACCAGAGATCGAGCTTCCAGCACATAAAGACTTAAGTGACAGACCTTATCCCAACTATAGCCATGCCTTTTATGTTTCCATACAATCTCCAATTAAAATTCCCTTCTGTAGATTTATTACAACCTCAATATAGAAGACTGCCAAATACCTCTTTTTCTCCTCTTTAGACCTAAGTTTCTGCTTAGCCTCTGGTCCTTTATTTTGCGTGTCTTCCTACTTAAATGTGTCCCACAGGTCAATGTCTCCTCAAGGACAACTGCTCTTCCCTGTCTTCCTGTCATTGACACTTTTGATTCCTGATTTTAATCACAGCAACAGAAGCAAAATTAAAGACAGCCATTGAGGCTATGATTTCCTTCATTTTTTTTTTCTAAAGAGGAAAGGCATATTCATGACTTTCTCAACTTCAGAAATGAGATGGGCAATAAAAACTGGGAAATGTAAGGTTTTATGCCTCTATTAACCTGAATGGCTTGGGCGTGTTTTGTACATTTATTTAGTGGTATTCATGCATTAGGTGTGTGTGCACGCACTTGTGGAGGTCAGAAGTTAATGTCAAGTCTCTTCCTAAATTGCTTCTACACATTGGCTTTGGGACATGCTCTCTTACAGAGCCTGGAGCTCACCAACTGAGTAGACTGGCAAGCAAGGCTTGAAGATTCTCCTATCTCTGTCTTCCCAGTTCTGGGATTATAGATATCCATCACCACACCCAAATTTTATACAGGTTTTGGGGATCAAAACTAATATCTTTACACCTGCATGGAAAGCACTTACTAGCTGACCCCCACATCTCCAACCCAGTCCCTAACCAAGAGTATTGATTTTAGTATAAATTTTTCCACTTTGAATTTCTAGAAAAATCTACCAGACTGCTCACTGCTTCACTGTTATCCTGTCTCCCCCTTTCCAGCAGTAAAGATGCATTTTCCTTCTGTCTTCAGATAATCTCACCCAGTGACCTCACAGCCTTATCCCACCCTGCATACCGGCATTTATTGTGTTGCCTTCCGAAGCCTGCCTTAAATCTTCAGTAAATCCGAGTCATTTGAAACTGGTTAATCCTACCTTAAATTTCTATTTCAGAGTTGCCCAATATCATATAATTTTTGCTCCTATGGTCTCCCTTTTGCACAGCCCCCAATTTGCACAAATTGCAATTATCATGGCTTAGTTAAGTAACATCAGTTCCCACCAAAACATGGTTCCAATTTCAGTTACCACAGCGAATTAACGGTTAGTAATCACATGCAGTAAAACGGTGCTGCCTCGTGTTTGGTTTAAATTTAGGAAGAGAAACACACCACGATCAAAGAGCAGCCTCATCATTTCCTTCAACGTGTGCTATTTCATTGCACCTCTGTTAGGTCACACAAGGATTGTAAACTCATAGATCCACTGGTTCTTTGTCTCTCAGCAGTAATGTCCACAAAGATTGAGAAGTCACAAGTGCGTAAAAGTGCCACATTTGGAAGACAAAGTAGACTAAGATGCACACACGGAGGTAAAGAAGAAAAGGCTGGCTGGAGACGCCTATGTGGCCATCATTCATGAGATTCTACACATGGCCAGGAAGACTTTAGAAGGAGAAGCCATTGATGTAAATGAAGAGCATGGTTTGGATGGAAAGGATGAATAAGCTGTCAAAAAAAGAAAAGTAATTTAAAACAGTACATCATAGGGATGTCAGAACATTAAAAACTTAAAGTACAAAATGTTGGCTTATTGAAACAGACATGTGTTTGAGGTTGCCAATACACGGGAAGGTTGAGCAATGTTGGAGACCATAGTACATGCCTGTAATCCTATCACTCCGGAGGTTAAGGAAGGCAAGTCATAAGTTCCAGGCCATTCTGAGATTACTGAAAAGTGAAGAGAAGGACGAGAAGAAAGGGGGAGGGCATGATACAGGAGAGGAGGGGAGAGAGGGATTGAAATGAAAAGAATTTTCTATAGTAGAAGCTATACAGAGAACAAGCTTGACCCAGGCTATAGCATGGATTAAGACTTCGTTCCTCTTAGTGGCAGAATGCATATCCATGTAACAGAATGTGTCAGACTTTATTATTCACTTGTTAGATGCTTGGTGCTACTCCAAAATTTGCACTACAATAAATAGTTCTGCTGTGAAGTTTGTTTGAATGTAGGATTTCAATTATCTTAAGTAAAATTCAGTAGTGGAATTTCTGAGCAATGTGGTTATTCTTGATTTTTCAACTTAATTGAGTCTGGAATCAACTAAGAGACATACCTCTGAGGGGGTCTGTGAGGACATTTCCAGGAAAACCAGACTGAGAGTAGATCTGTCCCCACCCCTGAATGGGCAGTATCTCCCAGTGGCAGAGGAGTTATAAAGAAGTCTGAGGAAAGGCAATGCCTTCGCTTCTTGCTGGTAAATGCATCTATCCTAACATGGCTGCAGCATCCCTTGATCACCTCTGAACTCAGCTTCTTCATCCTTCTAATAGGAATGGATGGGAGCCAGCTACTCTGCAAGAATCTTCTTGGCCGCTGGTGCCAGCCTGGGGCTGCTTAGGGATACAACTTGATGGACTAAGTAACTATCAGATTCTCTGCCTCACCAATGTGCAGATGGTCAGCGTTGTACTAACAGCTAGTTCTTTCATGTTGGCCACTCTAATAAACATCCTTACGTAATATACAGTCATTCTATGGGGTTTGCTCTTCTAAGGAACCCTAATACATGATCTTTTAAATCTTTGAGGCATCAATGATCTATTTCAAAGCAGCTGCAACATTTTACATTCCCACCAGTTACCTCATTTCTCTATATCATGAGCACTTCTTGTCATCAGGTCTGATGTGGATCATTCCAATGGTTATGACTTGGTATCTGAATATTGGTTTTGATTTGTATTTCCCTATATCCCTGGATAAATGAATATTAGGGGCTTTTGATCAGTTTAATTGATTTGTTTGACTATTCTTGTTGAATTATAAGAATTCTTTCTATATTTTTCCACCTGAGATCATTATCCTTAATTAATGGGAAATTATCTCCTTCCATTCTGTTAGTTGTTTCAGAATCTCATTTGACATATAACATGTTGTAACATTGGTGAAGTCCAATTTACATATTAATCTTGTTGTTTATACTTTGCTATCATATTTAAGTACTATTAAGTATTAATATTAAGTAAAAGTAATCAGAAGTTGAGGATATTGCTCAATAGTAAGATGCATGCCCAGTATACATGGCCCTGAGATTAATTCCTAGAGTCATATTTAAATCCAAGACAGTGAAGATGCCCCCAGTTGTTTGAAGACTTTTACAATTGTATAAATTCAGCTTTTATTTTTTTAAATTATATATATTTCTGTCTCAGGATATGTTCATGTGTATATGGATGTCTTCAAAGGCCACTGGATCACCTGGAGCTGAAGTTGCAGGCAGTTGTGAGCTGCCTGATGAGATGCTAAATCCAAACTCGGATCATCTGCAAGTACAGTCTACTCTCTTAACCACTGAGCCATCTTCCCAGATCCTAAATTTTACTTTTAAACCATCGATCTATTTTGAATGAACTTTGGTGGGTGGTAAAAGATAAGGACCTAAATTTACTTTTAGCACGTGGACACCTAGGTGTGAAGAAGAACAGCCTTTCCTAGTGAATGATGATGACCTCATTATCAAAATTCAAATGCCCGTCAATGTAGCCTTATCCGGAGCTCACACTGTTTAGGCCCCTGCAGCCCACAGTGGGGGAGTGGTGTTGTCTCCTGACCTTGAGCAGACACTGTCCAATCCACCCCACTGGGTGTGATATAGGTTCATGCTTTTCATTATTGCTGCTTATCATGAACAGAAGGTCTTTTCTGCTTATAGCTTAAGTATTTTTTTTAAAAAGTGAAATAGGTTCATCAATGAGGTGATCAGGAGTTTATTTTGTTTTGGTTTGTTTTCCTTCATTGTGTTTATATGGAATGTTACACTGATTGATGCTCGTGTGCCAAACCTGCTTACTGTGTGGTAGAATCATTTTAATACGCTGTGTGAACTAGGTTGTTAGTTGCTGTCAAAGATGGTTGTGTCTCTGTTCACAACAGATGTTGATCTCTAGCTTCTCCTCCAGTGTCTTCAGCTGTGTTTGGTATCAGGGGTACTGCTGGCCTCACAGATGAGTTACATGTATTTCCTCCTTTTCTGATATTTTTTGGGTGGATGAATTTGGGAAGAATCACACTTGTGGAATTCTGAAGTTGTATCTCATCTATTTTTTTTGGGGGGGATGTCCCTACATAAACTGTGCCTCATACCAGACATAGTAAAAAGATAAATGACTCTTTGGATAAATTTATAACCACAGAAGAAAAATTATTTTTTAAAGTAAATGAATCAACTGAAAGCCACAAATTCTTTAGACACACATCCAGTGCATAGATGCACTTTTTTGAGCCATCCCAACCAAGCTCTGAAACTTCACTTCAGATCAACATGTCTGACGTGCCACAGACAAGGTAACTAGGAACAAACTACTAACTGTTTTGAGAGGAACCCTTGAAGGGAATGCCCTTGCAGGCCAAGGAGAAACGATGCAGAAATCACTAACTGGATTAAGGAGCAGAACTGTGGCTGAGGAAAACCAGATTAGGTCTGCCAAGGATGAGAGCCGTAAAATACACCCTGAAAGTAGCCAACAATAGAAGACAGAAATTATCTGCTGGTAAAAATTCACAATTCTGAAAGCAGACCCTACCAGACTAATTTAATAATTGCAGGATTCTTAACATAAGGAAGAAGCAAGATAGCGTTTAGTCTTTTCCAAAATTTAATTAAAACCAACATAGCACTTACTCTGAACTGCTCCAAGATTGGGGGGGGCGGGGGTCCATACACAGGCCCTGGTCAGAGGCTGCGGCCCACTCTGTTTAAAGACGGGGGTTTAAGAATCAAAACAGCACAATGGATAATTACAAGGGATACAGTTCTGCATGCCGAATCCAAATCTGTGCTTCCCTGTCTCTGCCCTGCGTGTTTCTGCAGGGTTCTGTGCCCTGTGCTGGGCCTGGCTCCTGCCTGCCTCACTGGGAGCCCCTGGCAAAGCCGCAGTCACCTGGATCTTTGCTTGTGCCTGGGAAAACAAGCATTTTCTTTTCCATGCCCAGGAGGGAAACGCATAAGATCTCCCCCAGAGTTAAATAGAAGCCAAGATTCTAACGCGTAATTTAGGACTGCTTGATATCTGCTGATATAAACCCCACTGTTAGATGCTTCTCTCTTTTACTACTTACTGGAAGGAAACAGGACCCCATGCTAATTGCCAAATCCCCTCTTGAACATCTCTGAGTTCACATGCTGCGCCTACCATTTGTCCTTAGCAGGCATCCGTCAAAATTTGTTAGATTTACTGTGTTTGGTTGAAAACAATTTGAAAAAGCTAACCTCGACTTTGAAAGGTGTTTAAACCACCAAGAGAGGGGAGAGAGCTACAAGGTCACCAGCAAAAGAAGGAAGGCCTGGCTGTCCTGAATCCAAAGTGTACCAAGTAAAGGACCATGTTGGGTACCAGCCTGCAGCCTTCCCACAGAGAGGTCAAGGGTCCTTGCGAGCAGATACACCTTTGAGCTGAGCTCAACACAGGAAGTAAAGGGAAATGTGAGAGCTCTTGAACAAAGCCACAGGAGCACATTAGTTTGCACAACTCTGTGTATATATATATATGTATATATATATATATATATATATATGCACACACGCACACATACATATACATAAATATCGTGCTATGGTGAAACCCAAATTTGTACTTACAGAAACAATTAGCAACTTACCTAAACAATAGATGTCGCCTTGTGCATGTACTCATATAATCCCCAGTTTAAATTCATAATTGAAGTGGTACAACCCAGAGATGGAGGGCCAGATGTTAAGAGAGCCAGATGTTAGGATTTGTGCCACGAGAAGAGACTGGTGCCGTCACCTCTCAACACCAGCTTCCTCCTGTGATATCCTGGGTGGGTTTTCTTTTTTATTCTCAGACTATGACTTTGGGGTTTAAGTAGTTGAAGACTATCATTCAATTCATCTTGCAGTGTTTTTACCCATAAAGTTACGTCTAGGTCAGTCCAACTTCAAATGCTATGCACCATTTGCCTAAGCAATAAGCACCAAGCACCATGCTGCTTTCTAGGTGGGCTCCCTTGTCCCGTGCATCTCATGTCACTCTCCTCCCTCTCCATCCACAATGAAGAACATCGTTCCCCGGGTTCTAGCTCTAGTGCACTCCTAAGTTCAAAGCCGAGTTTGTTCTTTCAGAACAGCTGCTATTAAAGAAGTCACCTCTGCTTTGCTAAAAACCCAGTTCCACTGGCTACTTTGAGTGCAGAGTCTTCCACAGCCCCAAGTGTGGTGGTTCAGAATATATAAGAGCAGGAAACCCCGCTGTTCCCTACAACTTCTTGTTACTTCTTGACCGTCGACTGAAATGAACCTCAGTTCACCAGTTCCCTCCCTGCAAAAGGAGACAAAAGCAGAGCCAATCCCTGAGACTGGCACTAGTTATGACTTCATACCTTTAAACAAAACACAAAATGGTAATGACTCTACCGACATGTTTATTAGAGAAGATGATAAGCACATTCTTGAGTCTGAACTTTGCTATAGCTATATATTAGTCTGGAAAGTTATAACAAAATACAATAGGATGGTGATTATAGCAACAACATTTTATCTTGCCAGTTTTAGAGGCTGGTATCTGGAAGTCTAAAACTACACCTCCAAGAAATTCAATGCCTGGTGAGGGCTCAGCGTTCCGTGCATAGGAGACACTTCCTCTTTTATGGCTACACATGGTAGAAAAGCAAGAGATCTCGGAGATCTTTCTTATAAGGGCACTAGGCCACTGTTCTACCCTTACTATGTAAATTACCTCCCAAAGGCATCACCTCCAAGGACAACTCTCTTGAGGATTGAGTGTTTATCAAGAACTTTGGGAGGCCCTGAAGCATTTGTCCCCCTGTAGACTCTGACCTGCCACTGTAGCTTTCCAAACCATTTCCCACTATATTCGTAGGTGACTCTTCATTTTGGTCATCCACCTATAACCCAAACTAACAAATTAAAGGCAGCCAAACCTTTGCAGTTTTAACTTTCCAATGTGTCATCTCAAATTCACTGGTGTCTCACAGATGCACCATTGGCCTTGTGTTATAATTTGAGTATAAATGCCACCCCACCCCCACACACAGGTTTATTGTTTAAGCACTTAGTTCCTAGCTAGTGGCACGGTTTTCTGATGCTGTGGAACATTCGCACCAGCGACCTAGCTAGCAGAAGGGGCTGCTAGGGGTGGACCTTGAATGTAATATCTACATCAAAGACCAGACCAGAGCCCTTTGCTTCCTGGATCTACCAAGATGAGAATAAACTTCTCCATAAGCTTCTGCCATCATGAATGGAACTGCCCAGTACCCATGCCTTCCTCACCAAGACGACTGTGTACCTCTACAACTGTCAGCCAAAATAACCCTTCCCATCATGACATGCTTCTCTCACACACCTTGGATGTATTCCCAGGCCCCCGTTTCTGGTCATTTTGTAGACATAACAGATGGAATGCTGAAATTTAAATTTTCCTAGCAATCCTCTTCGAGCTCTGTCTCAATGTGTCAGGGAGTCAGGGCATGTTTGGAAGTGGGTATTGAGGAATAAATAAGGGTGTGGTATGGCTCCCTGGGGTTCTTGTAGGGCTTCCACTAGTATTAGAAATAAATCTGGCTTATAGAGTGACTTTGCACACCACAAGGTTCCGGTGACTTTTGTCTAAAGGTAGTCCTGAAGTTAGTTGATGCTTGAGACAGGAGAATTGAAACTTCTTAGTAAACTCCTTTCTCTGATGTTTGTAGTTTGTGTCTCTACCTGCCAATCAGATAACACTTTTACAATAGCTGAAGTAAGTAAGAAGTCATTCTCCTCTCATGATAAGTGGAAATTTAAACAGAGCCTCAATTCATGAGTGAGCCATGGGTCAGCCAGTCATCTGTACGATATACATGCCTCTGTTTACAAAGTGAAAGAACTGGTAAAAACCTCTCTGCTCTTTTATCAGAAGTGTTTTCCTGCTCCTTCTCCAAACAGCCTCTTCCAGGCTGCCAGGACGCAAATGCAACAAATGACATGTACCCTGCGATTTAGATATTATCTGAGCTCATGGGCTCTGTTCTCTGCTCCTGCTTGGCAGTAAAGAATGGTACCATATGTTGAGAAGAAAGAATAGGAAGAATCAAGCATTCAGACTCAAATCCCAGCTTCAGATTGTGATCTTCCTAAGACCCAAGATGGGCATTTGATATGAGCTAGAAAAGCCACATGTTTCTAGAGAGAATAGCAATTATTAAGCCCCCATTCCCCTAAAATCAATTGACATCAGGAGTTTCTTTACATACCTAAATAATAATGTTGTCTTTGCTCAAAATGCCCTTACAACCATATTATTAGTTAAATTGCTTGCATTTCCTCATCCCATGATATCACAATACATGATCAAATTAAAAGATATGTGTTGAAGAATGAGACTACGGGGCAAGATCATGGTAACCTTGTGGTTGTATTTATCCAGCTTAAAGGGACAGCTGAATGTACAACTGCTTTTTCCTGGACTCTGATTTACTATGCATACAGGTAACGTTTCCAAAGTAATGAAAGTCTCTGAAAATGTGTTAGAATAGAAATATACTGGAAGCCAAGCAAACAGCATATATACACAGCACAACTATATTATATCTCCCTAATGAATGAACCTGGCTCTGTGAGTTGATCTACCCAGTTCCTGTAATTGGTTTCTCTTCCATCCATGAAGCCCATCAATCAGTTTCAATCAATACTTTCCAAACAAAGGCAGTGGGGCTGTTGGTACCGGTTGAATTAACATGGGGTTATTTAATCTTTGCATTGGTTTTCTCATCAGGTTCTAGGCTCCTACCTAAGTGGCTCAAAAAATCTGATTGATTCTTCTATTATTATCTATTATCACCTTTCTGGGTATATCAGAATTTGTCAGTGAGATACCTGTGAAAGGTATCTCGTGCCTATATGTAAAGTGTATTTAATTATTATATTATACACCGAGGAATGAAGTATTTTTCATTCCCATCCAGTCATGGTAAAATAGCATGAGTAAATAATTTGTTTATCAGTATGACAAATGTGTATTGATTTACATATGATATTATTTAATGGGAGCAATGCTGGCATTAAAAGGATATTTTAAAAAGATAATCCCAAACAAAGCCTTTACAATGTCATTTCTAATAAAAAGTGCTTTTCGCAAAACTGATTCTGTAACTAGAATGGCTTCAAGTGCATGGACTTGGGATTTACAGACAGAAGAGTATATAAGGTTTTGAAATCTACTCTTAAGTGAGTTTTAAAACAGTATATATTTGAACCCCATAGTGATCCAAATTATCATCACCGGGAAACTCAGTCACCTTTAGCTAATTAAAAAGAATTCCTAGCACTACACACACACACACACACACACACACACACACACACACACACATACACACATACAGAGAGAGAGAGAGAGAGAGAGAGAGGGAGGGAGAAATCTTGGTTAAAATTTTTGTTAGTCTTACCACAATTTCCATGACTGTCCAAGCTAAGTTATGTCAGCAATTCCTTGTCAAGAACAATTAGAAAAGTCAGCTTGAACACCACATCAGGACAGTGTTGGGGAGACACCTGAGAAATGAGGGGTTCAGGTGATGAAGAGAGGGGAGTCAGGGAGATGTGAACCTGCTTCTTTGACTCGTTTTTTTGTTTTCCCCTCTGGGACATTTGCTGAGTTTTTGGCACTGGGTAAATTGTTAAAAATGAGAGCACAAGGTCTGGGCCAAGAGGCCAGTGAGGTCATCTGAGTTGCTGTCACCACACAGCAATGGAGAAACAAAAACTGGTCCAGGAGGTCCAGGAGGCTGCCGAAGTCTCACAGAAGGGTGGACAAGTGAGCAGGGCCTTTGTGGATTTCGTGCTCCAGGCTTTTACCAAATTATTTAGCTGTGAGGTTAAGAAGCTAGATGTCAGAGTGGAGTTTCCCGTAGCTTTGGGCAGCATAAGAAACCATATTTCAGAACCAAGAAATCAAGGACGTTAGTAAAAAAACACAGTCTTGGAGTCAGAATGGACCTTAGTTAGAGGAGCCGAGGAGAAACTGCAGTAGAGCTTAGGGTACTTCAGTCAACTAGAATAAATAAAAAATGCTATCTGTAAATTTGTTCAACTTAAATACTTCATAATAGTAATTATTATTATAGATGTTTGCACAATTGGCTTGTCTTTTCTTTTTAATGTAGGTCTAAAATTCATAAAATGAAAATAAACTAACAGTTTGTGGATGAACTCAGTAGAAGGTTTACCTGGCATGCACAGACATCCAGGTTTCAATCCCAGCACAGCATGAACCAGGTATGGTGGTTTGTATTTGTAATTCCAACACTTGAGAGCCAGATGGAGGAGTGTCAGGGGTTTGAGGTCATCTTTGACTACATATTGAGCTTGAGGACAACCTGAGCTACATGAGAATCTATCTCAAAAAAAGAAATGATCATAGAATATAGATGAATAATATAAATATAATAATGCAAGACAGATATAATAAAATATAGTCATAATTACTTTTACATAAACATTTATAAATTAAAACAAAGATATGTAATAGAAATAAATATAGATTAACTATGTCAACACATATTACCTAGTTGCTGAATATAATTATTAAATTATAAAATATATTTAAGATGATGTCCAAAGAAGAGGCCAAATTTGATTAGATATTGTATTGGAAAGCTAAAATGTATAAATCAATTTAATGGAAAGAAAATAGTAATAAATAGGATAAACATAATCTCAATGCAAAATCAGATTTGAGATATCAACAGTCACATGCTTATAAAAGCATACCAAAAGTATAAATGAGTGAACAGGATATCCTGTAGAACAAATAATTTATGCAAAAATAAACAACAATTAAAACCTACTATGAATTAATGAAAAATTTGGTTCCAATATTTTCAAAAGAAATTGTGGTTCCTACTCCAGTTTTACCATCAGAAAATAAATAAATAAATAAATCCAGAGTGAGAAGTTTTTGATGGTCAGCTATTTCTTGCATACAACCTCCAGATAGTAGAAAAAGAACAGTTTCTACAGTGGTATCTATTTCAGGGGGAAAAAATCAGCAAGAGACAGAGGCAGGAGCCCCTAAAGACTTGGCTCATTGGTGACCAATGGCAGGTACCCTTACTGTTGGTTTGTTCAAGGATGTTTCTTAAAATGCTTAAAATGGCATTATTTCAGAACGCTAAAGATATAAGAATGTGTAACTATTTTCATTATAGATAAGGTTTTAAATTGCTTTAAATTTATATCTATCTATCTGTCTATCTATTTATAGGGAATTTAGTTGTCTTGGTCAGTGTTCAATTGCTGTAAAGAGACACCATGACCACAGCAACTCTTATAAAACATTTAATTGGGGCTTGCTTAATAGTTTCAGAGGACTAGTTCATTTTCATCATGGCGGGGAGCATGGCCGTGTTCAGGCAGATGTGGTGCTGGAAAAGTAGTTGAGAGTTCTACATCCAGATTTACAGACAGCAAGGAGAAAGAGAGAGAGACACTGGAACTGACGTGGGCTTTTTAGAGCACCAAAGTCCACCTCCAGTTAGGCCAAGAAGGTTAGTTGCCAGTTATTGGGAGGCAGCGCAAACTCTAAGAGGCAGGGCCTTGTGAGAGATCTGACCACTGGGCTCAAGAGCTGGAAGGAGACTGTGAACCCCAAACCCTCCCCTTCTTCTACATCCCAGCCTTGAGCTTGAGTTGAGCAGCTTTGCTGACCCAGATTCTCCCTCCATAATCTGCCACCACCGATCTTAAGCAAGGAAGCCAGCCATTCATGGACCAAAATCTTCACAAACATGAGCCTTAACAAATCTGTCCTTATTATAAGTTATCTCAAGCACTTTGTGACAGCGATGGGAATCTGACTGGCGTGACCCTTCTATGGGAAAACAAATCACAACAAAAATAAATTTTCAATTCCCAGCTGCCGGGATACTTCCTTATCTGGATATCATGAGCTAAAATGTCTTATGCCAAGGTACAACATATCTAACCAATGAAAACAACACCACCAGGGAGTGACGGAGGGTATGGATTATATCACTATTTCCCAATTTTTCATGGTCATTTTAATAGCTCATAATCAATACTGCACAATAAACCATCTAAAAATGACAGATGTACATTTTTATGTGCATTGGCTCATTTTGATTCATCCCTAAACTGCAGGACACATACATCACTATGAAATCCTCTAATAAAAGTGACAGATAAATTAAAATAAATGGCCCGATGATTTTTTGGCAAAACAGATTTTTATTTTCACGTTCCTTTTAATAAGACAATGAGAAGTTCTATTCTCCCCTGAAGTTAAATCCAATGTGGTGGAGTATCAAATGTTTGGCGCCTTTCTCTGCAGCTCAAAATGTAATTTGAGCTAATTCATGAAATGCACTTTGTCCAAAGATCTTTATTGCCTGAGAGATAAATAGTCAAAATATATCAGATTTATTGATGTCCAAGGAAAATGGCATTATGTTCTTTGGAGTGAACCTGTGATTATTCAAAGAAGTGCAAGCAGTCTCTGGGCCCCAAGAGAAGCAAGGAACAGAGAGCAACCGACAGCCACATGTGGTAGTGCAGGATAGACCTAAGCGTAGGCAATGCGTGAACCTTTACTATAAATGCAGATATGATGACCAGAAAATGCAGATTCGGAAGACCTGTGTTATTTCCACCATCTTGTTTATTAGAAAGGAGCAGAAAAAAGACTATCTAAAGCATCTGAGTGGTAAGCTCTTGAGCATATTTTCATTGCATTAAAGAATGAAAGAAGAGATAACAACTTAGTCCTGGGGAGATCAAGGCAAAGAGATTGATCGCCTTGAAGCTAGAAAAATCTCCCATCCTTCCACAGGTTCTGGGGGCCTGCCTGTGGGGAGGTAGCACAGATAACTTTGACACCGAGTGGGGTATGGGACGACTAAAGAGCTGCTTTCTCAAAGATCTATGGCCTTTCTGGGACACAATAAGGGCCATCCAGGCTGCAGAGAGCAGCATTCTGGCCCCTCAGCTCCAGGAGCTGTAAGTTAGCAAATTGTGCAGATCAATCAAAACTCGCAGACTACTAATAGATTTTGCACACTAATAGACTTTGTCCACATTGAGTAAAGCAGAGCAAGGAATGGGTGTATTCTCAGATCCCTTTGAAAGAATATTTAATGATATTAGCGATTTCTTAAATACATCCAACCCACAACTGATGTTAAAAATCAACATATTAACTCAGTGCTCTCTTTCTTCATTTTCTTGTTTAGACCCATGCAGTGTCTCATGCATGCAAAGACCTGTTGATGAGCTGGATTCTCCATCCCATTTGCTTCTTATTTTTATCTTCTATGCTTACATTCTTTGTGGTTGTGGTGCCGTTGATAATACTAACATGTTTTTAAAATATTTGATCTCATCCTCTTGCTGGACTTGCTACATTAGTAACGCTTATCTACTTCCTACATTCGGCTCAGAAACTTTAGTTTCCATTCCTACTTCTAACATATCTTTTGTGGGAGTACAAAACCTTTGTCTCTTAAAAATACGTATTTTGTAAAATTTTATTTATGTGCACATGTGTGTTTATGTGAATGTGACTGCAGTGGCAGAGGAGGCCAGAAGGGGGCACTGGATCTCCTGGAGTTGTAGCTACACGTGGTTGTGAGCTGCCTGTAGGGGATGCTGAGAACCAAACTCTGGTCCTCTGATAGAGAAGCAAGCGTTCTTACTACAGACATCTCCCTGGCCCCTTAAGTTTTTTGTTTGTTTGTTTTGTTTTGTTTGTTTGTTTTCTCAATAAAGATCTATAGAATGTTAAATTGGATGCAATTCTTGAAGATAACCAATTTCTATCACTAATTTACCCAGTGTGGAAAGTGGGCTACTCAGAATTTAGCAGGCTTGAGGACGTTCTTATTTCAGGGCATATATTCCTGGTTGGGGGAGGGAGATTCTCTCAAGCTACTATACACCTTGCTGGGTATGTTAGAAATGCAAGGCCCTCACTGCTTTTTAACAGGACCACTCTACAAGGCTGGACATTCTGAGAGCATCAGCAAAGAATGTAGAGAGGACACAGAGCAGTGCTGCTCACTGCCCATGACTAAATGGTGGCTCTCTAAGCTCAGAGTTCTTCTTCTTCACTGAGAGAAACTATGATCCAGGCACACACCTATTCCTCTACGTCGTTCAGAAAGACATCAAACTGTGTCATGGATCATAAAGTTCAGTGTCTCTGGCGCACCAGTCTCAGATATCCTGTGAGTATCCATATAATGTCTCTAGCTCAGAAAATCAAAATCCCAGAACAGACACTTGACAAACAAGAGGAACAATAGAGCAGCCATCTTCTAGGCGTTCCTTAATTTACCTTTTTCTCTTTTAGAACTAATTGCTACAAATTAAAGCTATAGAACATCCTGGGTTTCAGCATTTACAGTCCAACAAGAAAACAGTTAAATTCCTTGTGTTTGTTTTAGTTAGATTTGCCTACAAGCAGCTTTAGTTATAGGTCTTCGCTTCTTGGACTTGTGATTAAATCTTTGCATTTGTACTCAGAACAGATTCACTTGCACAGATTCTCACAGGGAACTCTTTCCATCTATGACTAGTGGGCAGGATGGATTGGGGGGAGGTTTCCAGGACAATCCCCAATACATTATATTTGGTCTTTTGTTCCCAGTTAAAAGAGAAACAACCTTTCCTGGCTCCACAAAGTGCCCTTGACTCTGATCACCACTGACCTCAGGACCCAAAACCTAAGAACTGTATTCCGCCAAACAACTCTGAAACACCATGTCAAACCATGTCTATCTCTATTGTGGTATTTTCTTTTCAATACCAGCAGCTCACGATTTCCCTGATGCCAGGGGTGGCTGAATAGGCCTTCAAATCCTAACACTGAGAGGGCTGAGGCAGGAGAATCACCACAAGTATGCCTCAAACAGACAAAAATTCCCTGTTGATGAGAGTATAGCTCAGTGGTAAATTGGTTGAACAGTGTACATGAGTCCCTGGACTCAATGCCTAGCCCTGAAAAATAAATGAATTGCTAAAAGAATAAATATTAGTCTCTCTGTCATGGTTTTTAGCTTTGTTTGGTTTTTCCCAGCCCTATTCTATCCAGACTTCCCACTAATTAAGGCGCAGAATAGACTCCCATGTCAGCACTGTCTGCCACAGGCCACCGTAGATAGGCATCAGAGCTTCTGCCCTATGTCATTTAACATCTCTATAGTACAGCTTCTTCCCCTTGTAAAATCCAGTTCACGAGACATAGATGTATTTTAATAGGCAAACAGGGCTGAGAAACATTTCCAGGAACCACAACCCATGGCAGAGAATCCTTCCCATACTGGAGAATTTGAATGAGTAAGAAAGTCCAATGGCTAGGGCTCAGAACTGGGGAAACGCGACTCCTTGTGAAGAAAAGATACTCAGAGAACCGCGAACTAGGTAATCCTGGATGTGGAACGCATCGGGTATGCAGTGGCTGTGATGTGGAGGGTTGATTTGTTGCATTGACTTGGGAGGAAGAGGGGAGAGTAGACTCTTGCATTGTTTTGATTTTTGTTTTTAAGATGTATTTGCCTTTATGAATCAACACTCTTTTCCTCCCTTGTTTTCCAGTCATCAGTCTTGGTTCACTGAGACGTTTTCATTAAAGCAAACAATAGTTTTCCTCTTCGGTTTCTTTTTTTTTTGCTGTTGTTGTTTCTTGGGTTTTTTTTTTCTTCTTCTTCTTCTAGACCACGACTAAAATTGGACTGCAGATCAAAGACCATAGCAAAAGTTTCCTGACACTAGAAACTGCCTTCCCAGGCATCCATGTGCCTCGTCCTCTTCCACACATTTCATATAAAAAGACTGTCTCCTTTCCCACCTGGCAATGTTTAAATTGTTTTATTTTTCTTCATTAAAACCACCACGCCTCTTCATTTAACTCATGTCTTAGTATCTCCATTCCACGAGGTCATAAAAACTTTTATTTTTGTTGCCGTTGCTTCCTTTTGCCTGAGGGGGAAGTTAAAAAGAAACAAGTTAGAGAATATACGGTCAACCCTTCTTTAAGAAGACATGGCTAGATTTCTAAAGGAATGAAAAAATATGACGCTGGTGGGAAAACCTTGAGCCAAGCCTATATTTAACTTGAAATAACGTAACTTCTTTTTTGTGGATGTGTTTGACTCTCCCTCCAACCTACCTCCTGAGTCCCCAGTAAATATTAATTATGGGTAACTGACAATTTCTTGCTTCTAATGGGAGCTTCAGAACCAATTCTCAGATGCGTGTTGCGGGCCTGTGTGGCAGTCAGCCTCCAACAAAGTCCAGCCAGCCAATCTACCTAGGAAACAAAGCGTGCATTTCTCTTTGGTCCCCAAAGGAGAGCAAGTCTCCACACAGGATAAAAATATAAATCAAAATACATGAAAACCTCTTCATTTTTTCTCTCGTTCTCTTTGTTTTTAAGAGACCTATGCCATATTCTGGCCAACCTTTCTATACTCCAAATGCACCTTATATTCTTCAGTAGGTTCCTCTGACATGAATACCTTTATTTACCAAACTACAAATGGCTTAACTACTTAAAATCTCTAGTCAGGAAAATATGCTGGCCATGGCAAATATTGTGAGAGGACTTTAGCATGTTGTCTGCTGGTTCTTCCTGATCAATCTGCTATATTTGCTACAAATCTAATCACTGAGAAATCAGGAGCTGCTCACATAAATTCATCATCTCAGATTGTCTTAGGAATTATGTCACAATGGATTCAAACACAAGCATAGACACATATATGTACATGTGTTTACTGTATGTACAGAGAGATATGTACAGATAAAATACATGTGTACTGTGTGTACATACTATGCACCCATTGTATATGTTCTTTATAAGGTACTTTTATAATCTTTCAAACACATGAATTATACTTAACTCTAGAATAGGAAAAAAAAACATAGCATGTATGTATTTCTACTAAGTCGATAGCTTCATAAGACTACTAAATCTTTTTTGTTAAAGATTCAAACTTTCAGAACCTTAGCTGTTTTCTCAGGCATGTTTAGCCTGTGTTTGCTTTTCTGATCACTAAATGCGTGCATACCTAAGATGCTGGTGAACTGATCCTCTCTAAGATCGATCATGCAATACCAGCCGTAGGTTGCTTTAATGAGGGATGTGGTGTTTGGTTTTGTCAACTTGACACAAGATACAGTCACCTGAAAAGAGGAGACCTCAACTGAAGAATTGCCTGCATCAGAATAGCCTGCCTGTGAGGCATTTTCTTGACAAATGATTTATATGGGAGGGCCCAGGCCACTGTAAGTGGTGCTACCTACCCCTTGGCAGATGGTCTTGGTTTATATGATAAAACAAGCTGAACATAAGCCACAGAAGCCAGCCAGTAAGCAACCTTCCTGTTTCATCTCTGTCTCAGTTCCTGCCTCCAGGTTCTTGCTTTGAATTCTTGCCTTGGCTTTCTTTAATGATAACTCATAACCTGTAAGCCAAATGAACCTTTTCGTCCCTAAGTTGGTTGTGATTAGTGTTTTGTCACAGCAACAGACACCAAACTAGCACAGAAATTGGTACCAAAGAGTAAGATTTCACTTCGTTGGACCTGGCTATGTTTTTTTTTGTTTTTTTTTGTTTTTTTGTTTTACTTAATGAGCTGTTTATGGAACTTGGAAAATAGGAATATTGAGAAAGGTATAGCTTCGATTGTTATGGAAATCCTGAGATTTCAAGTTAGAGTAGCAGAGTTAGAGCTTCAATTTCGTTGGAGAATCCAGGATACTGGAGATGCCAGAACCATGGGATGGCTACAAAGAGTGATGGTAAATGTGAAGCAGAGCCAACTTATGCCTAAGAGACAGGCTGTGTGCTACAGAGGCAGAAGTGGAGCTGCCCATCACCTTTGCAGCCCAAAGATTGTGAGTGAATTCCAGATGCCAGACATTAAGCTACACGATTTGATTCATGCATCTGGATGTTGGTTTTGCTTTGTTTTGATTGTGACTGTCCCCTGATTCTTCTTCATGGAGTGAGAAGATTGTCACTAATGTGTGATTTTATAGGAACCCACAGTAGGTGACTTGGAACTTTCAAAGTCTCCTTGGATTATTACACTCTTAAAGTGCATGAATTTTTTTTTAAAGACGATGGGACGTTTAAGATTATTCTCTGTTTTGTATTGTAATATTACTATGAGATCTTGGGGATGAAGAAGAAAGAAAAGGTTATGGTTTAATGGATAAGGTGTCAATTATTCTGGTTAGTTTTTGTCAACTTGCCATTAAATAGAATCACCTGGAAAGAGAAAACCTCAACTTATGAGTTGTATTGATCAGGATTGGCTTGTGATCATGTCTGTGGGACATTTCCTTATTAATTATTGATGTGGAAGTGGCTGTTCCACTGTGGGTAGTGCCATCCCTTAGCAAATGATCCTGGGTTGTATAAGAAAGCAAGCTCAGCAAGTGATGGGAAGCAAGCCAGTAAGTAGCCTTCCTCTGTCATCTTCACTTCAGTTCCTGCCTCCAGGTTCTTGCCTTGAATTCCTGACTTGGCTTTTCTAGACTTGCCCCCTCCCAAGTTGGTTGTGGTTTAGTGTTTTATCACAGCAACAGAAATCAAATTAGGACATAGGATGACCCTTTCAAATCAGAATGTGCTTATAAAACATCTAAGTGGTCGTCCCCAAACTCAGAGATAAGAAAATTGAAGCTCCATGATGTTCATTTGGCAAAACCAGTTTAAAAGAAAAGTTCCATTTGCATTTTTTTAGTCATACTAAGGACAGTGCTGCCATGCGGAAGAGTATACCTGCATTTCAGATGTCACATACTCACACTCAAAGTCAGCCCCTGTACATTAAGACACTGTTCCATGAGAAAAATGCTGACTAGAAGTCAACCAACACTCAATTTCTGTGTGGCTTCCAGATTAGCCCCTAACTAGCATTTAACCTTGAACAGGTCACTTAACCTCAGGGTCTGAATTCTCATTTAAACTCCAACTTAGGTCTATGTGATTGATAGATGAATGAAATATCATGTTGGTTTCATGAATTGAACGTTCGTTGGACAAATTAATGGTAAACAATTCTCCAATGACTGAATCTGATTTCTAAATTGAGGCTTCACTAAAACTTCTTCGGATCTACAGAAATCTATTCTTGTCACAGATGTGTGTATCAGAAAGTTTACCTTCACCAGGAGAGATGCGACCACCCATTCAGTTAGTAATAATGCACTGTAGACAATGTACCTGGCACTATCCCACGCAGAGGACCACAAAAGATGAGTAAGACAAATATGACTTCTGCCTTAGTGAAATTTGTATCCATAAATGACATTTTATAATAGGGCATATTATAATACAGTATAAATTTTGATAAATTCCAGAAGAAAGTGAGAAAGGTCCCTGTGACCCCAAAAAAAGGGGTCTATAGCTCTTGCGTAAAAATGAGATACATACATGCATCCATATAGAGATGTATAAATATAGCAATGCAGACGTGAACATTTGCTCAGCAATCCTGTCAAAATAAAAAGACAGCTATGTTCATTTTAATTTCATAAAGTATGTAGACAAAATTTCTGTGGAGCTCAGTTCCGTCACTGTTTGAGGTAAAGTCAGTCATACTATCAGGCTACCAACAAAAACATGGCTACTAACAACCCTGTCTCTGGAGAGCTAAATTAGATAATTTAATAAATTATATATGATATAATATAGTATAATATAACATAATAATAAATTAGATAGTGATCTGCACCTCCAATAGGTTCCAAAGGATAACAACCCATTAATAATAATTAATTTTGCTTATGCATGAAGATTTTATAATTATAAGGAAGATTGTTCTTTCACGGCTTTCAAATTAAGTATGAACCACCTTGGAGACTGAGTTTGTAGAATCTTCCTGAATCTTTGTTTCACTGAGTCAGTGAAGGGACTTTCAGAGTTTCTTGTGCCCTGCAACAGTTTCTCAAAATTGAATGTATATCAGAATCACCTGGAAAGTTTGTTAAAATATGAATATCTGGGTCCAGCACCCAGATGTCATATTCAGTAGTTGCGTGGGGTTGAGAATTCTAATGAGTTCTCAGATGAAGCTCGTGCTGTAAGTCTAAGGAGTGCAGTCAATGAAAATAGCAATTACATTTGACTATGTATGAATCTCTTAATGTAGCACAATGTGTTTAATTCCCAAAATCACCCTTTAAGGTAGGCATTAGTATCTCCACATACAATGGGCAAGGTGAAATGCAGAGATAATAAGGAACTGGACTGAGAATACACATTTCCCAAGGAACAGACCTGAGTGAGAGCCCAGTTTGTGAAGGATCCATGGTGGTACATTCTGTGCACAGTTCTTTCCAATTTTACATTCACTGACAAACTGATGAGCTAGGCAGATATCAGCCCCAGTGTAATCGCTACAGGACTTGAATGATTTGCGTGTGCATCAAATGCAAGGGAGATATTAGTGGTCTCTCCATCATGATGAGATGTGGTGCCTAAAACCCAACATTAAGATAAATGGTGAACAATCTAAAACCTATTGGTTTGAGATTCCAATTACTTTGTGAAACTAATTTGAAGTCTTATCTGGGTTTTGAAAAGATGTTTTCCCATAGAAAGAAATGAATCCTTTTGATGTTAAATCCACTCCAACTTTAGTTTTGTTGTGAAATTTGCTGTTTTTATTTTATTATTTTTAATTTAATTTTTTGAGAATTCCACATATGGCTAATGTATTGACATAGTTGCCACCCCTCCAACACCTCCCGTGTCCTCCACTCTCAAATTTATGATCTCTTCTTTAATTATCATTATTATGTATACATATATATACATATATGTTATCTTTTCCTTCTGAGTATATTGAGTGTTGCTTGTATGTAGTATGTCTTTAGGGCCGACCTCTTAGAATTTAACAACCTACTAGATGACCACCCCTGAAGAAGACTGATCCTCCCTCTCTTAGCAGCCATTAACTGCCTGTAGGTCTTCAACTACAAGTTGTAAAAATCACTGGAAAGGGATTAGAGTGAACAGAATAAAGGAGGTGTAGTTGAGTTTTAATAACACTTGAGTAAGTGTGGATTGTCTTGTACATCCTTCAACACGATGAAGAGGGAACAGACTATGTCTTCACAGGAATTCCTGAAATTGCTAGAAAAGTGTGATTCACCTTCTCACCTTTTTCTCCGAGAACATGTATAAAGAGGCACGTTATGACACTAACACTGAAACAGCAGAAAAGACAACAGGAGTGCCTTTTCCTTGGGTCACAGCCCTGAAAAGTAGCTCCACACACTGTTAGCATCTTACAAAGCAAGAGCCACGTTCCTCAAAGAAGGCTTTCCCCAGAGACAATTCCTTATTTGCACGTATCATTTACAGCTTTGTCGTATGGGTTCCGATGAAAATGGAACTCAGTGGGGAGGCATAATTAATTGAATCAACTCAAGTCCTCTGATGAAAAACAGGCAAGTGAAAGCTACCAGAGGTTTGCAGAGTTCCTTACATTAATTCCACTTAAGAAAAAGATCTCCTGCTCTCCTGGAAATGCATGAACCAATTCACATTAAGAGTCAGGCATTTTTAGACCCTGACATATATTTAATAACTTTTAAAAATGGACTTGATTATTTGGGGCTAGTTGTTGCTGTTGTTGTTTTTGTTGTTTTACATTTTTTTCTCCTTTCCCTATATCTACATGTTCTCGCATCTGGTAATGACTCTGCTTTTAAAAAACGTTAAGGCAGTATCATAAAACATACCAGCCAGAACGATGAAGACAATTTTTAAAAATTTATTTCTGTTTGAGGAAATCTTGTCCTGAAATTCTCATCCTAATGGACAGCCTGCTCTGCTGTTTATCTTGAACTCTTATTTCTCAATTGCAGCCAGTTTCTATTCAGTCTGCAGCAAAACATTAGCTTTCCATTAAATGGAAGATAGGTAATAAGATATAGGAGCCCTGCTTAGAAAACCAAGACGTAGAGACCCTTTTTTGAAGGGGAGAGGAACAGAATAGAAGAAAGTAACAGGAATATTTAAACTTCGAACTTTAATTTTAGGAACCATCAACAGCTACCCACAAGGCGGAGCCTCCAAGTGTGTTCTGAGCTTGGAAGAAGTGCTGAGTTGAAGCAGGAAGACCCTGCACATAGCTGCATCAGCTGGAGCTCCTCCATACGCCGGAGTCCTGACGAGGACAAGCACACAGGCATACATGTGTCTTACCAATAGTTGTTGGGCACTGTGAGAATAATGGAGATATGGAATAGCCTGGATGAATTCAAATCTAATGGCAGGCACCTATGCACCTACATGAAAATCAAGGTAAAGATGTTATTATTGTTATAACAATCAAAGGTAAGCATCCTATTACATTGCAAAAGGTTTTGTATATTCTCTCAGTTACACAAGTCATTAACGATCTCCATCCGGACGCAAACTGGATTCTGAACCGGTTCAGGTCACACAGCTCACAAGTGCACATGGTCTTTAACTTATGACCTCTTGACTTTGCGATAGTCCAAAGATGATGCATATTCCATATCAATCCTATGTAAACCTTTATTGGTACCTTCCAGGCTAACAATAAGTAGTCTGAGTCTCTCTGTGGATGCTGGGGAATGACCATGATCCGTATAAGCACCAGGACCATGAAGGCAGACAACTCAGACTGTGCTGGGTCTGCTGCCAACCTCAGTTATTCTGTAGTTATTCTGTGCTGTATGAATTTTCAACTATAACATTTTCAATTAGTGGTAAAATTATTTGGGATAAAATTGTGATACATGGAACAATGTCTTGTAGTGGAGTGGCACTTAATTTCTCTTCTTCCTTCTTCTTCTTGTGAGGATGGTGTAGAAAGGTAGGCAAGAGAGATTCTTCATGGAAAGTTGTATCTTGGAAGGTCCTAAAATGGGTAGGGTCTTCAGTCCAAAGCAACACAGGAGACAGACAGACATGCACAAACCACACACACACACACACACACACACACACACACACACACACTACACTTGTACACACACACACATGCACACATACATATACACATACCACTAATGCACACACAACATACATATGTGTGCACACACCACACACACACACACATATTCTGATTTGTCAACAATGTGAATTATGAGGTTAAGGCAAGAAAAGAGTCTAGAAAATCTGAGTGAGGACAAGTAGGAAAATGATATTGTATTTCAAATATTGTACTAAAATTTTGGATTTTCTGTAGTAGGGTGAGCTGAGAATGAAGGTGAAAGTAGCTGAGCTGAAGGAGAAATTAAAAGAGTTACAACTCACATCACTTTCACGCAAACCCCCAAACCCCCACACTCAACTAGAGAACCCAGATGTTCTTCAACAAATAATAGTTAAATTGCAGAATGGGCTTAACTTATAGCGTTAGTTATAGTAATTGATATGATTTATTCAATACCCCTCCTCTCGGGTTCCCAGAACTTTAAACATTATTTTCTTTGTTTCATACAGTAATCCAATAAAGGTGTCATCATCATCTACGTTTTACACATGAAGAAACTGAGTTTTATGGTGGTCACACACTGTCTTAAGAGCAAGCAGTTAATGCATCGCAAAGCCCAGATTCAAAGGCTAGCTTCAAATTTGAAGTCTGTCTGTTCTATACAGTTTTTCCAGGTGTACTGATGGATTTGGGTAAATCTATTCAAAATACTTGGCTCCCTTCTGACTCAATCTGCCCACCTTTCCTCCTTTGAAATTGAACAAGCCACGTGCAAAATGGCAGTTTTCGTTGGGAATGAAATATGCAATGTTGAGCCCTAAGAAGCTAATTGACCCCCGTGGGGATCAGAACTGTTACTCTGTTCTTTTTGGAGTAGTGGAAACAGACGCAGTGCATAGCAGTGTGAGCTCAAGTGAATGAAGGAGAGTTAAGGCAGAGAAAGGTGGTTGGTACCGGTGTGAGGTAATGTAGGTAGGATTCCAGGTGACCCAAACACATTGCATCAACGTACAGGTGATCCTCGGATTTTCAAACAAGGGTGGTCATTTTGGTGACAATTTACTACCCAGGAGGCATGGGGATTCTGGAAGAGAGAATGTGCTGGAACATCAGGAGGAAACGGAACCGCAAAGGAAGTACAGAAAAAGATTCAAGTGTGGGGGGGGCGGGGTTTGTCACACACTTATCAAGACAAACCATCCACAGCACAGTGTGCTGAGCCACTTAAACCTTTGCATGGGGACCTCCGCCGAGAGACGGAAAGAGAGGTCTCTGTCTAATACTAAGGGATGTTCTCAGTCTCACAGTGAAAGAAGCAAAGAGATTTAAGATGGATCATTCGTATAAAAACAAAAGATGTATTTGAACCAAAAAGAGGGTATGAGAGACTGTTACAGTAGGGGAGCAATGGAAGCTTTTTCTAGATAGTTATCTATTCCTCTGGGTTTTTCCCATTTGCTGCATGAAGAGCCCATGAGAACAAACCTAAAACAAACAGGAGAAGGAAGCTCTCTAGGATCAGTAACGGAGAAAACGTGGGGAAACTGTCCAGGCTCGGTTCTGACTTTGCACATAACATGTTCTGAAGAAACACTCACTTTCTCCCTCTCTTCCCATCTCTTCTGCCAGGGTGTCGTACTGAAGATGTTTTTTAAAAGAGAAGTCCACAAAACAGGCAAAAGAAAGGCCTTCCTAATATAATACTTCCTAATATAATAAACTCTTTGACTATCCTTATGATACTCAGAAAAATGCTATTTATTTAAATATTAGGTATCACTACTTTTTTCTGTCTTTTTCCAAATAATGTCTGATGCATTCCATTTTATGAGTGGGTTTCCTAAAAATATTGTCAATATAAAATCCTAGGTTTGTTTTGTTTTGTTTTGTTTGTTTGTTTGTTTGTTTTTGCAGATATTCTAGATATCATATTTTCAGAGAGATTAAAAACCATCTCATCCACTTTGGGATTTTTACTGATGACAAAATAAAACTAGCTTACAGAGATGGTGATTTATTTGCTGTCACTTGGCTGTTAGTGGCAGAGAGGACATTGGAATCCATGAGCACAGAGCTTGTGTCCACACCTATAGTGACACCAGCACGTGCCAACAGTCTTGCTTAAGAGAAACTGTACTCAATAAAGAATGTCTCCCTTCCCCTAAAGTAGGACATAGAACATCTGGGGTGGAAAGCAAGGATTCAGCCTCCAAACACCCTTTTGACTTCTAAACTATCAGGAAGAATATTTGTACGGAAGAATGAATGAAAATTCTAACTGTAGAAATATTAGTCACGAAGTGCATATTTTTAAAAGATTACAGGTCCTTAATTACTTGTCTTTTGCCATAGTAGGTCTTTGCACAACTCTATCCATAAACCTTTTTCTTTTTGTTTTAAGAATTGAACCTACAGCCTTGCACATATGAAGCAAAGCTTCCCCACCTTAGCCACACCCTTAGCTCCTACCAGTACCACCACCATGAATTCCCTGCTTTAATAACTGAGTTTTTAGATTCTAATTTTGAGCAGAAATTAACACAAGTAGAAGTCTTGTCCAATCCTCTTAGAAACTCTAAAACTTTAAAGTAAAGCTTCCTTTTTCATATACTCTCATTAGAATTTTAGATGTGAAAACATTCAAGATGTCACACTTTCACCATGCAGTGGTGGCACATGCTTTTAGTCCCAGCACTTGGGAGGCAGAGGCAAGCATACCTCTGTGAGTTCGAAGCCAGTCTGGTCTGATCTGTAGAGTGAGTTCCAGGGTAGCCAGAGTTACAACAGAGAAGCCCTGACTCAAAAAACTAAAAAAATAATAATAATAATAAAATAAATCAAACATGTCTCACACAGAGACTGAGCTTCTGCGTGGAGGAAACAATTCAGCAATTCAGGACCTTCTAACAGAGCTTGTCCTTGGCCTGGGAACTAAAGTATCTCTCACTTATCTTTTTAAAAAATAATACTGCGTGTGTGTGTGTGTGTGTGTGTGTGTGTGTGTGTGTGTGTATGTGCATTTGTATATATCCACTTATGCATGTGCATGTGGAGGGCACAGGTGGATAACAGGTGTATTCCTCTGTCATTCACCTCTTATTTTTTGAGACAGGGTCTCTCATTAAAAGTGGAGCTTACCATTTGGGATAGAATGACTAGCCAGCAAGATCATGGGGTCCACCTCTCTGTCCCTCAGAACTGGGGTTCTGGTTATATGCCACCACCCCAGCTTCTTATGTGGATGTTGAAGATTCTAACTCCAATTCTCATGCACCTGCAACAAACACCTTACCCACAAAATCATCTTAATACCCCTTTCCCATTTTATGCATCACCGGTTCCCTGTCCAGCAGCAATCCTCTCAGGGAACATCTAAGTGCTGTCCAGCCACTCAGTATGCAAGCATTCTGTTGGTTTTGAATTAAAAAAAAACTTTCCTTGACTCATTCTTCAGAGACTCAAGAGCAGACACTAAAGAAAACTATGAGTAGTGTCTTTGACTTCTAAAGGACATTGAAGAAAAGACAAAGGCCTTGACCTTTAATTGCTGTTCTAAGCTGATTTGAAACAAGCCAACTGCTTTCAGTGTAAGTGTTAACAGTTGGGTCTGCTTCTCAAATTAGAATAATCCAGCTGATCTCCCAACTGCTAATAGACTCGGAGCTCTCTGTATTATACAGTTCTTTAAAGAATAAATCTTTTCCATGGGATCAATAGTCCTCAAACTCTTGGGTGAATACTGAGAGTAAGTGGGAGCTATTTTATTCCAACTTAGCCTGTTGTATAATTAGATAAATTGTCAGGAAAAAAAAAACTATCTAATTGCTCCTCCTCAATTAGATAGTAAATAAAATATAGCACTTGCTTATGACCCCCAAATGTATTAGTTGGAAATTATTCTTCAAAATCCATCTAAAATCTTTTACATAATAATTTTTCAAATATCCAAAGTCAAGACTCATCTTATAACTAAATCTTATCTCACAATATTTGTCATTCTGGATCATATACATTCTCTGGAACCTTTGTTAGTACATTACTTTTTCCTACTCGAGCAATAGTTTATAAAATAATGCACATATTGGTTATTGTCTTGTTCTATGTGCAAATGCTGACAAGAAGTAGCTTCAGAAATTGAACATTTTTAGCTCCGTTGGAGGGTGCAGTTTATCACAGCAGGAAGTCATGGTGGTAGGAGGGGGAGGGGGATGGTCACATTGTGTCTGCAGTCAGGAGGTAGAAGGAGATGCAAGCCTGTGGTCCCCTCATTCCCCCTTTTTATTCAATCCAGGGCCTGTCATCTGGAATAGTGTCACTACAGCTACACTGGGACTTCCCTCCTCAATTAACAAATGTAGACACTGCTTTATAGACATGCCCAGAGGTTTCTCTCCTAGGTGGTTTTAGATTCTGTAAAAATGACCATCAATATTACCCATCAAAACACAAAGCCTGTAACCCAATCCTCTGATAGTAAAGCCTTCAATCTTTTAATCCATGCACTAGCATTTAAAACTTCTGATACTTCACAATTGCTCAGGAAATATGTGTTACTTTGAGGGTCCTGCAGTTTGGAATCTCAGGTGCCATTTTCCTGAGCTTGAGATACAGCACTAAGTGAAGAAAATGGATAAAAAATTTGAGCTCTTATTCATTCTTTGCCTTATCTATAGCTCACATAAACTCAGTAATGTATGTAGGATCATCGATTAAACAGTGTTAGAAATTAAACCATAGTTTGGCTAAGTATGCTGTTACCGCTTATAAACTTGATATCCTTTGCTCTTCCTACTTCTTTGATTAGCGGTTGAATGAGAAACAATAACCCTTCCTTGGTGCCCTCATAGGAAACTACATCAACATCTTGAACAATGCGTAAGAAGCCACTGTCTGTCTCAGACAGTTGGTTAAACAGAATTAAATTTCAATTCTCTTGATGTTTTCAATCCCACTGCTTCCTCCTTATGAAGTCTCTCAAAGGCAGAGCCAAATACCACAACAGTACAGACAGGGCATTTTAAGGGAAACACCTTCACACATACATCTGCTTTGTTCCCAGGCCACGAACCAAGCACTCTAGAAAACTTTTGACAAAGCAGAATTTCCAAAGCTTTATAATGTGTATCTGTCTGCAGAAAGAGGAAAGCCTGAACCTGTGTAGGGTTAAAACAGAAGTATTCTACAATACCACATAGGACATGATTCTGTTCCCTCTGAGGTGATAGGTTCATGAGCTTAAATGCAAAGGTAACATACATTTATGTCTACTGTGCTGGTACAAGGGTGTCCAAACATCTAATCAAATATTGCTCTGAATGTTCCTGAGAGAGTACTTCTAGATGGTTCTCCTTTGAATCAGTGGACTGTGTAAAGCCGATTGTCCAGTGAGTTGAAGTTCTGGGTAGAATTTTCATTCTACCTTTCTATCCTTTCTTCTTGTCAGTCAGAGGAATTCTTCATGGCTGACTGCTTTGAACTGGTTTGTCAGTCTCTGCCTACCCTCAGATGCAACCAAAACACTGCCTTGCCCTGGATCTCAAGCCTGATATTCTTCAGGCTGGCGCTATGCCATCAGATTTCTGGAGCTCCGGCTTGCTGACTACAGATTCTGGGATTTCTCAGCCTCAAAGTAGGATGTAAGCTGACTCTTGATAGTAGATCTTTTGCCGCATTTATACACAGCCTACTGGTTTCCTTACTGGGGGATTTGAATACAACTCATGTTACCAATCTCAACTTAACCTTTCCAGTCATTTCCAGGTTTCTCATTTATAGGAAGGAGAAAGTCTGATTATTCTGCAATTCTTTCAATCATAGCATTCTATAGTTGTCTGGTTCTATAATTAACAACTGGAAAGATGTTTTCCTTGCCTGTTTATATTCACTAAGTACCTACCGTGTGCCCAATACTGAGCTAGTAGGTGCTGTGAGTGCTACGTCATCTTTCATGCTAAGTATTGTTCCTTGCTTTCTTCAGGGGAGTATACAGAGCTACATAGCAATTTTGCAAAATCACAGAACAAGAAGAAAGCTTTTTATTTATGTTAATAAAACAATGGATGAGTAATTAGAGGGAATATGTAGTAGGTGATGCATTTAGGAAATAGCATCCTGATGCTCAACTATGACATGGTTGTCAACCACTCCTAACAAACCTCCACCCAGGTTGCCATAGAGACCCCATGAAGGTAACTTTCTAAGACAAAAAAAAAAACAATTAGATTGCCAGGGGCAGTTTGTTGCTGTTGATTTCTTTTCCTAAACAGCCTCTTGCTAGGTAGCCCAGACCGGCCTCCAACTAACTTTGTATTCCAGTCTGGTTTCAATTCCTGGCATTCCTCCTGCCTCAGTTTCCTGAGTGTTGGGATTAGAGGACCGTGCTACACAACCAGCTAGTGATCACGATCTTCATGCCGGGACTTCCTAGTTTTTCAGGCTCTGACTTCCAGACGTGGTAAAAAGTATCTACCAAATAAGGGGAAGCAATAGATGTGGCCCGTGGCCATATTTATCTCTTGCCTCCATTTGCCCCCTCATCCTGGACGTGTTGTCCCTCACCTGTCAACCAAAGTACTGTGTGAACTAGTTATGCAAAACATATGCACATATTCAAACACACACAGCTGTGGATGAGACTTGTAGGCAACATTCGCTTTTCTCACTTTAAACTCGTCGAGGAAAACAGTGTCCTTAAGGTAATCTCGAACTTCCTTTCACTTAATCTTTCAGCCATCTCAGTTTAAGCAGGAAATGTGCTTGTTTGATTTTTTTTTCTTGACCTAGGGTAATCATTTACTATTTTGAAAAGTGAGCAAGAGTGATAATGTTTCCAACTACGCCTAATACCAACGGATATTTATGGCACATCTGAACAGAATGGCTAATATTCTACATCAAGCTCCATGGAGTAGATATCACTTTATCCCCACTGTACATTTGGGAAGCTGGAGTGTAACATGACTAAGTAATGGGCATTTTATCAAACAGGCACTGAGGTTTAACGAGACTGGAAGACATCTAAAATTGAGGAAGTATAGTTTTCACATAAACGTAAAAAGCAGAACAGTGGTTAAACTCTGGAGCATGGATGAGGTACACTATTCAAATCCTGCTGTTACTGTGAACAGTGCAGGGCTCTACCAGAATGATTAATTTAATTAGTCTCTTCTGTAGTAATTAAAACACTCAACAAACCAAACAGTTTAAGTTATGCCTCTCCTGTTTAAAAGTGTTTTTTTTATAAAATGCTCTGCACTAGTTTGGGCAGCTACAGATTCCACATCCTGCAACGACACTAGGATTATGAAGAAGAAAAGTAAAACTCAGCTATAATGCTCTTATTTTTTTATGGTTTTTCACAGATTCTGAGTAGAAATCCATGACTCTGAGAGGCCACTGGGAAGGGTGACATTGCAAAGCCAGTGAAGGAACATTTCTCTCGTAATTTAATTTGCATTTCAGTTTGGAAATCCCCTCTGTCCCTGCCTCAGATTTTTAAGGGGTTTAGGATAGAAAGAAAGTGAACATTAAGTAAAATCCTGAAGCTGCCCTCATACCTTGGACATATCAAAGCTTCTCTACCTATTAGGTCTAATCTCTGAGAAAGGTGAAGGGGAGAGGTGCTGGCTTTGCCGGGGAGCTGTACAGACTTGCCGAGACCGGAGAGTGGCAGTTGGCTTGGCTGGGTGACAATAAATTGTGCACAGATACTTCCCACCTTGCATCTGAGTAGGGCAAAGAGCCTCACTTCAAACAAAGCCAGTGTGCAGCCTCACCTGTAGGTTGCCAGCGCCTTCCAGGGTGGGATCTTGGCTCCTGGTCAAAACTCTGCCTGAAAACTCAATCCAATGCTTCCAAGTTTTTTTCTTTTTCTTTTTCTTTTTTTAAGGCATTTTTACTGGGCTAATTTCAAGAAAATCACTGCCAAGGCTTAAATTTGCCATCTCACACTGCCATCTACTGTCAGAGGCCCAGCGTTCTGAGAAAAAGGACGATCACACAACAAACACCTTTGGAAGCCTGAACTTCTTTCATGGACTTTTTTCTTAGAATGGAAGCAGGAGTGAGGGCCGACTGTCTTCCTGCTCTTGGAAGAGGCTGTGTTCTCTCTGTGCAGAGTCATAGATAAAATACACGCGGAACAAAACTACACCTCGTGTAAAATCAAACTTCTTGCAAAACAAATTAGTATAGTTCCCCTTTAAAAGAATTAGCACCACCAAATATCATCCAAAGAAAACAGACTTAAAAGATCATGACTGAGAATCATTATTCCCATGCTTTAACTGAAGGAAAACAGAAAACAGAGCCATACTGAAGGAGGTGAACCCGTGAGTGTCGATGTGGCTCTTGAGCCCTAACCTTAGGACCTTGGCAGCTAACCAGAATCTCAACAAAATGGTCAGGACGACTGCTCAAGACCAAGGGTGCACCATCCCCCCCTGAAGTTCCATCCCCTACGGACCTCCACGTACCCATTTCCTCTATTCATGGTTAAGGACATCCTCCGTGAGCAGGTTCCTTCCAGTTTAGGTAAGTAGGCTCCAGATCTGATGCCCTGTTCCCACCTCCATAAGGGAATTCCCAAGCATCCCCACCACACAGAATTTGTCGAATGTAGTTGTGCAACTCAACAAACGCACCCCGCAGCGCACCTTAGTTGTTGGGTTAGGTTGTTTGCTTGGTGACGATATAGGGAAATCTTAGTGTGCCTTCTATATTAGGATCACCAAACGCTAGTCTTTGACTTGGTTTGGTCAATGAAGGAGGGCTTCACAGCTTGGAGGAAGTGCTTGGTGTCTGCAAAGCGCAGCTCCAATTTCACATTTTGAATGGGAAACTAATGAGTCTTCCCATTTCCCACTTCATACAAACTCTACAGTTTGAAACTTGCTTAACCCCATCCTCACCCCAAGACAGGAAATTAAAAAGTACAAAGGAAGGAAGTAGACCAGTGACTTCTGCAGAGATAAGCAAATAAATTAGCATTATTTTTACAATGGCATCACAGTGAGCATGAACACTGAACCATCAAATTGCACGCTTTAAATATACCAGGTTTTAAACTTTCAAATAGATCTCAGTAAAACAAAAAAGTAAACTTAAGAGTGAAGAAGCTGCCAAACAGCGAGCTATAACAAAGAATAATAACAGCATAATTTTTACGTGTGCAAATCCTTTTATCATGTCCGCTTCTGCATGACCATCAGGACCTGTACCATCCATGAGTGAACACTTCTGGAACATTTGGCAAATGATGTACCGTGTGATCAATGTCTCTGAAAATTTCTGGAAAACACCAGCCATCCACACCGGAACATTTATGTTCTCTAGAGAGTAGTTCCATAATTTTCAACTTTAGATAATGGTCAAGTAGGTAGCAAAGAGCTCAGAGAAGCGTCACACAAAATGATTTTAGTGAGCCCTTCCCCCACACCTTGTACTTCTTCCAATACTATGTAAAACGGCAAGGAACGGTTGAACTGCTGTTAAATGTGGATTTGAGAAGGCATTCAGAACAGAGCAATGTGGAGTATTGATTTGTTTTGAATTGAAAGACAGCAAGCCTATCCCTCTAAAAAACAAGCAATAAGGGAAAAGTCTGAACTTCCCTCATTGTAAGATAAGACTTTGAGCTTACCTAACATAAAGCAAACAACTTTTTAAACTATTCAAAGAATGCTATGCATTAAGAGACAAGTAGTCATTCAGTGTGAATATGGAAAAACATGATGGATATTCTAGAAAGAGCCCATATTAACTTAATCACATGTTGACTTATGTTGAGTGCTTCAAAACATCTGTATTAAAGGTGTTTATACTCAATAACAATGGAATTGGGTAAGGAAAGAAATGGGCGTTGGCTTGTAGTCCAATTGTTTATTGGTAATAGATGTATAACACTAATTTATTCTTAATTTATTCTTAATTCTTGTTGTCGTTCAAATAATCTAGTGGATTCTGCTATCCTTATCGCTAGATGGGAGTGAATTCATGTGACTAGGTTTACCTAAGTGGCAAAATATTGAAGAATCATGGGAACCAGAACAGGGCTCCAGGGCTCAGAGAGCTAGCCTTATCCTGGAAAGCCATCTAAAGCATGCTGCTCAAACTGGATCAGATCAGATCCTGAGCTTCAAGAACTCCTTCTAAATCAAGTTTCTGCAGACTTAGCTGTATCTTCATATGGAAAATGTGTGCAGTGGGGAAATGGTGGGGAATGACCTCTGGCATGGGTGTGGGCCTCAGATTCCTGGTAGGCCTGGTTTAGAGTCAGGTTTCAGAACCTATTCAGAGTCTCTGACTCAGTAGGTATCTTAGTTCCGGTTGCTATTGCTATGATGAAACACCATGACCAAAGGCAAGTTGGGAGGAAAGGGTTTATTCACCTACATTTCAACATTGCTGTTCATCACTGAAGGAACTCAGTACCAGAACTCAAACAGAGCAGGAACCTGGAGGCAGGAGCTGATGCAGAAGCTATGGAGGGGTGCTGCTTACTGTCTTGCTCAGCATAGCTTTATAGAACTCAAGACCATAAGCCCAGGGACAGCACCATTCACAATGGGCTGGGCCCTGGACCATCAATCACCTATTAAGAAAATGTTCTACAGGCTTGCCCACAGCCCTATGTTATAGAGGCATTTTTTTTCAATTGAGTTTCCCTCCTCTTAAATAACTTTAGTTGGTGTCGGATTTTCATTTCTAAAAACATCCCAGGTAGCTGTCCTCAGGGCCTGCTTTTGACTCCCAGTAGATAAAGTCACTCTCATGACTCCAGAGCTGGGCTTCACTGTGACACCAAGCATTTCTCTTAAGTGTCTCAACAACATTCTTCATTTTCATATTTCAACCAGGTGTGGGTGTTAGTTGTTGTTGTTTAATTTTTAACTATAAACTGTGTTGAAACAGTAAAGAAATTAAACATCTATGGAAAACTGAAGAGGCAAATGAGAAGCTTGGGTTAGTAAATTCAAATTTATACTAACTTCCTTAGTAACTTCACTGCATGTTAATTTTTAATAGGTCTTTTTGCTTTCTTTTTTTTTTTTTAAAGCATAATAATAATAGGACCCTGTAGCCATCCTAAGACTTACCAGCACAAACTGGGAGATCAAACTAAGTTTGTCAGGAGAAATATACACCTAAATAAAGTTAAATGCACAAAAACTTGAAGAAAGTGATCAACTAAGGGTTTGTTAAGAAAAATTAAAGAGAAATGTGTTCTGTAGGAGTCAAAAGCATTTCTTTATTCACTACTATTTTGCATTAAATACAATGCAAGAGAGCTAGGTGCATAATATTGGAAAAATAATAGCAACAAGGATCTCCATTCTACAGGTACTACAGAAGAAACCTGTTAAAGATTTGATACCCAGTGTCCACATAGATTGTTTATGGAAACACAGGCATGCAATGGTACTGGCAAACTTTGATGCTGGGATACAGGAAATCTCTGAGGTCATACAGTGCATAGAGATTACCCAGATATGTAAAGACCTGAAAGAAACTCACGTACTTACCATGTTAAATCATGTAGCTCGTAGATCTTGACCCCAGAGCAGGAAAATCATCTATTTTTCCAAATATTTTTCAGGGTGATACACATTGGTAGTGTATAGTAACTCTGGACTTTGCTGATTTGTATCAAAATTAAAACATTGTGGAAAAATTAAACCCAAAACAGTTAAAGGAGCAGTAAGACAGTTTGTTGTAGAAGGTATTTATTGCCTCAAATCATATTAAAGCATGGATTACCCTAATACTGTAATTATATGTTTGGAATGATGTTTATCTCTTGCTAAGAGTATTATTGTAAAATAAAAGCATAATGAGTCGAATTCTATCGTCACTTTAGCTTTTGCTGGAACAACTTAAAAGTTTACTTAAAGCCAAGCTAATGCTACTTTCACTGAAGATTTTTGGCAAGGAAAAACCTGTATGAAAAGTAATAATGTGATAATCTGCCATAAAAAGAACATGTCCTTTATAAAAAGAAACTTTAGGTTCCTATTGGCATACTAAATTCATCTGATTCAAGCAAATGTATTTTCTGGGAAGCTAGAGGTTTCATTGTTTCTAAATAAGAATTTCTAAGTAGCAGGTAACCATAAACCCATGATATAGAAGAAAGACATATAATCCTAATTGTAAAAATTACGATGTTACCATTTCTGTTTATGTATCTTCTCATAGTTTCAGCAATATATGGTATTCTGTAAAGTTAAAGTAAGATATCCTTTACTTTTTTATTGAATTAAATGAGCAATAATACTCTTCTGACTTTATCTGAGCTGGTATTCATTGAACACCTGCTAGAACGAGGCATGTGGTTAACCACTAGGGTATGGAGATAATATTGAAAGCACAGGCAAGAGTGTACAAGCTTAAGAAATAAGAAATAACACTATGTACTCAAGGAACCACTGGGGTAACCAAACAGAGGTAGTATGAGTAGGAAGTGTCTGTTGACTGAAGAAGACTAACCCGGAGAAGGGAATGCAATCCATATTGCAAGCATGCACCCTAGTTTATATGTCCCTAAGAGTGAACCCTAACACAAGGCCTTGGGTATTGATTGGTACGGGTATTTTATCTAAGTCGGTTTCATCATACATAAGGTGAGGAGAGGAGAAAATGAGATATGAAGATCCAAAAATATTCAGTTAATAAATATTACTGGTTACAAGCAACAGGCCTTAATTTTCACGTATCTCTTTAAGATACTTTTCGAAATGTTGGCCTCTGGTGGCATGTGGAGCATAAGAATTCCAGAGAAGACAGGGAAAGTTTTGAAGTATGGATCTGGAAATGTTTGAAAGACTGGTGCATTTATCAATGGATGTTATAGCCCAGAGGGGAGGGGATGACAAGAGGGGAGGAGAGGAAAGGGGAGGAGAGGACTGAGGGAGGAAAGTAAATCATACTTGTTATGGAAAACATTTGACTTATCAGAGACTGTTCCCAACTTTAGGCAGGTTATTAAGCTAAAAAAAATGCATGTGAAATATATATTAAATAATTGTTATTCAGAATTCTCAGAGCATTTTGATTTGATCATTTGATCTTATTTAATGTTTGGGAGATGTTTCTATTTTTGACTGATTTGGGGGATTTTGAAATTTTTGCCTACTCATAATGAAGTATCCTGGGGAAGAAACCACATCTGAACAAGAAATCCATTTGTGTTTATATGTACTTTATACACATAGCCAGAAGGTAATGTTATGAAATATATTAAGTGCACCTGTGTTTGCCTGCGACCCCCCCTCATCTGGAGTCAGACGTGTAAATTTTCCACTTAGGGTATTTATGAAGTTTTAGATATAGAGGGTTTGAGGCTGGGAATTTTCAGATTAGGAATGCCCAGATTTATTTAGAGAGAAGATAAAGCACTGAAAACTTATATTCAAGAGTTTTCAGCATAACTACGCACTTCACAATCTGGTAGGTGGGGAAGAGACAAAAATAATTTGAATGCAGTTATTATTCATAAGCAAATGGTGTGGTGAAAGGTGTCGGGGATGCAGAATAGTGGGATCAAATGTCCCGATGTTTTTTTTTTTTTTTTTTTGGTAATCAATGGTTCTGGCAGATGAGTGAGCCTGTGATTGGTAGTATTTACCAAGGTCTGTACGGTTCTTCACAGAACAAATTGACTACAGGATTTGACGTGCCCTTTAATACTCTGGATTGCTGTCCCAGCCTCTCTGTTCTCGAGCTCCCCGGATGATGTCATTGCATCCTCGCTCTGCCCTGTAGTGTTCTAACACAGCAGTTCCTCCAGTGCTCACTGATTCTAGGACATAACATGGGACTTCCCAGTGAAATGGAAGCAATGATGGGGGGCAGCAAGCACATCATCCAGGGATTGAATCTGTCTATGCATCCTTTGCTTTTCCTCCTGTTACCACAGGTGAACTATCAGCGTCCAGAACCAAGTCTTCCACTTGCATGCCAAGATGACCTGAGGCCAGTGCTCTCTTCCTGCCATTGATTCCAGCTCCACCAATCGATTAACATATTAAACATATATTTTCATCATCATCATCATCATCATCATCATCATCATCATCATAGCATGAGATCCATCCTCTCAAGAAATTCTCACATAAAAAAATACTATTATTGACTATGAGTAGTTTTATACTGGGATTTTGCCTGGGATTTATAACCACTGACTAATGACTCCCTGTTTGGCACAAGCGACCATTATTAAATAACTAATAATACACAATGAAGATTTGTGGATTTTGTAGTTTATTACCAATAATTTCAATGATTCCTTAGAAGCATAAAAAGTATAAGTATAGCTGGGCAGTGGTGGTCCACACCTTTAATCCCAGCACTAGGGAGGCAGAGTCAGGAGGAGCTCTATGAGTTGAAGGTTAGTCTGGTCTGCACATCGAGTTCCAGGACAGCCAGAGTTACAACAGAGAAACCCCATCTTGAAAAGAAAGAAAGTGTAAGTATAGTTATTTTATAGTTTTTATATAAAATGCTATTATATTAAAAACCTATGATGTAGTTCAATATCAGGAAGTTCCTGAATTCTTTGAGAGGTGGTTACTCTGCTGTACAATAAGAACATAATAAAGGATCCCTGTATAATGAACTAATCGATTTGTGTTTACTATTATATATACCATATTAACAGAGGAAAGAAGCATCATACCACCTAGTCTTGTAATAATCCGCCCAAATTATTCCCTATGTAAACCCAGAAAAAGAATGGTCACTTATATTTGCAATTAGATAGGCAGAAATATGATAGACAGACAAAGATATATATTAAAATGAAAAGTAAAGATTCTATCTTAATTTGTTTGTTAACAATTAGCTAAAATGTTCACATCAAATTGCAGGAGTCAGGATATCAGCAACACGCAACTATCTGCAAAGCAGTACACTGATTCTAACAAATAAAACACAAAATTAAATGTAACTAAAATCTATACAAGATGGCCCATTGAGTGTGCTCTTTCTATAGGAATTATCTATTGTAGCTCAATTTTATAGTATAGTATAGTAGTTGTACAATCAATACATGATAAATACCAGTTTAGACTCTAAGTTTTATCTAGAAAATTGGGTTTCATTGCTACTCTTAGGACCATCACAAACATAAATACGAAATGACCTAATATGTCATACATTCAATAGAAGTGGTGAGCTATGTTTTTGTACCAATTGCATATCTAATGTGTTATAATCAGCAAAAGATCTTAGTCCCTTCTTTAATTTTCTTAGATTTTTTTTTTTTTACCATGACCAAAGCAAGTTAAGGGGGAAAAAAAGTTTATTTTGGCTTATGGTTTCAGGGTGAGAGTCCATAATGAATAGGAAGACATGGCAGCAGGCAGCTGCAGCAAGAAGCTATGAGATCATATCTCCAAACACATGTAACAGAGAAAGCAAACTGGGACTGTGTGAAGCTATGAACTTTCCAAATCCACCCCTTGTGGTATACTTCCTTCAGCAGTGCTGAACCACCTTCCCAAAAAGGGCTACTATCTGGGAACAAGGCACTCAACTATGTGGGTCTATGAGGAACATTTCTCACTGTTAATCCGTACTAAGTTACACCAATGTTTAGGGAAGATGAAAAGAGATACAGGTATATGCTACTTTAGTTAGGGTGTCTATTGCTATGATGAAAAACATGACCAAAGGAACTTGAGGAAGAAAGGTTTTATCTGGCTTATACTTCTACATCGTACTGAATCATTGAAGAAAGTCAGGAAAAGAAGTCAAAACAGGGCAGGAACCTGGAGGCAGGAGCTGATGCAGAGGCCATGGAGGGGTGCTGCTTACTAACTTGCTCCTGATGGCTTTCTCAGCCTACTTATTTTCAAGAACTCAAGGCCACCAGCCCAAGGATGGCACCAGGACTCATCTGCCTTTAGAGACGAGCAGACGTAGAGACAAGGATGCACATCATCCTCTTTGTTGGTTTTCTCTCCTCGACATGTTAAGACTTAGCAACTTCTAGCTGGGTGGTGGTGGCAAACACCTTTAATCCCAGTGCTCAGGAGGCTGAGGCAGGCAGATCTCTGTGATTTAGAGGCCATCCTGGTCTACAGAGTGAGTTTCAGGACTGCCAGAGAAACTCTGTCTCAAAAAAAAAAAAAAAAAACATAAAAAGAAAAAAAAAGAAACAAAGAAAGAAAGGGAGGAAGAAAGAAATTTCTATGTGAAATAATATGGATTTACAAAGTAGGAGGGAAAAAAATGCTTTGACGTTTACACAAGATGCCAGTGTTAGAACATCTCCCCATAGCCCTAAAATGGCAATGGATCACAGAAAGAGCAGTTAAACACAGTTAAGTTATAGCTTCTCACACAAAGGCCCTTCTTCGAGATATTTCTCCAGCAGTGCCCCTCCACCTGCCTCTGTCCCCAAAAGTCAGCCCTCAACTCTCCTTCGTTCACCTCTCAGCCAGTAGGAGACAGCTGTCCCAAGCCTTCTCTCACTGTACCTCCTCTTCCTTCCCTTTCCCCTGCTAGTGCCTTTAAAAACTGCCATCTCCCAGTTAGCACTGTCTGCCTTCCCTCTACTTAGACACAGTCCATTTTGTCCCCTTGGGGATAAAATATCTCTCTACCCCTATTTCCTTCCCCCTGTTCCCTGCCCTTTGTCCTTCTGGGGCAAATGCATCTCCTTCATCCTAAGAATCTGGTGTCTGGGTGTGCTGTGCCACTTGGAGGTCCTTGCATTTTGCTGGGTGTGCTCTTGTTGATTCTGAGGTCCTTGCACCCAGTTACATAACAAAAACTCAGAAGTCTCAGACTTTCAAGTCAGAAGTCCTCAAGAAGATAGGATGTCTACTTGTAGGCTTGCTGTAGCCATTACTGTTTAAAGATTTGATCCTTTTTATTCAAAAGCAGTGAAAAGGTTTCTTCCAGAGCACACTCTTATTTTCCTGCGGATTTTCTCAGTACAGTCTTCTTTTTTTGTTTCCTTCTTTTAAAACTATGGCTGATTTTTTTCCCCCTCAGGCATTTTTTTGCGATCAAGGCACCTTCTCCACTTTACCTCCTGCTCACCATCTCTGAGATACTGCTCCTGAGCTTGCCAGTTCCTGTGAAATTTGATTTCAATACATAAGAATAACAGAAGAGAGTTTACTAAATCCTTCACCATTTCCCTCCATATCCTTCAAAAGTCAACATCTCGCACTGACACTGAAGTAAGGTTGTGGTAAATCTAGACCCTGGAAAGGCTGCTTCAGGAACCACCGCCACACAGTTCCCGTTCTGACGTGTGCTGGCACTGAGAGAAATGATATTTATGGAAGATCTTGTAGACCTCATTTCTTTTGGAAATGGTGCTGTTTACTTGGTTTCTTGAGCCATTCATATTTACTAAGAATTCATTTGATCATATTTTTGAGAATTAAAGAAAGAAAGCCTAGGGCACAAAAGGGTAAAGTATATATTCCAAATCACACAGAAGGAGTCAGGATTGAACCGAGACGACTTTGCTCCAAGGCCTACCCTCTCTCCTATCACTGTTTTCTTAAGGAACGAAGAAAGGGCGTTTCTCCAATGTTTTGATGCTTTCTCTTTTGTGATAATGTTCTGGGGACTAATCTCTAACATCTACATGTTTTCTGAAATAACGCAGACCCTGCCACTCGGTTTGCCTTGTTTTCTCTTCTATTTCACAGTTTGAAACTCGGGAAGCACCAGAGGAAGAAAACAGCAGCGACTTTTGCCCTGACCTCATCATATCTCTCCTCTCTTCGTTTGACGTATACCTTCTATATTAATTGGTTCTTAATTAATCCTTGTGCTTCGGGATTTGAGCTAGCTACTGAGTATCGGTACCCAGCTTCACTCTGGCTCATTTTTTTTCTAATGATGTTGATTGAAAATTAATTCAATGGAGAAGAAAATGATGGTGTGCTCCGTAGCTATGTGGCCTGTGGGTGCTCAATTTAAAAATCCTGTCAATTAGGGTCATAATTTCAACGAAAGTTTGCATGTAAATGCTGAAAGGCACAGTGTTAGGGCCCCGAAGGCATGTAGTCCATGCTCAGAAAAATTCCTCTGTCGGCTCCTGAAGATGTTACTATTTATTTAGAAAGAAGACAAAAATATTTGTTGTTGGTTTTGAATTTGTACTTAAACAATATGAAATTATTAAGGGTAATTGTAATTCACACAAAGCCCTTAAGACTTGAAATTTGAAGAAAGAGAGAGAGAGAGGGAGAGAGGGAGGAAGGAAGGAACGAAGAAAATATTTCTAAATGTTTCTGTAAAGCAGCCCCTAGCCATAGAGATGTGAGTGACATTTGATTAAGATTGAGATCTTACTGCTTTTCTTCTTACCAAGTGGGAGTCATTTGGATTTTGTTTTGTTTTGTTTTTTTCTGTCTGTTCAGAGTGAACAGTTTCTAGAAAACTCTCTTCAGATGGCTCATAACAATCAGGTGATTCTTATTTTCTTCATCTTTTAAAATTCATGTTCATCCATTGTTCATTCTCTCCTATAAATTCAAGTATGTTACATGATGGATAAGTATGGAATAATTCAATTGCTGTAACAATAGCCAATAACCAATGGAAAATATATTCTGATCTTATTTTATGCAAACCACAAACACACAAAAGCCACTTCATGTTTTCTTAAAGCCTCTTCATGTTTTCCTAATTTCTAATATTAAAACATCATGCTGCTACATTGAATACAAGGGAGTCATTAAAGACCCAAGAGACAGTGTTATCTTTGTCAAAAGTCAAATTATAACATAATGGGAATGGGATGAGATTTGAAATTTATGCTTCTATCTCCTTTTTAAACTGTATTCATAATCTATGTGCTATTAGCAGAGTTTGGGCCAGTTGGTATATATGTCTGGTCTCACATAAAACTGAAGACATCTGTGACATCAGAAATGCTCATTACCTACCTGACGGCCATCTTCTCATCATCTCTCAGTGACCTGAGGCCACTGAACCCGCTATATTCCTTTAGCCACATGTGCACAAATGCCTAACTATGACCTGTAGTTCAGATTATTGATAAATCTGGAGGCACTGGGAGACTGTTGAGAAAGGAGCAGTGATTCAGTTAGAAGGTGGCTTTGATTTGTGTTTTCTACTGTTGGTTTTGCTTTGCTTTGCCTCTTTTTTTTTCCCTCCAGGTGCCTTCAAGGTGACATGATTGCTGAATGTCCAGCAGTCTCTCAGAACTGTGAGGCATTGTTGAAAATGAGGGTCACATACAGGAAGATCAAAGGGACTGGAGTATCTGGGCTTCAGAGAGAGTGTTCACCCTAATTTAATTTTGTGAGAAAAAGACCAAACTCTTATACCTTCTAATACCTTTAATTTATTTTTGTACACAAGAGATTCCTTACCGCAAAGGCAAAGTTGCACACAGTTATATCATTTTAAATTGGATCTAGGCCAAAGAAGCAATACTTAGATGTTTTCATAAGTTAATGCCTTGTATGAAACAGTTCTGCAAAGGCAGTGCCCCCTTCCTCACTTCCCTGTTATTTCACTGACCACAGTTCAAAAATATGAAACTTCCAGGTTGCGAGAGAAGAGGGAGGAAAATTCTTGCAACTTTTATATGTGGCTATAGTCAGCTTAGTTTATGAGAGTTGTTGCTATTAGTCTTACACTGTGCCTAGTATATAAATTAAGACTTATAGGCATGTATGTATGTATGTATTACAGATAGAGAGAACATAATGTCATATACAGAGGGTTACATATTATCCAGTGTTTCAAGAATCTACTGGGAGTCTGTAGTATATCCCTGGTGGAGAATGGGATGACTATGTATTAGTCCAACTCTATTCTCTATCTTCTCGCATCTTCTAGCAATCTCTCAATCTATCACAAAGCACTGACCCAGTTCCTTTCAGGAAGCCCTCCTAGTGCTCTGTCCCAGACTTGCTGGTCTTTTATATCTACGTTTTCTTGAGCAAAGCAAGTCAGAAGGCTAGAAAAAAATCCAAGGGTGTGTGTGGATCAGACAACTCTATTTTTTTTTTCTTTTTTGAGACAGGGTTTCTCTGTTGAAACTCTGGCTGTCCTGAAATTCACTCTGTAGACCGAGATTCTCCTGGCTCTGCCTCCCCAGTGCTAGGATTAAAGGCATCTGCCACCACCACCAGCCAAGACAACTCTTAAAGCAGCCACAAAACCAAATTGAAAGGGATTGGTGACAGGACGGAACAGAGAAATGCAACTGCTTGTCTAGTCCACTGATGCTGACATTTGCTTATTGCTCTTAGAGCTTTTAAATCAGTAGTTCTCACCCTTCCTCACGCTGTGACTCTTTAATACAGTTCCTCATGTTGTGGTGACCCCCAACCAGAAAATGATTTTCGTTGCTATCTCATAACTGTAATTTTGCTACTGTTACAACTTGTATTGTAAAAATCTGATATTCAGATGGTCTTAGGTTACTCTTGTGAAAGGGTTGTATGTCCTTTTGTATGACCCCCAAAGGGGTCACGGCCCACAGGTTGAGAACCACTGTTTTAAACTATCTCTCTTCCAATTGATTCTCAAATTGCAGTCTACAGATACTTGGGAGTCTATCGATGTTTTTGGTCACAATCTTAAAATGAATGTTTGCAGCTTTGAAAGGATGAAGTTTCTGTTTCGTAATGGCATTACTCAGTTTCAGATATCTTCAGAAACCGTTTCTTTCTGAGCTTGAATTGCTCCCAGGGGAAGACCTAAGGCAAAAGTTTGCTGTGACCTCAAGAAGAGGAGAGAAGAGAAGTCCATGCAAGCATATTTTGTTCTGCTTGAAAAATTTGGAGTTAGCTAGTGGTTATCTCCTCGAATCTTCCAAAAGGACATCTTAAAAATGTAGGAAACAAAGAAGTTCAGGGGGATTCCCACAGGTGGTAGCATCTCTGTTGCTGTGTTGTATGTATAAGCATAAGTCCAGTTCTCAAAAATATGCCCTGCCAAGATATCAGAGACGGAGCAGGAGGTGAGAGAGGAAGTGAGTGACACAAGATGGAAGATTAGGTAGTTTTTAAGTCCACCAAAGCCTAGTTGGAGTAAAAGATCTGCCTGCCTCTGCCTCCTGAGTGCTGGGATTAAAGGTGTGTGCCACCATCGCCACGCTTTGCTGAGGTATCTAATTCCAATGTATCAGGTCTGCTAAAAGGTCACAGGCAGCACAGCTAAGAGAGGAACCGTAGGATGAAAAAAGCAAACATATCAAGAAATCATATCGCACAAAAGGAAGAAAAAAAATGACTTTTCTTCTTGGTCGGAAGGGATTTGAGAGTCTGGAAAAATGGCACCATGGTTGAGAGTACTTGCGTCTTTCTCAGAGGACTGTGATTTTGTCCCAGAACCCATATCTGTCATCACAAAACCACCTATAACTCCAGTTTCAGGAGATCTGATACTCTCTTCTGGCCATCTGCTGGAACCTACAAGCACGTGCATGCGCGTGCCTGCGCCTCACAAATAATGAAATAAATCTGAAAAAAGGACTTTTAGTAATTAACCAAGAACAAAGCCACTGATATCTGAAGCCTGTTTCATGTTGAGAATTCATTGTCAGTGTTCTTCTGTTGATAGGTTGTACATGGCATGACGACAACTGAACCCATCTTATGTGAGAGAGCTTTTGTTGTTGGGCTCACATAGAATATTCACCTTTACGGCAATGGATATCTCGATGATGGGCCTGTTGCAGAAAAGAGGCTGTTGAACATCTACAGAACCACCCTATATGATGCTTTTCTAGAAACTTCCCTATGGGAAATGACTCTATCTAGACACTGATGTGAAGTGCACACCTGCACACTTCGTGCGTAAGCCCATTGCATCACCAAGGACATCTTAGAAAGACTGTGGTCCACATCTGTCTTAAAATACTTCAAAAATGCTCTCAGAGAACCTCATGCTACAGAAAGATCAAAAATAAAATTGACAGGTTTATAGCAAGATGACAAAAAAGGAAAATACAATCACTAACATCAGGAATTAAGTGGGAAATACAATTGCAAATTTGAAGAACTATAAAGTTAATACGGGGAATATCATGAACAGAAATTTAATTACTTAAAGTAGAAAAACACAACTAGCCACAACTCACCTAACATGAAATAGTTTGCAATTTTCTACAACTAAGGACACTGAAATTTTAATTTTAAAATCCTCTAAAGCAACAATCTCAAGACATAGGTGATTTTGCTGGAGAAGTTTACTAAATGTTCAATGAAAAGCACACATGATTCTATACAGTGAATTTTCCAGGAAAAAAAAATGCAGGTTCATAATCCATTCTATGAATGGATAAAGTAGTCAAAATAAAATACACACACAAAATAACAAAAAAAAAAACAACATACATTAAACAAACAAAAGCAATAAAAATATGAAATCATGGACCAGCATCAATCATGAATTGGGTCACAAAAGATTGTTAAAATACTAAAATACTGTGCAATAAATTCAACAGTATTGGCAAAGAATACACACCAGGACCAAGGGCAGCTTATGTTAACTTTACAAGGCTGGTTCGATAAGCTAATGACATGTCACGACCCATCGTATTAACCAACTCAAGAACGAAAGTCACATGGTCTTTATCTACACTCCTGCAAAGAAAAGTGTGTAAAACTTTCAGAAAAAAAACAGGAACAGAAACAAATGTCCTTAGTGTGGCCAGCGAGACGCCTCAGCAGGTAAAGAGCTTGTCACCAACCTGATGACTTGATTTCCGTCCCCAGAATTTCGTCCCCAGACGAAAAGACAGTAGTGACTCCTGAAAGCTGTTCTCTGCCCTCCACACACATATGCGTGAACATAAAACTGTGAAAAAAGAAGGAAAACGACTCAGGTTAGTAAAGACACCTATAGAAACCTACCGATAGCGTTAGACTCAACGGCGAGTCACTGACTCCTTCTCTAGCAGGCTGGAAAAGAAGACAAGGGTGTCCACTCTCTTCCAACAGAATATTAGAAGTCTCCCGCAGTTCCATAAAGCATAACAAGTAAATGAAATGCACACTAATCAGATAAGGAGACTAAGATAGCCCCTCATAACAGAAACCTAAGGGACGAGGAGATGGCTCGTTTGGTTAAGTGCTTGCCATGCAAACCTCAGCCCCTGAGTTCAAACGCTGGTACTCACGTTTTTTGGTTTTTGTTAAAAAAGACCTGAATTGAGGGCATGCTTTTAGAAAAAGGTACATCTCTGGGGCTCACAGGCCAGCCAGCCTAGCCTAGTCAGAAAATCTCAGGCCAGTGAGAAACCCCACATCAAAGAAAAAAAAAATCAGATAGAACCAATCAAAAGCAAGTCAGCCCTTGAGGAGTGGTGCCAAAGACCGGGTCCCGCCCTCCACGCGAGTATACTCACACATAAGCACCTGCACACACACATACCACACAAAATAAAATTATAGAAAGTGATTCAGTGCCCTGAAAGTTACTCGATGATCCCAGAATGTATAAAGAATATTTGTAAAAACATTCTTTCACGTCTCCATATTATCTTCATGAAGTTGGTTGTGAAATGGTTGTAACTTCAAGTGAAATCTAAGGATTTCTGGGCCACACTCTTTGAACTGATTTGAATCAGTGAGAGAACGCCATCTCTCCCCTGCCACTGCCTTAATCCAAGAGAACTTAGGGAATCCTAAGAGTTTCAGCCGTATGCCTCAGAGACCATTGCCTGTGGGTCACAGTAGACCATCTGCACCATAGTTCACGGCCCGTGTCAGAAATGAAATCGCCTTGAAATGCATCTATCGCACACCAAACAGCTACTGTGATCGTCTTGTCTTTTGAAGTCAAGATGTGACGATTAAGAGAAAGACGAATTCAAAAAATAAAAGATAAGAGAATAATAAAAGGTAAGAGAAAATAGACAAGCTAGAGAGAAGGGAGGCAGGCCACTAAGATGACTGATGGCCGTGGACTGATTTGTGTCTCACCAGATGGATTTAAATGAATACACATGCTCTCGTGGCTTTGACACCCCTGACTATATCGAAGTTATTGAGAAAGGCATTAAAAATAGGAATCCGTCAACGCTTTTAAATAGATTCGTGGGATTTTGCTCAATAGCTGCCTTTTAATTGTTTTGTAATATACAGATTAAGCTCAAGTCCAGCATTGTGCCCATTGCTGTAGCGCTGAATATCCAAGTCATGGAGAGTTGGATTTCATAATCCAGGATAACATCCCTACTCCATACCGTCAACCTCATTCCCATCTTCCACTTAACAACAACAAAAAGTTTCTGATTAACTTCAGTTTTCTGTTGCATTGAAATGCATTCTCGGCCCGGTATATTCACACACACACCAGCTTACTCTGCGTGATTCTTCGGTGTTCTTATTAAACAACTCTAAGTGAGATGGTGTAGAACACCAACTAAGGAAGTTCCCAAAGGTGGAGTGTGGCTCACAATCACTGTGTGATTTTCTCTAGCTAAGAAGTTTGCTGAGGATTTGGAGAGGGCTAAATGTGGAGGCTGCTTACCATACCCACACATACCGCATGTCTGCAATCCCAGGGCTGGTGAGGAGGACACAGGTGAGTCCCTGGACTTTCCTGTAGACTAGTCTTGTCCCACAGTCCTTTAGCAGCTGAGCTATGCCACCTTTATGGTAGGGAGCTGGAGGCCCAAGAGGATCTCCCAACCCTTTAAAAACCGAACTATGTCACCTTTACTGTGTGAGAACTCAAGGCCTAAGGTAAGTGTTCTCTCCTTGTTGCCTGAGATTGCAGGAGAGAGGGACTACAAGAATTCCTCCTCAGCAACTGTGCTCTTCTCAGGGAGATCTCAGTGAATCCCAATGTCTCGGTCAGAGAGTAGTGAGCAGGCGCAGATCATGAGCACTGATTTACATAAAGCCAACACCTGCAGATAATACAAACTGCCAAGGCTTAGGCAGCCCTTCCCCAACAAATATTCATTCCCCCCATCTCACTTTTCCCTCTAGACTACCTTACCAAATATACCTACCAATCTAAGATTGACCTTCTTGAACCATGTTTTATCCTAATGCTTTCCCACTCAAAATCTTACTGTTTCTTTCCATAGAAACGTCAGGTGAGATCTTTTGGCTTCTCCCCACCTTGCTCTCTCCTGTACCCTGATGTAAACAGACCTATTCTCTCCAGGGGGCCTCTCCCTACCTTCTCTGAGCCTCACTTCACAGTGTGTTCTTCTTACCTATGTTTCCCCAACAGAATGGCGGTGCTCATCTCCCACACGTGTTGACAATGTCTCTTTTCTGCATGTAGAGCTAATATCATTGACTCTGTTATTTAGGAATTTATTTGCTAGACATCATGGGTTGAATCTGAGATGCCTTTTCCACTCCTCTGGTGTTTCGAGAGCTTGGTCCCTCACTGGGTACTGTGATATAGAAGGATGTAGAAAGCTATAGACACTTTAACAGGTGGGACTCGCTAGAGGAAATGGATCACTAGGAAAGGGGATTTCAAAATTAAATAGCAACCACCTTTGAAGGTGACCCCTCACTCTGTTTCCTGGTTGGCTACAATGGGAAAAGTGTTCTTTGCACACACTCCTCCTACTGCAGTGCCCTCCCGGCCGGGATGAACTGAAACCTCTCTGAAACAGTGAGCCAAAATGAACCTTTCTTCCCTTTGTCTCTGTGACTTATTTTGGTTTCAGCAATGTAAAATTAAACCATATAGCTGCTTTCTATTTCATGATAGATGACATGCTTTACAAATCATGGTGCCATTATAGGTATCATTATGTGACATAAATATCTAGCAAATGGAAGGGTAGATATAATTAAGTATTTCTTATATGATGGGTTGATATGGTCACCTTTAGAATGAAAATTAAACTTAAAAAACATTTAAACATGAAGGTTTGTGCCTAGTCTTATTGTAGCTTGTTATGCCATGTTCTGTTGATATTCCTGGCAGTCCTGATCTTTTCTGAAGGCAGAAGGAGGAGAAGTGGATCTGGGGGAGAGGGGTTCGGGGGGGTGGGGTTGGGAGAAATAGAAGGAGGGGAAACTCTGGTGGGGTTGTATTGTGTGGGTAGAAGAATGAATAAAAATAAAAATAAAATGCCCCCCAAGTTACCATTTTAAAAGTCACATTAATTTATTTGCACATGTGTTGGTGTCATAGTACAACTTGAAGAAGTCAGTTTTCTCCTTCTACTGGGTATAAACCCAGGATTAAACTCGGGCCATCAGGCTTGTCAGCAAGTACCTTTACATGCAGTGCCATCTCACCTGCCTAAGATGCCTTTTAATTTGTTCTTATTTATTTATCACATATATTTTAATTAAAATGTTTTTTCATGAAGCATATTTTGATCATATTCTTCCTCTCCCTCAACCCCTCCCTCTCCAACCAACTTCATTTTTTCCCTCTCTCTCTCTCTTAAAATGCAAATCAAAATCAAACAAAAACAGATAAGACTAAAAAATACCAGAACAAAACTCAAACCACATGGAGTCCTAGGGAAGGGGCCTCCCCAAGACTGTGGTTGATAGACCCAGTAACACTCTATTGGAGAAAACGGATTTTCCCTTTCCTACGGCTATCAATTGCAAGTAGTTTTTTGGTTCAGGGTGGGACTTTACATCCACTTCCCCATCTCAGTGCTGGGATTTTGTCTGGTTTGAACAGGTCTTATCATATTTTTATGGATAAGATAAACATGGAAAAATCTACAAGCTGAGTTTTAAATTTATCTTCCCTGAGCCAACTGTCTGCCTTTCCTGGTGGTTTTGTGCATATGTGTTAATCATTTTCAGTCTTTTGGTGGCCAAGTTCTGAAAAGAGTTTTCATATTTGTAGAGAATGTTGCAATCTTCTTGCAACAAAGAAAATTTAGTCAATAAAAATGGGTGAAATAAAAATTATGAGAACAATGTCCTTGAAATTATTCTCTTTTCTTTCCATTTTCTATTTTAGACACCATCTCAGACATCAGTGCATGGCTTTGTGTCCTGCGTGAAAAGAAGACAAAAAAATTATTTTCTCTGAAATAATGTCGAATGAATTATAAGACTTTTTTGTAAAAGCCACCTAGGCAATCTGCCTGTCTGGAGGGTACTGTATATAAGGCAAACAGAAAGGATATATTTTCAAAACCAGAAAGATAGACTATAAACCCAAATTCTACTTCAAGTTCCTGTAGTACATACTGAGCTGTTTAAATATCTTTAAAAGGTGACAGTTTCTTTTATGTATTTAAAGAATCTGCATGCCAGTTATTTCTACTGGACAGTGATAGTCTACTGTGAGTGCTTTCTCTCTGTACAAAGGCTCCATTTTAATAGAAATCTAATCCACAGAAGCATAAGCTTACATAACACTTGAATTGAAAAGCCTTCACTACAACATGTTTTCAAAGAATTGTTTCCTGCTTACCTTTAAAATACCATTCAATCCATGTCTTCCCAGAAGCACATTGACTAGGCAGGATGAGGTTCTCCTATGCATTGAAACTCAAGTTGCATGCAATCTGTGTAAAGTAAAATGGATGCAAATATTCTAAAGCTACTCTATATTCCTGAAATTAGAGTATAAGCTTGGAGTCAGAACCTACTAAGTAAGAGGGAGAGCAAGAAGGATTAGTGTTTCCTGAGAATTGACTGTCCTCAGTTTTGAGGTTGCTAACATATTAGCTATTACTGTGCCAGAGAACTGAGAGATGTATGTGATTGAAACCAGAAGCAGTTTGTTCCAAGGCCTCTTACCCAATTTTAAAAGGCTCGATTTCATCTGACTATCAGATCAAGAGAAAGACTTTGAAATAATCACTAACTTTACTGAAAATGTTTTATTTTACTGATGGAATTATTAATGCAAATAAAAAAAAAACGTAACAAGGAAGACAGCATGAGATTTGTTTCTCTAGATGTAGACTATTGGATCACCCACTTAATTGTTATGTATAGATCTAAAAATTAACACAACCAAACCTTCAGGATTTGTTGTGTCCCCTCCCCTTCTCATCAGAAATCGTGCCACCGTATCTGCTCGTGGCAGCGATTTCTGAACAGACAGCCAAGTTGAGGTGTGATCAGTTATAAAGACACACTCACTACACTCCCTTTTATCGGAAACATCCCTGGAGGCCCTTCCTATTTCTCAATGTCATAAGACCTAATCTTTATGGAACGTAAGTCTAAAGTTAGAAAACACTGAGGATCATGATCACCCACAATATGAAATATTTACTTGTTTAAGTAAAACCCATTTTCTGTACATAAAAGGGCTTTACAGAAAACTCCCTGATCAGCCACCTTCTAATATGCATGGGAAGAATATTTAATTTTCCATGTCGGTTTCTCAAGCCACACTCTGCTACTTTTAAGCTAGTCTCAACATGGCCATGGTTTACTTTCATTTACAACTCAAACTTTGAATGGCTCTGACAACTTCCGGTACTATCTTTCCACACCTGAGGCTCCCAAAGGCCCGGAGATTTCACATGAATTTTGTGGCTCTCATAATACATGCCAACCTCGCCCACAATGGGAAGGAATCATCATCTGGGTGGCTCCTACCAGGGGACCAGCTATACCCCATCTTGTACTCAATCTTCTAGGCTTTACTTTTCTGTCAGGCTGTGAGAGGACTCAAACAACCCGATTACTTCCTCCCAAAAGAATCAGGGACTAATACTCGTCTGGCTTCTAGAAAACTCCTTTTCCACACCCCAGTTGTTTGTTCTGCTCTGGAGCTTGACCTGACATGTTTGGTATGACCTCCACTCCTTTTCTTAAACTCTCAGAAGATGTGACTAATGAGACAATGCTAATCTCATCTGTCTGGTTGGGTGTGCTGTGCTTGGTAACCTTGTAATACTGGGTGGGGGACTATTTCTCTTTTTTGATGCGGTAAATAAACAGAGATGGTGAAATATTCTTCCGTTTTTTAAAAATCCAGTTAATAGATTAAATAGACGTAATCAATCATTCAGCCAAGGAGAGGGTTTCACATGTTACAGCTCTGAACAAGCCAGGCCTCCAGAAAGGAGGAAAGGGGTGTGAGACGGACAGGTGCCTCATGCATCTACACAAGCAGACTGCTCAGCTCCAGGAATGAGAGCTAGGGCAGAGCAGGTTGAGGAGCAGGAAGGCAGCTCTCATACCCTCTCCTACCAGCAGAGCTACGTGGATGAGTTTTCTCCCCTCACCTAAACTGCAGAAGGCCTAGTGAGTATGGGAAACACTTAAAAAATTAACATGAAATCTTCATGGACTTTTTGGATGTCTCTCTTACTATTTCAACTTGGGTTGCTCCCACCCAGCACATCTCCAAAGTCTAAAGGTGGGGATTTAAGAAACATTTCAGTGAGGCGAGGGAAAGGAATGAGGCTTGGTTGGCAGTAATTACAGAGTGCTTTGTCACCGTAGACATTTGGAGCATAATACCCAAAAGGGACGCTTGACAGTGTACAGCATGCTCCACAGAGCTGTCTCAATCAAGGAAGAGGGATATGTTTTATTTATCCCCACATCCAGATTGGATTTACTCCCAAATTCGTTTCCTACTGCTCCTCTCCTGTGGGGAAATGGGGGGGGGTCGCTCTATTTCGACAGCTCTCACGTCCCTCCCCCACATCGCTCTATTGCTCACCCCTGCTTATCCGCTTTGCTTATCGTCTATACAAGCAATGGATTCTTTTCCCAATCGTCTGCTGCATCTATAAGACTGTAAGTTCCAAGGCTTTCATCTTGTTCAGTGTGCACCTTATCAAAGAATGGTTGACACCACGGAGGCATTCAGTAAAGAGTGTATGACTCCATCAGGGGATGCTAGAGGAGTTGACAACTGTTTTAGAGAATAAAAATCTTCTCTGTTTTATAAAAAAAAACAATTATGATATATATCACATAGACACAAAGTCTTCACTGGGTAAAACAATGACTAGTCACCATGTATTCAATTTGGTGTGAGTGGCTATCTGAAAAGGGACATTTATAAATGGAAGCATGGCACAAGGAGAATTACGGTGAAAAGGATCAGCATGCCACATCAGCAAGTATCTGAAGAGGGTACTTAAGTAGGATGGGAAACAAAAGCCATAGGAGAGTAGTTCTCAAAGATTTGGGGACTCTTCTATAAAGAGGGGTGAATGGCAGATTTAAGTCAACCAACAGGTGGAAAACTGAGCTCAAATAAGGAATTGCATCTTCTTTGAATGCAAAATGTCCCCCCTCTGTTGGAGTAGCTAAAGAATTGATCAGCTTAGCTGCCTAGATCTCCTCTCATGTGAGCAGCACTCCTGCTGTGCCCTGGAATATTTGTCCTAGTATACATGCATGGATACCTCCTCTCATCCTTAGATCACACTTAAATGCTATTCGGAATTATTCTCTCTCCAGAGACTGGTTCTTCATTCTGAGAATATTTATATATTCCTCTATAAAATGCATACATGCTTCTGTTTGGGGTGGAGGTCGCGGAGGAGCAATTTACTGTAATTGCTGGGAAGGAGGGCTTGGGAGTCAGAAGTGGAATCATGGCTGGAAATCACTCAACATCTCACAGTCTGTGTCTCAAATATGGTCAGCTTGATGACATCCACAGTCCAGTCCTTTGTAGTTTACACAAAGCAAGAAGAATTACATATGGTTGTCTCTTGGTATCCACAGATGATTGGTTCCAGGATCCTCCACGTAACTTATAGCACAATATTTACATATAACATATGGACATTCGCGTACTTCAACTTATATTTACCCCATCCATAATGTTTACTACAATGTATATGCAGTATTTTGGAAGATAATAACAAGAACTAAACATATTGAATACAGACACATCTGCAGAAGAAGTTTCCGATTTTAGGTTAATTGACTCAGCCAATGTGGACACCACAGAAATGAAGGGCATATTCCACTAATTAACTTATTAAGTCATAATAAGTCAGCCATAATAAAGTTTCTACCTATAATTCCTATTATTTCCAAGGTAGTTGTATGGGGTTTTTTTTGTTATTTTGTTTTACAATCTACGTGATAATTCATCTTAGAAATGTCTCCGGCATATTTTATTTAATTGCACACGATCTGTGTCCTACACTGGACTGTGAATCATATGAGAGTGATAGCCATGTTTGTTTTATGTTCCTGGTCCCCATCAATATGCTCAATACAGTAGGTGCTCAATACACAGGATGCTCACATGCAATAGATGCTCACCGAGAACTTCTCAAATAGGTGTAGGTCCAGTCTTCAGTCGTAAAGCTTTGTGCAGTGTCCTTCGGTGGTGAGGGTTCTTTAAACTCTCCACAGTCATAATATAGCAGCGCAAAAGGAAAATGGGCAAAATGCGGGGTGGGGGCAGCTGCCGGCTGTGTAACAGCGACAGCAGCCAGGACTAGTTAGCTGGCAACCTCTTGCAGCCAGGCCTTGGCAATTCATTGGGGGCTCCGCCCAAAGGCTAAATTCTCCACATGACTGTAGCCGGTGCTGGGCACAGCACAGCTGCCACAGCTGGCTCTTTCTGCTCTAATGGAAAGCCTGCCCTGAGGCTCCCTTTCTGCCTGCCTAGACTTCCCCAGACTGCAGTGCAGTGCGTGTAGCATTCCACCCATCCCTTTCTCCTTCTGCATTTGCTAAAACCACTCCGCTCTGTGACTTTCCTGTCTACTCTTGGCCCCTCTTCCTCTCCCTCTTTCTGAGTCTATGGACTCAAGATAGGCGTAGGAAGAGTAAGTGCCTGACTGAACCATATGTGAAATTGCTCTAACCATGAACAGATGATACTATTTTACATATATAGTGTGTGCATGTGTGTGTGCGTGTAATCAGTGGGATTATCTTCCAGTATTACCACACCTCACCTTGCACTGTTTACAAGTGTTGCTACAACTCTTCATAAATTTCTATGTTCTCAGAGGAATTTAGTAGAGAGACGTTGAAATCCCTAGAAAATGTAATTTAAAATATGAAGTTGTAAGATACTATGTCGCCTACATTTAAGATTGTTCAAGGAAGAAACTAACAGAGGTACAATACCATATAAGCATCCATTTCCATTCATCTTCAGCGTCTGTCAGGAATTGAACTATTATAACACAGACTTGCTTTTAAAACACGGGAAAGAAACAGAGCCTGTGAGGTGTTAGTGCAAGTGTAATCAGAAGGGTCCAGGCGAGCTTTGCCAACCACCTTTCATTTAAGAGTAGGAAGTGATTGTTTGACAGCAGGTGTTGGGAGTCAGCAAAGCTGTGGGCTTCATTTGTTGGAGAAACAGGATACGGCTGCAGGAAAGTGGGATGGAGTTTTCTGGCTGTCTGCTGTAAGAGTTGACCTGACCCTCAAGTGGGATGCCCACACATCTAAGGGGGCTTCCTGCATGGAAAGCCTGCAGTGGGTCTTCTTTATTGCTCTCAAAGAGGTAAGTAACTGGGAGATGGGTCTTAGATCCAGCACTATCACTCCCTGAGTTATAAACATTGGTTCTCTTGAAACCGTGTAGGCTGCATTTGTTATGTGAATAGAAGCCTATTAGAGGATTTGAAAACTCAAGATATCCTGAGGCTAATGGGTGTGTATCCTCTTTGAACTCACTGAGAGACGTTAGATTCTGCTGTATCTTGTATGTCACAACAATACTGGCTATTTAAGTCTCCACCCGTTGTTCACTGTTAATAAAGGAGCCCACTTTAAATGTTGACAACGAAGACCCTTAGAAGTCAACAATGAGGCTCCTTGATTGAATCCAAGTAGAGAAGTTAATGAGACAAATCTCAGTCTCTGACTTCTAAGCACCCATTCTCTAAGACCTTTGCAGGCTGCACTCATTGTGTGAAAAGAATCCTGGTAGAGCATTAGATGAAGGGTGGTTTGAAGTTACTGGCTGTTTCTGCTGCTTCTTTCTTTGATTCCCTGAGAGGAGTTAGCCTCTGCTGTGTCTGCTCTCTCTCCTCAAGACTGTTTTGTAAACCCAGTCCCACTGTGTGCAAAGAAGCCTGTCTCAGATGATGAAGAAAGACACTTCTGCTGCTCAGACCCTTTCTTTGCACACTATTCTCATCTAATCCATTTTTCTTGAGCATCTTACCACGCCGGAGAGACTTCCATGCACAGGCTACAGAAACCCATAGATTATACTCTAGATAAAATGTGCCCACTGAAGGTCCACTCTGTTATCAGCCATTTGGAAATCCCTGCTAGGCTCTCCAAGGGTCTCTCAAACCCATTAAGTGCAGAGCTGAGCTCAGATGCCTGTCTTCCTTCTCTCTAAACTTACTCTTTTGTATGTATTTCTTAGTTTCAGAAGTGTTGCTCATATTCAGCCAAATGAATTCTATCGGGAAATGCTGTTAGCACTCCTGAGTCTTCTCATTCACCTCTTTATACACAGCCAAAGAGCAAATTCAGGCCTTAGCAACTTATCCCTCCCAACTCTTCCCACTTCTCTTCATTCTCACGGTCCCTTCCTAGCTCAGGCTGGCATTCCCTCTCCCTGGAGTGCCTGCCAGGCTTCCAACTCATCTTCCTGGCTCCAGGCTTTCCCTGCTCTGAATATGCACTGTGCTATCTATCGCAAGAGTCTTGCTTCGGCCCAAGTACCACAGTACGTACTTACTGTGTGTCTGTCAGTACGCTACTGGCATACCCCAGAATTGCTGCTTCGGCCTCATCGCTTGTAACTTATTCCTGTGAACTTGACATTCAGTTACAAGGTACTTTTCAAAGCTTTCCCTCTCCCATGTGTCATGCTTTTTCTGGTCTCTGCAATCTTTTGAGAAAGCTTCTATCTGTCGAAAATCTTTTCTCCTTTGTTCCTTGCATGTATTTGCTTTTCTGGTCTCAGTTACATAAAGTTCCCTCCATACTGCCTTCATTATCTTCTACCTTAAAAGTTCCCCTTCTAAATGTTTTTGAAGTTCCTCGATTTACCCTCCTATACCATTCATAACTGCTTCTGAACATTGTCTCTTAAGCCACAGAGCAGGGGAAAGTACAGGTGGAATTTTCCATGAACAATTAGTGATGTTCCAGGAAAATAATTAAAGCTTACCAAAATTCTTTCTATCATGCCACCTCATTACCAAAATGTCCATCCTGAGCATGAGATTTCCTCAGAATGTTCCACATGATACATATGCTCTCTTCACTTTTCACTTCCCTAGTCAATGGACAGGGCATGCCCAGAAATTTTAAGCAAACAGACAGACAGATGTCACGACCTGCAGACTCAACACATGTATTGGAAACCCACATCCTGAGGCTTATGCACAAATGATGATCTCTTGAAAATATAGCTCCCCATTCAGATCGGCCTACCGTTTGAAAATATCAGAAAGACGAGTAATGGGATGAACGCGATACTAGAATAGAGAAAAAATGCCGACACTTTTCGTGTTCCATATGTTTGTTAGAAGAACAGTGTGTGCGTGTGTGATATGCATGCCTCACATGTATGAGCAGGCATGTGCATACATTTGTAAGTAAGTCAAACTTTTTTTCTGACAAAAACATGTGTCCTTTAGTGAGGGCTAGTGCCTTCCCAAGCAGAGTGACTCACATACAGCAGGCCTCCAGCAACAAGGTCTCCTCTTTCCATCCCTGAAAACTGAGAACTCTCACTTCAGCCGGCAAGCATGTGATGTTTCCTTTAGAATCAAGACTCTCTTTGATGTCGTCCTCACGAGCTCCAACTCATGAATAAGATGAGAGCAAGTGGCTATCTAGGGAACTGTGGGCACCTCTCCCCATCTGCCAGAAGAGTATGTCTGTTGGGAGAAGAAACGAGGGAGCGGTGGTGAGGCGAGACCAGACCCCAAGAGACCTCTGCTACAAGGCCAAAAGCACAGCGCTGGTCCTCAAAGGGCCTGTGAGAAGGCCAAGATCTGGGAAGATGTGCATGGCGTTGCTGACTCAAGTTGATACGATCTGTGCCTAAGATCAGACAGTTGACAAGTGTGATCTTTTTCACTTTTGCCTTCTAACTCAAGTTCAATCAAAACCAAGCAAAGAAAACAATTATAATTTGATGCTGTAGTCTCTATCTGTCATTTAATGGGAGACAGGATGGTTCCTTTAAACCCAACCTTACCTAGAATAAAATGACTGTATTATTAGACTGGTTACTAAATCATAAAACCTTCATTAGCTATAAAACAATGGGGCTTACGCTTCATAAAGATTTTTCACAATGGAAGCATAATTTTGTTTTGTGCTATAAAAAGTATGCATTGTATGCACTGTGTGGTAAGTTTATTACTGATAATAATGAGAAGCTGAAATCCAAGAGCACTCTGGCTTTTGAGGGTATTGTGGCATCTCGTCTCTCTAACTCTATCCTCCACACAACCTTGTGCCAATGAAGACAAGGGTATTAAGCAATTTGCTTAATAGTAGATCTGGGAATAAAATCCAGATCCTCTTGGGTGTGTTCAATAATTACTTGTTTATGAAATGACCTCATGGGATTTTCTTAGAGAAAAAAAATTATACAGTGACTGGTAGTCCAGCTTGCAGGCTCCCTTATGTCAGTTTAACTTAAAACAAAGTTACCCACTTAAAACATTTTTTTGATTATGTGGCAATTTTATTCTGAAAATACCCTAGATCCTAGTAGCCAAATTAAGTAGAAACATTCAAGCTCACCAGTTGGAGCCTCAAATTTTGAATGAGTTATGATAATCTGTGCCACAAAATAACTATACCATAAGTATAATAAAATGTGAGCATAAAGCGTGGCAAATACACTGGGAAAAGGAATATATAAATTAATCAGAGAGTTAAAATGTCATTTCATTTTTAAAGTTTGAATAAGAAATAGGTTGAAGGGTGCTTGATAAACATATAAAGATGTACAATAAAATTTTTCAGTCTGGAATTATGCAATCTGGAAATGAAGATAAGAGAGGAGCTTACATTGGGCACAGGGGGAAGGTTATCACTAACGAAGTCCATTGAAGATGTTTAGAAGAAGAAAAGGCGGTTTCTGAACACAGTTACAAGACAGGGGGGGGTCTTAGAAAACCATTATAGTTGGTATTTGGATGAATTTTATTAATGAGATTTTAGAAATTAAAAATAAGGACAGGGTTTCAGTGGAAATATAATTAAGCCAAATTTCATAAACCAGTTGCATCATTCAAATCTGTACAGAGCTTCAAATAATACTGTCTTTTTGAAAAGATTTGTTTAATTTTTGAAGTGTGTGTGTGTGTGTGTGTGTGTGTGTGTGTGTGTGTGATTGCACAGACAGTAAAGGTGGCCATGAAGCCAGAGAGGGCATAGGGTCTCATGGACTGGAGTTACAGGCAGTCCTGGCGTGCCCCATGTAGGTACTGAAAAATTAAACTCCAGTCCTCTATAAGAACAATACATGCTCTCACTTGCTGAGACATCTTTCTGGTTTCCATAGGATCTTTTCACATCTTCATTTGAGGAAACTCAGGCCAAAATAACCTCACCGATATGTTAGGTTGTAGCCAGGTTCACACGCAGGCCTGCTATAATGTTTACAGGACGTGGCAAGGAGGACAAAGGAGGAAAAGGAGAACACACATGATGTCACACATCCGCCTTAACCCGATTATCCTATTGTGCTCCCTTACCTTCACATACTTCTGAATGGTGAGCTCCATATGGGCCTGGGGCTGTACACAGGCAGGATCTGGAAGGAGGCTCTGATTCTTTTCACTGAGGGTCACCAGCATGAGATGGAATTTGGTCTGCGGTGAGCATGCCTTTTCTATCGCAGAGATTCTGCACAGCGCTGGGGAACGTGGCAGAGTAGGTCATCCAGATCTTCTGAAGATTCTTTGCTTAGCTGGTACCTTCCTTTTCCAGCCTATGAGTAACACTTTCTATAAAGGTTACGCAAAATTTATCTAGAATTTGGGGTCTGAAAAGGAGTTCCACACACACGAACTCATTTGATTCTTCTAAGAAACCCATAAGAAAGAAATCACACGTGTCATCAAGAACAAGAAGAATTCAAGAAAAGGGACTCGGCATCCCAAAATGAGCGGAAGTGGGCCTCGAGTTTTGTGCTACCCACCTCCATTCTGTATCCCCTTGCACACCAGGTTAACTATAACTGTGTCATCATTTGTGGCGTCTCAGACACCATACCAGAGCATGCTCCAAACACAGGAGCTGGGCTGGAGACCCCATTCAAGATATGTGACCTCAAGACTTGAGAAATGTCTGAGGCAGATGAAGTTAAAATCCCAAATGCCCTTGTAAAGACATTAATGATGATCATAGTCTGCTCAGGCTGCTTTGACAAAACACCATAGACTGATCGACTTAAACAACAGATGTGGACTTGCTCATCTGTCCCAGATGTCCCAAGGTCAAGGTGTGGGTCCACTCAGTTGCTGATGAGAGTCTGACCCCTGGCTTTCATGTGAAGACATCCTTCTTCCGGTCTCCTGTGGCCTTTCCGAGGTGTGTGCTCATGGGTCAGGCACACACTCCAGTGCGTCTTCCTCTTTTCTCAGAAACAAATGTACATATTGACGAACAACCCAGGCTATCGTTGAGCACACCGTGTAACCCACCTGCCTCGGAATTCATGGTAATCCTCCTGCCTTACTCCCTGCATGCTGTAGTTAACAAGTATAAACCGCCATGCTTGGCTCCTATTTTTTGTTTTTATTTTAATTGGCATGAAAACATAAAAGATAAACACACTAATGGGACATTTGACACCTGTATACATGACACAAGGTTTAAGTCAGTTAAACATATGAATATCCTCAAGCATTTATCATTCTTTTATGATATGAAAAAAAAATCTTCAAAATCCTTTCTTTTAGTTCTATACAACATACAGCACATGACTGTCACCGACAGTAACTCTACTGTATAGTACAATAGCCTACTGTAAGTTAATAGCCACTGACCAATCTTTCCAGTCTCCCCCAAGACCCCCCACATACACACTACTCTCTCCAGCCTCTGGTGACCTTCATTCTACTTTCAAGTTCTAGATCAAGGCTTTTAGATTCGATACAGGTAAGATCATGAAGTGCTCATCTTTCCATGTCAGGTCTATTTCATTTAATGTAACAATCTCCAATTCAACCCATTTTGTTGGTAGTAACAGGACTTCCCTCACCGATTGAGTAATATTCCATGCTAAATATGTACCACCTATTTTTTATCTACTTAGTTTATGGTCACTTCAATTGTTTCCATTCTTAGCTATTATAGATACCATTACAATGAACAGTATACATGTATAGATACACATATCTGTGTATATACATATTGTTTAAACTACACTCTTCCTCTCCTCTGTGGACATCAGCCTTAATAGATTAGAGCCTCTCTCCCTGATTTCTTGTGAATTTTGTCGTCTCCTCACAGGCCCTGTCTTCATGGGGACTCATAATTTGACATTTGTATATTGAAAGGACACAACCATCAAACCCCAACATTCATCCAGATATCAAACACAATTCTGTCATATATACATGCTAGATATATCATCCTTTAGTTTGCTGATTTCACAACCTATAAAAGCATATAATTTTGATCAACAGGAGTTAATGTACCTTAAAAAGCCAGAGAAGAGGATATTTTGCAAAAGACAGATGTCACAGCTAGGTGTGCCACTGTCAGGACATGGTGTTGTCAAAGAACCGTGGTTGACATACCATTGTCTTCAGCATCAAGGATCTTAGTAGGGTTGATTAAATACAGAGATACTCGCATCCCATCAATGTCCAATTGCACATGAAAATCTTTACATTCTGGATTCAGCTACATCAAACTGCAAAAATGTGCTATGATAATAGATATTCACAGGTCTCAGCCAAGACTGCTACAGTTGCTGTTGTATACAGAATTAGATCTGAGAGCAGCAGGCGTCCTGTTCAGTGAGCAGTCAGACCCACTTGGCTAAAGGCTTATGATTAAGGGAATAGAATAATTTTTCTCCCTAGGATTTTTCCTTGCCTGCTTTTGATAAGATCTCTTGAATCTCATCTCATATCAGTAATGCCATCATTTTGCTGGTTCTGAGACAGGATTGAGAATTGGTGAATACTCCTACACTCCAATCACAGCGCATGCCCATACACATATGTGCACATAAACACTGTTATTTGAGAAAATAAATCAGTATAGAGTGAATCACAGATTTAGCAAACCAGGCTAGAGTCATTAACATATCTGATTCATTGCAAACCCCAAACCCTTTAGGATGCCCAAGAGAATACATGTCACAATGCCCTTCAGGAGACTAGCAAGTTGCATCAACTTGTGCCATCAGAGAACCTTGGCAGCATTTGGAGTCACACCAGGAAAGTCTGTCATTATGATTAAGTACTTCTCAACTACTAAAACATGCCCAGATGGAGAACCCGCAGCATTTATCTTTATAGTACTTGAGAAGGCACAGAAAGGAGAAGATGACACCATAAATAACTTTTTCCATCCAACACTGCATCTTCACTTTTGAACACTAGTTAGGAAACAATAGAAACGGATACCATGGGAATAAGGGATACTTTTCCATTAAACTTACTCCAACATAATTGAAAACATGCCAGGGAACAATTGCCAAAAGATCATGTTTAAAAGCTGAAGACTTCACATTTCTCTTTTTTAAAAAAATTATTTTCGAATACCTCTGCTAGATCCTGTGTCAGGTCACTAGGTAATACTTGCAGCATAATTATTTTTGATTTTGGTTCTGATTTTTTGGAGACAAGGTCTGATGTAGACAAGGCTAGCCTCGAACTCCTGATCTTCCTATGTCTATAGCCTGCATGCTGGGGTTACCGCTGTATACCGCCATGCCTGGCTCCACACAACTGACAACTAATGAATAAAGTCATTCTCTCACTTCTGATAAGAATGAAATCTGAAATTTACAAATGTTTCAGTGTCTTACATTTCAGTACTTTTTTTTTAACTTGGACATTCCTGATGGAAAGGCCAGAAAATATTTAGAATCATACAGGGGAAGAGTAAAAGATTTTTACTGTGAAGCACTCCATGGCTTTTATGCCAATAACACTAATGATACAATTAATAATATGATATATATATATATATATATATATATATATATATATATCATGTTACATTGTAAACAAACAGCAGAAGGTCATAAATCTTCCCAAGTCTAAAACTTGTATTAAGCATGCATTAGTGTGTCTGTTCCTTTTATTACAAGCTTTCATTCAATATAATAATTTAATTTCATTATCTCAAAAGTCTTTTCTGAACACTGTTTTTCTGGCTAACCTTGGCCTCCTAATGTTTGAAATGAAGCAAACTTGATTGTCTAACAGCACAGAAACTTCTCGTTTGTACTACATCCCATTGTATACATTAATAAAGGCCATTATCTGCCTGTAGCTTGGCTTTTTTTCTTTTTTTCTGCAGAAGGCCCTGGCAATCCCATTTAAAGTCTTTTAACCTATTCTCTTCATGGTATTAGCAGAGGCAGAGCCTTCTGGGCTTCGGAACGTAATAGTACCTTTTCATCACGCTGAATGGTTTATTAGACCCGGTTGGTACTGATGATTTAGTTACACCGCAGTAAGGCCACCACTCCAGGGCTTCCCACTCTGTTCGGGGACTCTTCTGTCATTTTAATGTTTAGGGATTTGTTTATTTTCCTGTGCAATGGTCTTTCATTTAATTTCAGCATTATTTACATTATTTATTATTGGAAGACGAATTGAGGGTGAGCGGTTGAGAGCAGTGCACTGGAGTTCTGAATCACTGAGATCTGGAGCGTGTCGGTGCACCCCGAGAATTCCCAGGCCCTAGGAAGTCATCACGCACGGCTCCCGCTCAAACGAGCGCGGCCAGTTTTCAGTTACCGAAAGAAGAGTGATGCTTGGTTATTCAATCCTGTTCAAACCCAGGACTCTGCAAACCCAACTGCTCTTGCGCACTTCATGGATTTTCAGGCCTTTGCTTCTTTTCTAGTTTCTAGTAACTGTGACGGTAAAAGCAAAAAATAAGCCAGGCAGAATTTGGGACCGTAGGCATCCAGACTGGAATGAGGTAAGCCTCATGCTCCCTGCCTGTCAAGCTCTCTTTCGATCAGGCTCTTTCAGAGTGCCCTCTCCATACTGAAGCCACTAAGGCGTCTCTTCTCTCTAACCCTCTGTGGACCCAATATTCCCCACTATGCCTGTGGACTCAGCCTCCATATGGCACAATTCTCTGTCAGTCTGTTTTGTGAAACTAACAACTGGGTTGACTCGATTGTGCTAACTACCTCTATCTCTCTGAAGTGGATGTGAGCTCAGTGGTAGAGCATGTGCTTAACAAGTTCAAGGCCTTGAGTTCAATCCCCACCATCCACACACAAGCTTGTAATAATAATAATAATAATAATAATAATAATAATAATAATAATAATAATAATAATAACAATAATAAATGAAATTGGCTTTGAATACTAACAAATTCCCCTCCTTTACTCACAGTAAGATCCTAAGTATATTAACAAAATGAGAAATCTAATGAAAGAAAGAAATTTTTTTTAAAAAGTATAGAAAAAGTGTTGGAGAGACAGATGTCTCAGCGATTAAGGCACTCGCTGCTGAAGTATTCAGACCTGAGTTTGGATCCCTAGATTGTATTAAAATCTGAGCTTGGTAGCACATATGTGAAACTCTGGTACCAGGGATCCAGAGACAAATCCCTGGATCTCACTAACCACTCAACTAACCAAACTGTGAACCCCAGATTCAGCGAAAGACTCTTGTTTCAAAAAATTATTCTGGGAGAAATTGAGGTAGACATCCCAGTGTCAGTCTCTAGCCTCCACAGGCAAGCACAGTTGCATGCATACACACACACACACACACACACACACACACACACACACACAATATCTTAGGGTTTTTATTTGAGGCTACTACTGAAATCATATAGAAGATAACAAATTTTAAAATGATTTAAGGGTCAGTCAGTGTCACTAACAGAAACAGTGTCTTTTTTTAAGCAACCTATAAAACACAAAGGCTAGGTCACACCTGACATTTTTCTTAACACAGGCAGTAAAACAATGGATTTAATTAGAGGTCAAGGGCAATAATTATGAACATGTGAAAAAATTACAAAGTAAAGAATGAAAATTTAAAAAAAAACCCTCAGTACTTATAAGACTATCTGGTAACTCTGCAGTGGATTGGGCTGTAGCACTTCAAAGCCCTTGAAATGTGGGATTCTTTTTAAGAATTGTTTCTTTTATTTTTGAGATTATAATATAATTATATCATCTATCATTTATCTCTCCCCTTTCTTTGCTGCAAACATTCCCGTATAACTTCCCTTGTTCTCTTTCAAATTCCTGGCCTCATTTCTCATTAATTGTTGTATTAATATATACATAATATATATTCCTAAATACAAAAATACAGCCTACTCAGTCTACATAGGGTTATATGTATGCAAGTTTTCAGGGCTCACTATTCGACCTCAGATAACCAATTGGGATGTTTTTCCCTGGGAAAGACTATTTCTCCCACCTTTAGTTGCCTGTATTTATTTGTCTAGGATTGGAGTACCATGAAATTCTCCCCTTTCATCTTAATGTGTCTATTGGTTTTGTCTTTCTTCAGGTCTTGTTGAGGCAGCCATGTTGTCGAGACTTCATAAGGGTAGTTTCCCAGTCATTTCTGGGAAATGCAGTCCCACGGCAGATTTCCTGTTCCTCTGGCTCTTACAACCCACGCTCACTTCTGTGGTGTTTCCTGAGCCTCAGGCGCAGGGGTTGTGTTATAGACGTCCCAGCAGGGGTTGAGTACCATGGGGTCACTTTTTCTCTGTATTTTGATTGGTTAGGTTTCCTCTAATGCTCTCTGTTATGAAGAGAAGTTTCTTTGGTAAGGGCTGAAAGCCACATTTATCTGTGGGTATAAGGATACATATTTAAAATGCAGTTAGGAATTAAGCTGGTTTAGTGAGGTAGCAGTTGTAGATTCTCCTCTAAGATCCATGACCTCGCTAACCCCAGGTAGCTGGCTAAGTGGCATTCTTTATCTGACTTTGCAGAACACCAAATCCCCATTTTGGAGGATAAATCAGCAAGGAACAATGAAAATCAATGAGGTTGAATTTTTCGTGATTCAGGCAGCCTGTAACTCAGAGATACCCTTCCCTTTGACAAACCTAAAAAGACTCCATCCATAATCAGACATTTGCATTTATAAACTTGTTCTATGGTAAAAAGAAACGAAATATTAGTAAATAAACTCCATGACTATTTTCTTTCCACTATGCAAATTTCCTTCGGCAAGTTCTGTATAACAAAACACAGTCGTTCAATTTATGGAACTCGGTGCAACAGCCAGAAGTTAATACCGTTTAGGTATTGAATGCTACAATCACCATTATTGTTTGATTGACTTCAGACAGTAGCCCATAATATATCACTGCTTCCTTGTTTAATTCCCAAGAATCTTAGAATTCCATCTACTGACATAATAGCATTCATTTCTTGTTACTTGTCTTCATCAGGACTGTGAGATGCTAATGTCACACTGGCATTTAAACTGCTCTGCAGATGAATTCTCCCCAACATGGACTAATTACAGTGCAAAGTTTCACACATTCTTTTAATGACTAAATTCCCTAATATGGCAAATAAGATAAGCAGAATGATAGAGTTTCATTCTCTAAAGTCCAAGATCGCCTCATTCAAAGCCATAATCTCACCAAATACAAGGAGCATGCAAGGTAAGGCCCTAAACGAGATGCTTAATAGCTTGTGCTCATCGTTCAGTAAGCTTTACTTGAAACAAATATTCAAAGTAATCTCCCTAACAAACAACAAAAGCATTTCTGACTTCTCATGAAGAGTAGCAAACTCATCTTTGGTCTGAGCTTAAAATGTTACAATGCAAACAACAAAAGAACTTAACGGAGAGTTTGAAGGCAACTGTAACAGGTTTCACTCATTGAAAGAATAACTCCTTCTAGAGTCTATAATGTGGTAATGGGCTGTCCTATCAGAAGAAACTGAACAGCACAGCTATGATGTGTAAACACATGCTTCTGTGGCTGAAGCTCAAAGATAAAGACGCCCTTCTTCCATGTGAAGCAGCACAGGGGTCAGAGTTCTACACTCCCAAGTAGCAGCGCCATCAAGATGAATCTCTGGATGCCTTTGCTGTGGTACTGTTTATTTTTAGCCTCAAGTAGGAAGACTCTGCCTTGCAATAAGTATGTGGATGTCATCTGATAAATGCATGTGCATGTAAAACAAACCACTGGGAAAATGTTTTGATTAGCCTTCATTGTCCTGGAGCGATGGCTGGCTTTTTCAAGATCCAAAACCTTCAAAAGATGTTCCCTCAATGCATGTCCATGTTGAGTGTGGGAAGGGAAGCCAGTTGACCAAAGAAGTGTATGAGAGGAAGCATCTCGCACAGCAGCCTGGCCTGAGCCCAGACTTCTTACTGTAACTTTTAGAATTTTCCCATTGAACGAAGGATTGAGATGCAAGTTTTGAAAGTGTCAACAGCTCTCACCAGCTAAGAGAAGAGAGTTCAGTCTGTCAATTCCCAGAGTAAATTACTGTTACTGCTCCCCACCGGGTCACAGAGCACCCATGGATCCATCTGTACTACTTCCTGGTGTTCACCAGAAAAACAAAAAGAAAAAAAAAAAAAAGAAATTTTCTCTCAAGAAGAAAGTTTGGTGTCAAAGCCACAGAAATAGCAGTTATAGTTTATAGCAGCGGACATGGTGAGAGATGTAGTGCACGTGATAGGTAAAGTGTTGATTTTAAAAGTCAAACCCATTTCATTTCACCCTGGTGGCACCACTCTGCATTCCAGTGGTTTAGGGCAAGTTACTCAACCCCTGGGATTCAATTATTAAAGTAGGACAGTAGCAACTCTACATGGCTGGACAATGTAAACTATCCAGGCTCCGAACAGTGTGCAATACTTTCCACGTGCAGCGTGTGTGGGTGGCTGTTAGCAATTGGAAAAGAATCATCAGTTTCTCACCTCACTGTCATTTTTACTTAATACAGAAATTTCAAATCAAAAATGTGTAGCGAAATTAGATTTATAGGATAGTATAAACAAACATCATCTGGCGAAATGCCAGAACTATTTATAAAGTGGGACTTTTAACTGATAACACAAGAAGTGGAAATGTTCAACCGTGCTTCATAGTCCTCTCAGAGCATATTTTATTTCCACCTAGCCTAACACGTTATGATTAATTCTGAGTACCTATAATATAATCTTAAACTCTAATGTGACAAGTCAGAAAAATGAAGGGCTTTTTTTTTTTAAAACCTAGCCTTTCATAATTTAAAACGTAACCTTTTGGTTTACATGATGCCTGCAAGCAGTGACATGGATGTTGACAACATTAATATCACTATTTCTGTCACTAAAATCTATAGCAAATGCATTAGCGGCCACAAATGGAGGTAGTTTTTCAGAGAGATTGCTAATTGCCCAGCTGCTGTGAGCTCAGTACTACAGTGTCAATCTTCAAAAACATCAGGTTAAGGAGACAACACGAACCCTGAGAAGGTGTGTAAACAGGTGGGTGGTACGCCTGTCTGTGTTTGGAACACATAGTATGTTCTCATTATTGATACTATGGAGTGATCTGTCAAAAGTCCGAAATCGTGGTCGGTATTGAAGCAAGTAAGAGTGTGTGTGTGCCTTCGATGGAGAACCTGGAAAGATCTGGAATCCTATTCTTTGTGAATTTGTTTCTAACTTCAAGCTATCAATTCTCTGCAGGGAAAAGACACGTCTTGCATTCACAGTGCTCGTCTGTGGTGGGACCGCGAGGCAGGACAGTCACAGGATGATCTACCAGACAAGAGAAGCTGGGATCCAGCCCCAGCACTCTCCAGCTCCAGAGCCCTCATAACCCTGCAGCGCTGGTTTTTACTTAATCATCAGCTTCTCCACCTGGAAATAGTTTTCAGTTCAGAGTAATTAATAATAAAAAGCAAGCACTATCTGTCTATAATAAGGAATAAATTGACCCCCTATCCTGTTGCTGTTTCTCAACTTTGATCTAAGTTTTCTTCACAGGCTTGAAGCCCTGTTTGAGAGATAATCCTGGGAGGATTGCTCTTTTCTAGGGAGAAGTGGGGAGTGGAAGGGTTGGCTGGTGTGGGGGATGGGGGCTAGCTCTGAGGGAGAGGGCAGATGGGGGAGCCTGGAGGAGTGGAGGGAGAGGAGGGGGGTGTTGGGATGTGTTGTATGAGAAAAGAAAAATAAATTAAAAAGTAAAAAATAAATAGAGAAAAGTGATATTTGCAAAGAATAATATAATTGTAGAAAAATAGTAATTTTAAAGCATTGCTACTGTAAATTAAAGCTTTAACAATTTCCTTGAAAATATGATTCGTACATATCAAAACTAAAATAAATCAAAATTAAATTCTTCTGACTAAAAAAAACATTAAGAAAAAAGAGAAAAATCAAAACACTTCTCTTATTCTCTCTACTGTGACTCTCAGATCTTTGGGACTAGAAAGGACATCTCCATTTTTTTTGCTTTCTTTCTCACTTTCATATAAGGAAAAGAAATTGATTTGTGAGACCATAAAGATGATGAGATTTCCTTCCCAAAGGCATAAGTAGTTGAGGGCCAGACCCCAATTTCTCCAACCTCAGGTCATTCCACTCTGTCTCATCAGAATCCCCCAAGTATGCGCATTTCTTGAAGATCAATGTTTCTTACTCATCTTGAGAAACAACAAAGAAAGTATTCATTGGATTCCATTGCCCTGGCTCTTGTCTAAGTTGGAAAAGAATAAAGACATTTTTGTTTAAGGCAATATGGTACATCATTGGGCAACACTTACAAATTGAGTTCTAAGAATAGGAAGGACAGGTACAGGTGGACCGTTGAAAGAAGAAACCTTCCAAATAAAACAAGTTGTGGCAATGAAATGTGGGATTTTCCCCAACCATTTTAACATCAGTGACCATATCAGGAAGCCCCAACTGCCAGTGTCAAGAGGACAAAGGAATTCATAAATGGGACATTGTCAGGATCTGTCTTCTCCAATAGTTCTCCACTTTTCCTTTTATGCTCTGTTCACTGTGATTGCCTAAACAATAAAACAGAATCTTGGTTTCATATGTTTGACTTTGTGATTATCTTGATTCATGTGGAACTTAAAGGTGGAAGTATATTGCTTACACTGTAAGACATCATTCATGGTTCTTACACTATTTAAACAATGCTAAATTCCCACATATTGTAACTTGTCCAAAAATGATAACTGAAAATTTCAGAGAGGGAAAATGTGCCATGGATAATTGGACACTCAACACTAAAGATTTAATACTATAGGCTGGAATTGTTCTTCCAGTGTTTTCAGTATGGAACTGAAAGCAAATTTCATCAGTTTTCTAAGCACAACACTTTGTTCCTCTAATATCTATATATGAACAAAAGAAAAAATTGAAATCAACACTGTTTTGAAGACAGGGTTCGCTTTGATTCTAGATTAATCATATCTCAAGACATGGTCATGAAAAACAAGAAATCACCAGAAATTATGATGCATAGTTCTAAAAGCAAAAATGGTATACCTTGATAGATCTGAATTTTCATGAATATTAATGAGAATATTTTATTTTCTTACACAGTTTTAGTTGTCTTCCAATCAATATAAGTTCCTCATAATTCTTAACATCGGACGTTCTTTTACCGCTTATACCATGACGATTGTAAATTCTTGTGCTGAGAGAAGGCACTCAGAGAATATAGTAGGGACATTAGAGTGATATTGAATCTCCCAGACTCTCACTCAATATTAGATCTTGCACAAGTTTCTCCACTCTGAGTCTTGACTTCTGTTTCTAGACAAAAACATATGCTAGATGTTAGTATAACAGGTGGGTGGTACACTATTTGTTACCGGTTTGGTGTTCAACACTGAAATTCTCATTATTATCTGACAACCGTATACACACACATACACAACTTTTTAACTTTCAAAATAGAAAACTATAAGTGTTGGGGATAAAAATACATGAGAAAATGTTTAAGATGTATCAGGTGATATGACACCCCTGTAGGAACTTCCTTGGTTTGGTTCAAAGGTGTCTTTATGTCAGGCACTGTATTTGTGCTGTGTGGATAAAACTGAGCCTTTCACTACTGAAAATAGATTTTGTTCCTACTCTCGACAGCTGAGACCCAGAAGACTAATAGTCTTATATAATCAGTGATAAGGGTCTGCTATAGTTTGTTCCCCAGAGATTTATGTCCTGTGATCTTAGTCCCTAGTGAGGTAGTGCTGGGATGACCTAATACTTTTAAGAGATGTGGTCCTTAGGTCAATTAACTTTGAAAAGAATAGTGGAAGCCTTCACTTTTTAAATGTTGTCTCTATTTCCTATATTTGCTCTCACTGGATGCCATCTACCATGTAGCCGTCATTAAAACATCATTAGAGGACAAATTAGTAAGAATATTGATAGTGGACTTACATCTCACAGAATATTATCTGAATAAGCTTCTTTTATTTACAAAGCAGCATGTTCAGATATTCATTAAACAAAAGCAAACTAATACCACATAATAAATGAGTTATAAGTTAACTCAACCCATTCTTTTTGCTTATTGCATGTCATGCCTACAGTCAGAAGCCTTCTGTCTTAGTTGTTTCCTGTTGCTGTGCTAAACTACACTGACAAAAGTGAGAGAAAGATGACATAATGCATGATTGTGCTCAGCTCACTTTCTCTACCCATAAAGTTCAGGATCCTCTGCCTAGGGAATGGTGCCACCCACAGTAGACAAATATTCTCACTTCAATTATTGGAATAAAAATAATCCTTTGAAAACTTGCCCACAGACCAATCTGATTAAACCTTCGTTGATACATTTTCCAGATTATTCTATTCTGTTTCATGTTAACAATCAAAATTAACCACCCTATGGTCCAACCCTGAAATATTTATCAACATGAAAAATCACAGAGGGAAACAAGTATGATAGAGGATACAGAGTAGAGAAGAAAGAAAGAATTTAATCATAGCTACACTGGAATGGACTCTTAATTGATACAGGTATTCCATAACAGAATATCACTGGCTGAGTTGTTTAAACAGCAGAAATACATCCTAAATTCTGGGAGTTGGGAAATCAAGACAAGGATGTCAGAGTGGTGGGATTCTGGTGAGGATTTACACTGTTGTCGTAGATGGCTTTATGCTTATTGCAGCCTCACAGGGTAGAGAGAGGAATCTTATCTCACTCATGCATCTTCTTACGAGAATGCTGACTCTACTCATGAGGACTCATCAAGGCCAAAAACCTGACTTCAAATACCACTGCATTGGATATTGAGTCTTCCACAGAGGAGTTCTGGGGAGGGTTCCCATGCACACAGGCTAAAGCAGATAAAGGGAAAGGTTTTGTTTCCGTGAGCTACCCAAGTGAGCCCAGTTAGTAACACATTTGTTATTAACACAGACTCATTTCTCGTACTTTTCCTAACTCTCCTGGCTTCCCCAGTTGTCATCTTAGGGCATAACCATGAGGATTCCCTTATCTGTTCTCTATTTTCTCTCTCTCTCCCATCTACTCGCCCAGATAACTTCTGCTTCTTCCTTGCAACTCATTTAGATAGCATCAGAACATACTAGATTTATTCCCATTGAGGTAAATGACACATTTGTCTATCTCTCAATACCTTAGGCCATGTTTGCCTGGAGATTCAAATAAATATCCGATGGAACATCCTCTAGCCAATGAGGTATTTCAAGCATTGCCCAGTGACCACTTTGGAAAAAAAAAAAAATAGGCCACAGCGAGTCCAAACATGCTAACTTTGCACTTAAAACATCATTGGGATGTTAGGTCTGAACTTTATTCTCACTGGGAAGGAAGTTTCTTTTTCTACAAAACTCCTGTGGCTCATGAGACTTCTTTCTTTCAATTCATTGAAGCTATGAGTCCTGGAATTAAAGAAAAAAAAATGTCTCTCATCTTTCAATTCTCTGTCGGTACCTTTTGGGAACCCATGTTCCCTCGTGAGTTCTTCTCCTCCATGGTCAAGAATGTGTTTGCAATGAGGAGAGATATGGATACAGACACTAGTCAAAGGTCACAAAGTTTCAGTTCAGGAAGAGATTCCTGCTTAAGTGATCCAGGGTACAATATAAAGATTATAGTTAATAGATTACCTTTAACCAGTGAAGAGCATAGAATTTTACGTGTATTCACTACAAGAATGCACAATGTGAGCTCATATCATATGTGCTCAATGCTTTGATTTGGCCATTTACCAGAGCTCTGCCCCAGCTAGCTGAAAGTTTTGATTATTTATCCTGTAGGAAAGAAAAACATTTCATACTAGAGATGTCATTAATGTACGTAATTCTGGGAATGTTCTTAAAGTCTAATATTAATGTGAAATACTGTTACTCTACAAAGGGAAATGGTCATGTTTAATGGAGAAAAGGTATCTCTGAAATGACTACAGGCATGTGTCTGTTTAAAGGGATAAGCATTGCTTAAATGTTGTACACTGCCTGGCATTTGTGATTACAGGGTCTCCTTTGGGAAACTGAACTTTTAGTCAGTCAAAAGCACTCTGGTTAGTTAATGTCGGGAGAGGCAGCCAAATTTGTCAGGCTGGTTTATTAATTGAGAAACATCAAGGCATCTTGCATGATTTGATACACACTGAACTGATGTGGATTTTAAGTGAAATCTCTCAAGCTGCTGCTCTGTTGTCACAAACTGAGGACTGAGATCAGAGACAGCTGGAGGCACAGAAAGAATTCTAAATCTGTATCTGACAAAGCATTCCATGGTCCAGCATTTTAACAAGATTGACCACTGTGTAGCTAGAGTAAACATCCATTTTGGTCTTTTGAAACAGCACACATAGTCTGTATACATGCTTATACCCTGCAGACAGTATTTTAATCAGGACCTAAATGAAGTAAGAAGAAAGAGAAAAATTAAAACTTTTTTTTCTTCATCTCCCCAAAGAGGGAGTTAAAAGCCATCCAAACTCTATTTCACACCTCAAGAGTTATATAACATTTTAGCATTTTCTTCAAAAAGATCAAAATAAGGGTGGCATAGGACTTAGTTGGTAAGGTGCTTATCTAGCTTGCACAAGGCCCTGGGTTCCATCCCTAGAACGTCATAAATTACTCAAGGTTGTCCTTGAGTGACCTTGAAGTCATTCTTGAAGGAACTCCAGGCTAACTCCAGGCTTCATGACACCCTGTCTCAAAATAGAAGGAAAGAAAGAAAGAAGGAGGGTATAAAAGAAAGAAAAGGGGGAGAGAGGAAAAAAGGGATATAAAAATAAAAACTGACAGAATGAAATTGGAATAAGCACCTTTGCTGGGTTTATTCTTGCTTCAGAGAGCCTAGGACAGTCAGGAAAGCAGCTTTGGACACAGGACATCTTTCCCACACACTGCCAACTGCTCTGGGTTTTGTTTCAGAAATTAGTCTATCCCATTTGTATGAATGTCTTTATTTAGTTCATCTTCTGAAGTATCTTTGTTCCAGTCATCATAAAAGTTAGAACAAACTAAATCTCTTCAGAAGTATAAACCAGGAAGCCCAAGGTAGAACAATCATAATTCAAACATAAAAGTAAAGGATCTAAATTTGCCCTTTAGAAGGCAAAGACTATCAGAAATAATTAAGACTAATTACCTATTAAGTTATTCTAGAAACAAAGTGTTTTCAAAAATAAAATGTCACAATAAAATGTATTGTACAAAATCCTGAAACACAGTGATTGCTCACCCACAGAAAAATTCCCAGAAGTGAAAGTATGAATGACTAGTACTATATTATTTGAAGTGTTAATTAATGGAGCTCTGTGATAGTAGGGTCAAGACATTTCATTGACAATCCTGTGTTCAGTGCCATCCACAGTGTCTAAAGGCAAGCAGAATTCAAGAAATGCTCATTAAGCTGGGTGCAGTGGCACACGCCTGTAATTTAGAGCTTGGGAGGCAGAGGCATGCAGACCTCTGGATTCAAGGCCAGCCTGGTCTTCAGAGTGAGTTCTAGGACATGGAGAAAGACTGTCTCAAAAAACCAAAAGGATAAAAAAAAATTAAAAAGCAATACTCATTGAGTGAATTCATTAGTAAATTAACAATAATTTATTTTGTTAACAAGAATATATAATTTGGCTACAACAGTTTTATTGATGAAGATTGTTCTAGAAAACCTATAATGATATTCAACTTTTATGTTTCCGATTGTTTCAGACATAAATCATTAGTAGCAGACATAAATCATTCTTAATTTAGTCATCTTCATAATGTTAGAATCTTCTATAGTGCCTGGTGTACTTAACGGACCCATCACAAACGAACTATAAGGAAAGTGATGTTATTAGCATGGAGCACTACTCCTTTGGTCTTAAAAAGAATGTATTCCTGTCACTGACAACACTAGGTTCCAGTTAGAATGATTAAATTCAAGAAACCTATGGTACAACATGATGTCTGAGGTCAATGGATACAAACTTAAAAATTGTGGAGTGGAGCTTTTAAGTGCGTTCCTCACACAAAGTATTAGCCGTATGATATGGTGTGATGCATATGTTAATTAGTTTAATTTAGCAACTCACAACGCCTATATCTGCAGAAACACTATGTTATGTATAGATAAGTATAATTCTTATGTGTCCACTTTTTAAACGATGGTAGCAAGGCACACTTTATGTGCCTGAACCTGTGTGACTGGAAAGGAGGCCCAGGGATGCCAAAAAAATTTGTGCATCACCACTTGCCTGTCACTTCTCTCTTGAAACTAGGGTCACAACTCAGCAGATCTGTCCCATTAAGCCAAACCCAGACTCTTCTGCATATCAACCTAGATTTAAATACCATTCATACTTTAATAAATGCAAACTTCACTGTTTATCTTGTGCCTGGATTCCTCTTTCCCTCTCTCTATATCTCCTCCAAGATGATCGACGGTTTTTCTTAATGTGTCCCAAGAGCATGATCCACATTGGGCCAGACTGAGCTCAAGCCAGTGTTCTTCTGCTAAACATTGTTTCATGAATCTTATTATTCCATGAACACTCCTTGCCTTTAGCTGCCTGAATAGACAATGGGAAGATAAGTGACTGCTTTGTCAGTCATGTACAGCTGTGTACCTTAGGACCTATCTCGGAATCCTAGTGGGATTGGAATTAGGACCATATTGTGCTCACAAAGAGCAATATCAAAAGGTAATGTTGAGCGACCTTAAAAGAACAATTCTAAAAGGTAAGCTGTGGGCTAACGGTACAGCTCACAGCTACATCCGTGGAGGTCCTGTGCTCAGTCCCCAGCAACAGGACCACAAATAAATCAGAGATGCTAGGATCTTCATATCATCTTCACCACCTATCACATATCTTAATCAGAAATTGCAAGAATCACAATCACATCACACACAAGGTGTGTGATGCTTGCTCTGTGAGACGTGCATTCGGTGGAGTCAGGCTGTGAACGCCACAAACTAGGGTCTTCACACTTTCAAATGCCACAGCAATCCTGTGAGATGTGAGCAGCACTTTGCTCCTACAGAGAGTCTTTTAGGAGCCCTCTGTCACCTCCTTCTGGCACTGGAGCGGCAGTGATTACTGATCTCAGGGACAGGTAGGCTAGAAGGTAGATCATCTTTGTCAAGGCAGAAAATTTACGGAGTCCAAGAATCACAGCTCTTATCCTCTCCAGTAAAAAATGGCATTGCTGCTGATTTAAGATCTCTAGATGGCACCATTCACACCAATAATTATAAGACTGCCCCGCTGTGGGGCATTATTCCACATCTCTGTAAATTTTTGGCCACTTTTTTCTATTTCATCTTATCTTACACATCAAAGACTTATGCTATCCATAAAAAGGAAGATCTGCCACATAGTGGTTCTATAAAAAAAAAAAAAAATCTTCTGTGTGAAAAGTCACTTTCAGAACATGCTGCTAGGCCTGGCAGTACAATAGTTCCCTTAGCTTGTCCCAGGACCAGTGAGTGCTTCCAGACGCTAATTTAAAATCAGACTCTTGCACTGTCTGCCAGTCTCTTGGAAACCAGCAGCGCAGCGATTCTAAGGCAAGAAAACAACTGCGCAGAATCACAGCCCCTGAGGGGCGGTGCGTTCTCACCTCCCACAGCACAGGAGAGTGGAGAAACCAGACTGGGACCCAGCGCTTCCTTTCTGTTATGGCCCACTGCTTCCAAGTTTCACCTCCGGCCAGAAATGATACATTCTCTCTCTCCCGTTATGTGAATGGTCACACTGATGTCGTCTTCTGAACTCCCTTGTTTGTTGGTTTATCTCTTAAGTTTTGGAGCCACCGTAAAGAGAACTTCTGTTCTGGGATCAAAACTCTGCCTGCCAAGGTGAAGAAAACTGCTGGCTCGGTGGTGAGGGCAGATTAGGAACAGACACGGTCTATTTTATTTTAATTTAATTCAGTTTAATTCTGGTTTTAGAGGCTTTTAAAGATTTATTTAAATTAATTTAATTATAATTTATTTTAATTAATTTATTTTAATTTTAATTTATTTATTTTATTTATTTTAATTTGTTTATTTTAATCAAATAATAAATTAATTACCTTAATTAAATTATAATTATTTTAATTAATTTAACTTATTTTAATTAATTTTAATCATTTATTCAATTATTATATTTATTTTTAATTATTTAATTTTAATTAATTTTTATCATTTAATTGATTATTTAATTATTTCAATTGAATTATTTTAATTATATATATATACACATATGCATTGTATACATATATACATATGTATATACATATGTGTGTGTGTGTGTGTGTGTGTGTGTGTGTGTGTGTGTATGGTTGTACATGTGTGGAGGTGCTTGGGAGACCACAAGGAAGCATCAGATCCCCTGGAGCAGTCATTACAGATGATTGTGCAGTGCTCAACAAGAGTGCTGGGAACCAAACCCAGGCCCTCTACAAGAATGGTTTCCACTCCTCACCACTGAGCCATCTTCCTGACCCTTCTAGCTTTAGTTTTTACAGTCTAACAATTCCTTCACCATCTCTTAGCTGCCATCTTTGGTGAGGAGTATCACTGGAGGGTAGCTGGGGTACTTCCTCATGGAGTTAAATATGAAGGTGAGTGAGAAGGAACTGAGGAGCTGTACCAAGCCACTGACTCTATTAGCCAACGGGGCTGTGCAAAAGTCAGACAAAAAAAATAATGAAGGCGAATCTCCAGAAAACAAAGTTTTGTTTGAGAATAAAGAATAAGATTGGGATGCGGGACATGCATACCAGGTGGCCTCTCATGTGTGTCTAGAACAAAGGGAAAGCTGAGTGATTTATTAGCACCAAGAAATCTGGGCAAGTTATGAAAGAGAGTTCACTGAGATTAAACCCTTGATGGTGAGGAAAGCAATGACTTCCAGACAGTTCTTAAAGGGAAACAGCTCGGTAAAGAAGGCTTGTCCACCATCTCTCTATTTCATATCCTCTTTCCTTCTAAGCTGCCTACTTTATAAACTTAAGGCTTCGGCAACCTACAATAAACCAACACCTCACGTGTCTGGTGGACATAGTATCTCATTCCAGCATGGAAAGTTTCCTTGCCCATAGATGATTCTTTCCTAAGGTACCCTGACAAGACAGGGAGACAGAGGTATCTCCATACCCTCGAAAGAGTGCTAGTCTCATTACGAGGGCTTTACCCTGCCAGCCCCATCCAAATACGGTATCTCTCAGAGACCCGGCTTCCAGATACGGTCACACTAGAGGTGAAGACTTCCATGCATGAATTCTATGAGTTGGGATCACATGTTCTTCACAGACAAGAATTCCCAGTGAGTCTGCTTTACTGACCAAATGTCCGAATGCTCCATGCCCTGAAAGTTTCTTCATGATTGTTCTCGAGTACTGTTCACATTTTCCTGTCCCTTATGTCTCCTCCTCACTTTCTTATCAAAAGCTGCAGGAGTATTCCAAGCCCCATTTTTTTATTTTTTGCATGTAGACTTCCCCAATATTTGTGATAAAACTTAGCCACTCCCTCCCTCGACTCCTTAATCACTTTTCTTGTATCTCTCTTTGAGTACATAACGCATCCTGCCTTGGGTGGCAGCCATGTGAGTCTCTGTCTCCTCTCACAAATTCCTTGAGGGCAAGAACAATGTCTCGCTCATCTTTGTATCCCCAAAAGCAACCATCGCAGTGCCTGACACAGAACTGGAGTTCAATAAATGTCTGCGGACTCGAAGTCTGATTCAGTCTGCTTTGTCCTCTGGTAGTGCTCGGGTCTCCACCGTGGCAGTATCTAAAAGACAACTCTACCCTTCTGGGCTCTCTGCTCTTGTTCTATATGTTTTTATGATGTGTTTATACCAAGTCCCTGCTTTATGCCAGAAAGCCAAGTAGCACAGTGATACATTTTCAGTCAGGTTAAATGCTTGGCACTTTTTCAAGTGGAAAGGCTCTTACTGGATGTGTTAAGAGTTTTCTTTGGAAAACTTCTTATGAAAATAAGTGGCATAAATAACTGTATCCCATAAGACACTACTTAGTTAATAAGTAAGTCAGGTTACCCAACACAGCCCGCTCTCCAGCAATGTGGGTTGAATGACTGAGGGGGTAAACCGATGGATTTCCCAGTTAATGAAAAAAGCGAAGCAAAGAGAGAACCATCGAGAGCTTGGGAGTGATGTTATTTTTGTGGCATCACTTGAGAATCTTTCAAATGAACCCAGATAAGTCTCAGCTTTGATGGACCAGCAAGCAGGGGATTCCTCTCCTTTAAATTGTGTTACTTCATTGCCCTTGTTTTGACTTTGCAACAAAGTATACCATGTAGTGAAGTATAAATTATGACTCTATAGAAATTTATGACTTCTATGTAAATTTTCAAAGAGAAAAATCAAACAGTGAAGGGTGGGGTGGTCTGTCAAATGAACTCTCGTCAGAAGAAATCTTCAGTGACTTTTTCGTCTGTCTGTGAGAGAAAGGATCAGTAGTAATTTCTTAGATGTTTTTCTAATATTGAAAGATGTGAGTCAGCTTCTTGACACTATAAAAAATATCTGAGCTGCTTCACTTTTAAACAGTAAGGTTTTATTTGGGCTCACAGTTCTGGTGGTGACTTGACTCCTTTGTTTCGATCCTTTGGGAAAATGGTGCATGGTGGCAGAATAGGGCACCGTATGGCTGTTCACAGGGATCAAAGAAAGGAAAGATGGAAAGTCTAGGTCTTCAGTACCCTTCAAAGACTCCACTCCCAGTGACCTAAGGATCATCTCCTGGGCCTCACCTCCAAAAGTTTGCATCACTTCTGAATAAAGCCACCCTGGGGTACATGTCTTTATCACAGGAACACAGGAGTGTTGGGGGAACAACACTCAAACAATAGCTCCAAACTTACGAGGATTTAATGAGAATTCTTTTATCTCCATTTTGTCTAAGAGCTTTTAGAAGGTGTTGTGTATCAAAATAGTACTTCCCTTTAGAAAAAGATCTGTTTTAAGTCTTGAGAAACCAAGTCAAAGGCCACTATGAGAATGGTATCTATTAGCTCACTTAGAAAATTGCCAGTATAAAATTTCTATAGATGCTATCTTTCTTATGGGAAAAAATGACTCAAAGAAACTGTAAAGTAATTTTAAGACAGTATTTTTTTTTATTGCTAGCAAAACTAAGAGAATAATCGTGAGCTTCAAGTGAGAGCTTCAGGCCAGTGAGACAGCCCAGCGAGTAAAGGCACCTTTTGCAAGGGCTGAGGACCCAAGTCAATCCTAGGATTCACATGGTAGAAGGGGAGAACTCTAATAAGTTGTCCTCTGAGCTGCACACACACACACACACACACACACACACACACACACACACACACATACATACGCACATGTAAATCCATATAATACTTTTAAAATCAAGTTAAAGCTTCCTGGTTTGATGTCTGCTGCATTTTCTGCAGACACTGTAATGTGACCTCTGACACTGTCCTTAGCTGTCCTTTTATTTTCTAGGTTTGCCAAGCTGAGGGGATGCATTACTCCCTTCACTGTATTTTGTCCAACCAATTAAATTTATAGAAGGTCAGCAAAAATGTCACTCATTCAACATGCCTTCACCAAGTGCAGGGCCTATCACAGATGCTACAATGGAAGAGGTAAGGGAAGACAAGAAAGGGGTTCTGTTGAAATAAGTCTCAAAATCTCATCAGTTATCATTAGTCAAAAATAAGTCTAAACTAAAGGAAAATCCCATGTGTGTGTAGAGGAAGCAAAGTGAAGAAGCTTGAGACACAAAAGGTGTTGATAAGTCAACAAAACGTGTACTGTGGTCATGCTTGTCAGGCAGAAGGAAGAAAATAAGCCATCTGCAATGAATGAGACTGTGTACACCCATAGATTATGACTTAAAATGCTAACCCATAATACATCCAAACATGACCACATTCTTAGATATGACCTTTAAAGGGGTAACAAAGGTGAAATGAGGCCATTGTGGTGATACCTAAACCAGTATGCCTACTGTCCTTTTAAGAAAAGGTTATGACACTCACAGAGACATGAGAGTCAGTGTAGAGAGGAGCCATGTGAAGCAGGAGCAGGGCAGCTCTCTTCATGCTGCGGAGAGACCTCTGGAGAAATCATCCCTGCAGGCCGGTACTTTAATCTGGAGTTGTAGTCTCCAGACTGAGGAATAAGCTTGTGCTCCCTAAGCCCCAGGCTGTAGTCATTTGTTACAGTAGCTCTTATAAGACCTTTACAGAAATGAGATGAAGGAGCAACGTTTAGTCTTCTTACATAGTGGGTCTTGCACGTCCTGATTTGTGCACTGGCAGGCTGTGGTTGCCTTCCAACAGCTGTCCGTAGAGAATTAGCCATATCTTGATATTAAGTTGTGTTTCATACAAATCTTGCTATCACTGTTTCACATAAAATAGAAAACACGAGCAGATCAGAGGAAGTAAAGGAAAACTAATGGTCAATTCAAGTGACCACAGAGGCCTCACAGGGACCAGATGGAAGACAGGAGAGGTGTGAAGTGTGCAGTGCGTGTGTTACTTCAGAGGCGGATTCACCAGAAGCTGGCCCGGGGCAACTCTGTGTTTTCCAGATGCAAATGGATAAGTCAGCTTCAGTGTTGGGACTTTGTACACAGAAGTCCCCAATTTACTGAATGAATAAAATAAAGAATGAAAAAAAAAACAAAACAGATGTTCATCTGAGCAAAAATTCCACTGCTTAAGTTGTGATAACAACGTCTACACTACCCCTCATTCATGACTGATTATGAAGACAAGTGTGTCTCTAAATTCACAGGGACTATAAGCATCTGATCGTGTCTGGTTATAGACTGCCTGTTAAGCTGGAACAGATGCTGATCGGTTTCTCAATAGACACACAAGTGCTTGTGATTTGTCTCAGGAGGGGTTTCAGCTACACATTTATTCCCATAGACTAGACAAGTGTCTGGAACAGGCTTCTAGAAGGCTGAGAACTTTGTTTAGGGTTGAGGCCTCTTGATCATTCCCCCATCCATGCTAACATGTCTATTGGTGTCATCTCTGTTCAGGTCATGTTTAGGCAGCTCTCTTCATCGGGTGATTATCCAATACCAAGTGGTCAACCCTAAACACGTTTATACATTAACATTATATATCCATAACAGCAATGAAGAGAAAGAGTCCACGAATTTGAACGAGAGCAAGGAGGCAGTACATTGGAAGGACTTGAAGGGAAGAAAGGGGAGGGGAGGGAGACAAGCAATTATATTATAATCTCAAAGAATAAAAACTATTTTTTAAAAATCTTTGAATTACAAAATGTTGTTTTGAAAATATATTCAGAAAAAAAAAACCAACCCTTTGGCAAACATCAGAGGGGAAATATCACTGATGTTGCTCTTATGCGCGTTGTTCCAAAAGGGTATGAAGACATCATGATAGGAAACAAAGGCTAACAGAATGTCTAATCGCTATCATAATCTTGTGTTGAGGAATGGGCAGAATGAATAGGTACTTCTTCCTCAGAATTTTCCCAAAATCACAAAAGATAAGTCAGAATGTGTCTTAGAGAAGACTACTCTGTCTAGCACAGATGTAGCCATGAGCATCGGTGAGTTTAGCAACCCTCATTTAGAGCTAGGCTTGGCCAACTGTGGTCCAAGAACCAAAGGCAATCCACTACTTGGCTTTTTATCACTCACTAGTTGGACCGTTCATTTCCCTACTTTGATTTTATTTATATTTTCAAAAAAAATAATATTTTTGAATGTGCGAGTACGGTATGTATAGGCGAGAACACTGTGGCATGCCTGTGAAGGTCAGGGGACAACTTTCAGGCATCAGTTCTCTCCTTCCGGTGAGAGTGGCAGGGGTCAAATTCGAGTCACCAGAATCGTGCTGCAGATACTTCTGCCTGCTGAAGATCTCGCTGGCCCTGACTTCCTATTTTCAAATGTTTGGAGCCTATCAAAAAGAAGGAAAACATTTCTTGGCAATTTCGTTAGCTATAAATAAAGTTTTATTTAAATTTGGTCATATGTTGACCCACACTGTCTGCAGCTGCTCCCATGTCACAAGGAGGAGACCGAGTCACTTTGGCAAAGATAGCATAACTTATATAGCCCAAATGTTTACTATCACAGAAAACATTCCTGAACCTTTTTGGAGCAGAAGAGCAAAGGCCTACATTTTTATTGACTTAAGAGCCCTGACGCCCTCAGTACAAATCTATACTTGTACTGCACGTTAATAGATAGTAGACACAGCATTCCCCCGGTAGGACTAACGCTGTCTCATACACACATCCTTATGTTAGCATTTTGCAATGTGTGCTGTGTGGAAATTAAGTTTGAGGAACGTTAAGGGCTGTTGTGGATAAAGGAGCCCCTATGAGCAAATAACCGAGAGACGACGGAGGACATTTTGAGACTTCAATGTGCAAATGTGAATTATGATCTACAAACATTTCTCGAACATGCTCTGCACTAGAATTTCCAATCTGGAAGGACATAGGGAAATGTCATACCTTGGGGGAAAAAATGGAGTACACCACCTTGACTACGTTAAGATCACATTGACACGTGCTTATTAAATACTCTTTAAAGTGTTGGAAATTGCAGTATGAGACGGCTTAATGAAAATCTGCAATCTCAAAAAGCACAATCTTATTTTAACATTGCCTATGCATACTACGGACCTTCTGACGACCAGCTGGAAACACATTGTTTGGCAAGGAAACTTGGCTTCTGGAGGCAGGAGAGTGTCCTGGCATGAGGGTTGCCCCTGGAAAGCAGACCAAAGGGGCTTAATGCAACAGAAAGCCAAGGGAGGCAGGTTATCAATCAGCACAGATTTCACCCAAAGCTCTAATCAGCAGGACCACATGGAAGCCTGCAAAGACTAGAAGCTGCTTGAAAGGAGAGTTATGCAAAAAATATTCCCTTTGTGTGAGCTGCTGCACTGGCTCCTAGAAAGTACGATCATCACTTCTGAAGGGATTATCTACTTGATTTCTACAGTTTAGGAATCTTCCTAAAACTTCCGTTCCACACTTTTGTATCATGGAGAGAAGAGATAAGGATAGTAAAATGTTTCTCCCCAAAATGTGAAGTGCCATTAGCTTCCCCAAAGTCCTACAAAAGTGTTTGGTTCTTTTCTACACTTTCTTATGTGTTCTGTTCACTTTCCTAATTTCCTTCCCCAAGGGGAAAAAAAAATCCACATTCTAAGAAAGCCTCCACCTCAATCCTTTTACACATGGTAGGTTAAAAGCCGAACAGATCTGCTTTCAGCTCCACTATCTGAGTGTTATCTGTTATCCTATCATCTTAACACCATCATCATCATCATCATCATCATCATCATCATCATCGTAATTGCCTTTGAGCAAGATATCAATTTAAATTCCTGTGAAGAAATAATCCTAAATGATGTACTACTTAGAAACTTGTTTGTTTGCTGAGGCGGTGTCTGGCCTGGGACTTAAAGTCATACTCTTGCCATTGTCTCTTGGGTGCTAGGATTCCAGGTAGGTGCTATTTGGCAATCCAGAATATCCACATTTTAAACATGTTCTTAAAATTTGGCAGAACTGGATGTAGATAGGCCACCGCGGATGCTGTCGTTTCAGCAATTTTTATATAAAAACTAAGAATTGGTTCCTAACACATGGCTAAGAAAAATAAAGTCCAAAATCTATTTCAAAATAAAATGTTATTTATTTATTAGTGGCGGCGGGGTGCCACAGCATACACATGGAGGCCAAATAACAACTTGAGGATTCTGTTTTTACCTCCCATCGTGTAGATTTTTGGGGATCAAACTCAGGTTGTCACGCTAGGTGGCAAGGGCTGATGTACCTCACCAGCTCAAGAGAATTCCCAAAGAAGTCAAGAGCTTGCATGACACAGACTGCCCAGTAGGATGGATTCAATTGGAAATGTCCCAGGAAACCCACATGTTAAATAAAACCTTTGAGCCCATGACAGTGTTCACACATAGGGTTTGGGGGAAGGGCTAGGTCCTGGCGCTAGTTTAGCCCATTGATAATATCTAATTTGATGACATTTGGGGAGGTGGAAGAAACTAGTAGGTGTGGACTAGTTGGGGAGAGTAGTGCAGCAGGGGTGGGCCATGTACTTGAAGACTTGTTCTCAGTCTTCCTACCCAGTGTGCTTCCTGGCCAACATGAAGTCAGTCTCGTTCCTTCATGTCCTTCCACTATGCCTTGCTGTGGGCAAAAAAACAACAGAGCCTCAAACATAGGCTAAAACCTCTCAGTCCACTAGCTGTCCACGCAGCAACCCACTGACCTTTGCCTGGCACATCCATCTGCTACAAAGGGTTGAGCCCATCCCAGCTGCATCTTGCCTGATAATGATCAACGTGGCAAGCGACTCAACCTAATCAAAAGACTTTTAAGTCATGTCTTAGAAACCCCTGTAAGCCCCTGTACCTCATCACTGTAGACTTAATTGGAGCTAAAGCTTATTCTCTAGCTCTCATGACACCATGAGGAAGTATGGGCTTGAAGCCAGACCATGAGGACCACAGAGCTGGGAGAAGGAGATTAACAACGGGATGGTGTCATTTGAAGAACTGGATCTGACGGTGATGTCTAATCCCAGCATAAGCTCCACTGTAATGAAATGTGACACTGTGTCTTCTACACCAGCTTTCCTGGACTTATAATCTAAGAGATTGGTGAGGCATACCTCTCTATGGGGCAGGGAGGAAGGGCATTGATAGAAAGGGTAAACTGAGGGAGAAGGCCTGCCCCAAAGGCAGGTGATACCAAACCATGGGCTAGGTACCACACAATAAAGGTGGGGGGGAGCTAAACAACTTCCTTTTCTTTCTGTATCCTCGCTGACCTGACGGTGAGTGTGCCAATCTGCCATATATTCCTGTTGTCAGGGTGCTCGTCCCAAGAGCATGAGCGAAGTGATCACAGCCTGAGGCCTCCACAACAGTGAACCACAGTGAATCTTTAATCCTTTAAGCTGTGGATGTCAGGCATTCTGTCACAGGGACAAGAAATAGAGTGGTTAAGCAATCACCCAAATGACTACATTTTTTTTCTTAAGTCACGGGTAAATTACTAAGAAAAGTTTTAGCTGGTTCAATTTTTCAAAACGCATCAGAGTTTCATTGAGAGGGTTGTTGATGTTTTACTGATGAGACTAAAAGTTTAGATCATTGAAAGGAAGCAAAAAAAAAAAAAAAAACCCACCAAGAATAAAGAATCTAACCAATCACCTTATGTTTACGGAAATATCTTCCATGTCTGGATAGTGACTTAGTATTTTATGTCTATTTCTATTCTTTATGGCAGTGGGTTATCCTGAACTTGGGATTTTTTTCTAGAGTAGCCCTAGATTAGAACATTTAGCATTACTTGGTTTCTGCCTTGTGAGTAGTGTTACCCACACAATGTTACTATAAGCCCAATGTTTTCCCTTTGTTTTGCATTCAAGGAAACACAAGCTCACCTGTGAAGTCATATGCAGCTGTTCCAGCTGTTTCTGTATGTTTTCTGTCATATAGTCAAGAAACACCAGTGGGGAAGCATGGCAAGCACTGTAATTGATATCAGAGATGCAGAAGTAGACCGATAAACGGGCCTCCCTTGTGGACTCCATCTGCTACAACAGGGAGACAGACAACAGGTGAGATGAGCATATAAAATCCGCACTTGCTGGATGGTGGGAGAAGAGGTGGAATTAGCAATGGTGACTTTGTGTAAGAGGGTGTTGAGGGAGCATCACCAAGGAGGTGATACTAAGGATAAACGTTTCTTTCACGAGTCAGAAATGGTTGGAAGCGGAGCAGCGGCTCACATTTTAGCAGAATTCCTCTGACAGTGCTAGGATAGACTTGAGGTCAGGATTAGAAAGAAGAAGACACAGCAAGAGGCTGGCCATGATCTGAGTAGGGGAGGGGAATGGATGGTTTCCACCAAGGTGGTTGCCCAAGAATGTGTAAGGGTTTGCTAGATTCTGACCGAAGCCGATAAAGCAAAGCCCAGATGCTAATATGTGCCGCAGGGTCCTGTCTGTGCCTCATTTCTGGTGTGCTCACCCCTATGGACCTGCCAGACTTGCCCCAGGTGTCCTTTCCTGTCTTCCTAGCGGATGCTGAACCTCAGGCTTGTGTTCTGTCTGCTGGAAGGACGGCATGTAAGTCTTCCTTATGCTGTTTCCTATTGGCCACGCTTTATCACATGTTGTTGGTCTTCTGGCTGCTTGAAATTAGAGTATGTTCCTTGGTCAAAGTTATATCTTTGTTTTGGAAGTCACTGCATTACAATAAGAATTTATCAATTTATGTTTAATAATTGAATAACCACATTTATTTCAGGCTTGTTAATTTATTTAACCACTCTTCTTTATTTGCAAGATTAGGTCATAACAGTCTTACTGACTTTGATGTTGCAGATATAGGATTGACAAGATGGAGCCTGCCAGCGAGAGGCATGCAGGTATAGCTACGACACGCTGATTTTCAGTTTAGTCTGGAGACATAGCTTTATTGTGTGTGCTGACCGTCCCTGCCTATAGAAAACAATCAGTTCCGCTTCATATTTAAAACACCTCCTTACCTTTTTGAACATTTCTTTTACTTTTTAGGACAAGCTTCCATGCATACTTAACTGAATTTGGAGTCAGCAAACAAAGCAAACTTTTGCAAAAGCATTGCTCACTCAAACAAAAACGGCTCTGTGAATCCCCACTGTAGCAGTATGCTACAATCTTTTACCTTCAATTTAGGGAAGGAGAAAGGAAGGATAGAAATCTTCACCGCTTTTATAAGCGGCCTTAATACAGAAAGAGAGAAAGGTAGACATCTTCACAGCCTCTTTTGAGGCTGGCCTAAGCTCCATTCTCTCTAACCTTTGTTCTCACACTAACGACAGCAATCCAACCAGCAAACCACCAACCAACGCCTAACCTGACTCTCGGGGCTTCAGACCTTTTATGCCCTAAGCCAAAAGTTCCCATAAACCCATGCAGCACACAATTCCAAAGATAAGCTACAGGTGCCAGAATGACTGCACCTAACCCAGTTATAGCCACCTGCATTCCAAACCCAACTCGTAAACAACTATCCTACAGCTGGGGTGGGAACACAAATCTAATCCAAATGCCATTTCATGTTTTTAAAGGAACCAAAATAACAAAAATTTCTTCCAAGTGTTCCTCGACACCCCACAAAGTGGTGTACCATCCTCCTTCAGGGCCTTAAGAAGGGGGGCAAACTGCTCAGGGTGGGGCTGGACAGCTGCAACTCCTTGGAGAGAAATGAGAGAGGTATGAGTAATTTTCTCTCTGTCTGTCTCTGTCTCTGTCTCTGTCTCTTTCTCTTTCTCTGTGTCTCTCTCTGGATAGCTTAATGTCTGTCTTCTGCATAAAAGCTTTGCATTGGAACTGCAAGCTGAATGCAGTGTAGGAGCTGAAGTGTTACTATATTTTTGGGTGAAGACAAATGACTGTTTACTGGTGTTCTGTGAAGGCTAGGCAGTTGCCAGAGGAGTGGACAATCATTTCCAACCCCCTTCAGGGTTAGGAAACCTAACTGGTATTATGGCCATGTTCCTAGGATTGCACGCAAACCTGTAGGCAACGCTTGGGGCCTGATAACCACAAGATATCAGTTCCTTCTAGTAATGACTGCTCTTTTTTTTTTTTTTAACTCTCAACTCCAAAAAAGAATGGTCATTTGACTAATTGTACTAGAAGAGCTTCTAGCCAGATCAAGAGGGAATAAAAGCTCTCGAATTCAGAAATAACTTTTTGTTATCCTTGTTCGCCATATAGCCTCTTCTAGAATAAGCTTCTTCTCACTTGTTCCTCCACTACTCCTCCTCTTCCTGTCCCTCACTCCACTTTACTGTTTTTAGAGTCTTTTTGAGACAAAAACTTATATACCCCAGGCTATATACGGAACCTCACTAGCTCTGTAGCTCAGGCTTATCCCCCTGCTGTCTGGGATCATAGGTGTGTGCCACCTCAGCTGGAGAGCATTGCTTTTATCTGACACTTATTTTGTAAATAAAACCCTAATGATTCCTACTGTCAAGATATCACTGGTCAAATCCTTTTGATTCTTATGGCCCTTGAGCTTCTGCTGTTTACATCCATGTGTCTTGTTTCTGCCCATTGGCTTTTAGCAGCCCATGTCCTAAGGTTCCTCACTGAAGTTATCCTATGTAAACAAGGCCATCTGCTAGCCCGTCAGCCCATATTCCATTTCTGAAATTTCTCTGAGAGTCTCATCTTCATTCTGCTCTCACTTCTTCCCCCAATCATCTGTCCACTCAAATCCTTTCCTACTTAGTCAAATCTCATGTTATTCATCCTTGATGGCATCTTTTAAATCACCTTTGTCAAAAGCAATGTCTCCTCTTTTAAAGAGTCAGATTAAATTGATTTTGTATTCCCTGTTTGGTGCTATGTTCATGTCGCCTTGGGTCTAGTCAGCATTTCAATCATCTTGGACATAAAGAGTTTAAGAGTCAGGCTAGGTTAGGTGTGGTACAATAAAATAATTATCAGTGAGTTCTGCTGGCAAATACGTATTCCATTTCATTCGATATGGAATTGGCTCTTGTAGCATGATTGTCCGCCATCTAGAAAGCAGTCAGATTCAACATCAAAGGGAATGAAAAGGCAAGTTGAAAGGTTTAGCGCTTCTATCCAGAAACAACACCTAACATCACTTGTGGTCATTCCTCATTGTTGAAGCCATGTAATCGGTCAAGGATACCCATGGGAGAATGGAAACATTCCAAGCACCACTATTCTGAAATGATAAGGAACAGGATATTTACAGGATTCCCTATGACTATTACTTGCCATCTTAGCAACCATTTTTTATTATTTATTATATATTTTAAACATAATTCTCTAGGTCAGCAGTTTTCAACCCGTGGGTCATGACCCAATCAGGGGTCAAATGACTCTGGTTACCTAAGACCATCTGCATATCAGATATATACATTATGACTCATTGCAGTTACAAAGTAGCAATGAAGATAACATTATGGTTGGGTTCATCACAACATGAGGGACTGTATTAAAGGGTCACAGCACCAGGAAGATTGAGAACCGCTGGTCTTGGCCATCTCCTCAGCTAGGAAAGAGGAGGCAAACTCTTTTCTTCCTCTGGCTCCAGATGTCCATTAATGACTAAATCCAAAAAGACCAGAAAACCTTGCCAGTTCAAACAGAATAGCCATAGAGACTCTGCTACAACACAACCAGCATTGCCTTACTGAGAATTCAAAGGAAGACTTTGGCTCATGTGAGAAACAGTGATCCTCACTTCATAATAAGAGCACTGGAGACTCAGAGGAGCAACAGAGAGGTGGTCTATTTATGACCTTGCGAAGTTGGGCACCATTCCAGAAATGCAAGTATTCTGGTTGAGGCAGAGAACTATCTTTATAACCTTGAACTCATGACCCTCTCTTCTTTCCTCATATCTGAGTCATCAGGAGCACTGAGTAATCAAGGCATGCACTCTTATGTGTCATTGAGTTCTCATCTTTCCCTGTTCCTTACACTCGTCTTTTCTTCAACAAAAACCATGCGTGGGGTCGTGTCCCCGTTTTACATCCCGTTTATGTTAAAGCTCAGCATCATAGCTTTTCAGGCCAGCTTGACTGTTAGTAAATCTCTACTCTTAAATTTCTAGTTTGGGGTTATAGCTTGACATAGTTTTAGAGGTATAGACAGACTTGCAGGCATTAACAGGAGTATAGTGTTTTCAGTTCACTTGTAGCACAACCTAAACTGGCTCGAGGCACCTTGGAAAATGAACCATCAGATTTCATTTCTAACAGCTGATACCTCAGCAAACGACAGATCAAAATCTCAGTTTCACACCAAAAAAAAAAAAAAAATGAACATGAATTTCTCGTGAACTTCTAGCTTTTAGCTGCTCTATGTTGGGTTTGGGGCAGGATGTTCTACCTGGAATGTGTCTCAGCCTCTGGAAATAGTGACATGAGATGCACTCCTCTCATGATTACGAAGTAGGAGGAGCACAAGCATGCAAGTCTAAGGGGCAAGCACAGTTGACACCTCTGTTTCAGTTCATATGTTAACTTCTACTTGACCAAAATAAAACTCAGATGCAAGCCCTGGATCCAAGTGGAGAAGAACATGCCATCAGCATGAGGCAAGTCTAGTCAAGGTGCACAGAAATATCCCTCACTGTCACCTAATCTTGCATAAGGTAAGCTGAACATTTGTAGAAAGTGATTTCCCTGTCCCTCGACATTGATCAATAAATAAGAAGATGCTCGACCAGCATCCACACAGGCCAATCAGAGACAGTTCCTCATCTGAGGTTCTCCTTTCCCAGATACGTCAAGCCAACAAGCAACATTAGCCATTACAAGGGGCTCGAGAAGAGGGAGAAAAGGGAAGACACTGGAGACAGCAGGGCAGCGCTCAGGAAAGAGAAATGGTAAGAAAGCATTTAAGTTTTTGGTCACAGAATTTATCTCAGTGAAAAACTAACTGTACTGATGTACACAGGAGCTGTGAGACTGCACTTTCGGTGTCTAATCCAGTTCTGTGAGTCTGAAACCAGGTGGAGAGGGTTCAGCAGAGCAGGGCATAGCAAGGAGCTGGGCTTGAAAATTCCCTAGCATTGACTGTGGCATCAATTCCTCTATCAATAGGATTGTAAGTTGGCTCCAAATTGTGTACCTTGTGGTGAGGTCTCAACAAAGAATTGGCAACATTCTGGCCTGGATCCTGATCTATATTAAAAATGGGTATGACTTTTACCTATAAGGCTGACTTGATGTAAGATTTGGTAGATGTCTTCTCCCTTTGGCCTTTATGGGGCAGACTTGTACATAAACAGGTGAGTAGCTGTCTCCATTGACTACAACCTGAACCAGGATAGCTCTTCACTTCAATCCATGCTTCCTGAAAGATGGTCACTAGCCAGCCACATCCACTAAGACCTAACAATGGTTAGTGTAAGGAAAAAAGGAAGGAAGAAAGGAAGGAGGGAAGGAGGGAAGGAAAGAAGGAAGGGAGGGAGAGAAAAAGGGAAGGGAGGGAGAGAATAAATGGAGGGAAGGAAGGAAGAGAAAGAGAGAAAGAAAGAAAGAAAGAAAGAAAGAAAGAAAGAAAGAAAGAAAGAAAGAAAGAAAGAAAGAAAGAAAACAGGAAGAAAGAAAGGAAGCTTAGTTGTTAACTGTATTTAATTTTAATTAATTTAAACAGCTACTTGTGGCAAGTGCTTGCTATACTGCTTATCACAATTCAAGAGTCTTGCCACATTCTTTTAAGTACTCTAAAGCAGCTCTTGGGCCCCACTCTGCAAATTCACACCCTCCTGCTAGTAACTGAGTCACTGTCAAAGAGCAAATGGTGGGCTCTCAGCCACTCCTTCAGTTGTCAAAAGAAAAAAAAAATTCCTGGCTTCCAGGCAGACACCTGACTGTGCAACCATTGCAAAGAGACAATTGAGTTGAGAATAATGTGCCACCCTGACTGTACCTGGCAGGTGCCTTCTGTGCTGGCATTCCTATCTGCAAACTTGAGAAAGATGACAGGGTTTTAAATGATGAACTCCTCTGGGCCACATTACTTAATTATACAGTACATCCAGGGATAGGCACATGGGTCTTTTATGGTAAATGATATGACGGTCTTAAAAACTCATTAATATGTCATTAACCAAGCAGACATTTACTAATTAAACAATTAGCCCCTCTGTTCTTTTCTTTTGTTCCTCCCAGAGATGCTTGGTTACCCAGGTCCCCAATTTAGCAGAAGGTCCCCTTCTTGTCCCAGAGAAAATCGCTCATAAAGCAAAATTCTGAGAGTGAATGATTTCACCAAATTTTTTTCCAACTTGGCCACAAAGAAAATCTGATCTAATTTCCATAGCACATACGAATTTGGGTGTTAACCTAGTTCAAATAAATCATCTTGATATGTAAACCTATTTTAGACATATACAAAATAGCATCTACCATAACCAGCATAAACACTGGATACAGCAAAACTATATATCCTAGTTAAATAAATACAAATGGACAAGATTAATGACTTGGGATGTGTTATGATTCACCATATGAAGTCAGTGCCGAATAGATGTATAATGTTCTTAACTTTGGCTCTCAGATGGTTTTTAATATGCATTACGCTTTCTGCTAAATGTAGCTTAATTCTATTTGTTGCCTCGATACTGTATAACTTGCAGTACAAGGGGTGTTGTCTAGCATATCAAAATAACACATAGCAAGAGTCTTTTAAAACAAATGTCTTATGTATTTTTTTAAATCTTAAAATTGTTTTAAATTCAGAGTATCCATTTCCAAAAAATATTCAAAAGCAGTGGGATTCATGAATGTGTTTTTTAGCAATGTTTACAGCTATGTACTTATTGGCTTGGCTAGACAGTTCTAGATAGTTTCATAAATCTTCTGTTGACCTATGGCAGTGAACGTTAACAAAGGCTCAAGAGCAGGATCGTAATCATTATAGTCCACGTGATGATAAAAGCGTACGGCTGGGTATTCGGTATTTCAATTGTCCTGATGATAGTAAAAGTATACAGTTGGGTATCTAGTATCTGGATGGTCTAGATGATGCTAAAAGGATTCGGGGGAAGTACTAAACCTCCAGTGAGAACGTTCTAAAGCTGACATTGCTGCCTTGGACAGGTTTTGCTTTCCTATTTTTTCTGCGTTAGGGAAGCCGAGTGTGGGTTCATACAGTGTCTTTTGTAGTACTAACTCCAGATTAGAGTCTTAGAGATAGAATCCGGTGGAAGATGGAAAGTACATTAGTTGTCTCCTCCATATAATGGGTTCAAAAGAGTCAAAGGGTCTACTCTGCCCCTATAGCCAGGCACCAATGGCCTATAGAAATCCTGCTTTATGGAACCACTTTTGTCCTGAACTTCACTAAAGACCAGGAGGTAAAACTAATAAAGCTTAAGACTTAGGAATGCTAAACATGATTTAAGGGAGAAAGTTGTTTGTTTTTTTTTTTTTAAGTCTTATTCTTTAAAAGTTTTTAAGCCATCATGATTATCAGGACTTGGTGGAGAAGAAACAATTGATTCAGAAAGAAGATCCAAGATAAGAGATGTCCCCCAAAAAGACCAACTCCCTGTGACCTACTTCCTCCGCTTAAGGCCCAGTTCCTAAAGTTTCCAGAACTCTCCAGAACATTGCCCCCATGTGGAGATCAAACACCCAATTCATGAGGCTTTAGTGGTGTGTACCAGGTGGGGAAGTTGGGTTGCAATCAGGAAGCATCCTTAGACGTTCTGCTAAATTGTCTCAATGGTACAGGAAGACAGACGATGGATTTCCATTTCTCCACTCATACTATCTGATATAAATACTGAATTTCATATTAATTTTGATTTGTAACTTGGAATACCATTTTAAAAGACATCATCAAATTATTCAAGCTCTGGGATACATAAAATCTGGATCAGTCTTGAGCTAGCTAGTATGTTCGTTGATGAAATTAAATCATCAATGCGCACATTCCATGAAATTATACTTCAACTGCTAGAATCCATTATAAGAGACTCTTTGATTCTGCACCAAATTGAGGAATACTTTAGTGGGAAGTGTCTAAGGGTCTCTTGTAATGTGCTCTGTGATGTTTTTGAAGCTTTCTGCCGGAAGAACAAGACTAGAAAACCAGTTCCTTGTACAAAGTTCCTTGTACAAAATGTTGGGCTGTGTTCTCAGAGCTCTTGGATGCCTCGCAGCTGTGTCCCTCGGTAGCTCTATGATCTTGGGAAAGTCACTCCCTCCAGCCCCAGTTCATGCAGAAGACAAGGGCGATGACTCCATACGTCTAGCACTCAACCTGAGTCTCCCCTCCCTGCTCCATGAGGACCTGTATTATAACAAGAAATACACCTGAGGCGTATTCTCCTTGATCAGTACAAATGGAAAGATAGTTTCCATTCCTGGTCTGAAGCAAACAGTTCTAGAGAGGATGAGAGACACGAAAATTAACTGGAACTTTTAGGAAGAAAATGTAAAATCAAGTGTTTGCTCGCTTTGACCTTCCCTCTATCATTGAATCCCCAGTGAACCCCAATATTGCCTTTGAACCTCAAGCCCAATTACATTTGGTTTATCACACATACTGATTATCTAATTTCCTCTGATAGATTCACTGGTAAATTACAGTTTTGCTCAACTACTACAAGTTACTGGAATTTAAATGTTTATGTTCCCCAAACCCTTACAAATTCATATAATTAAGTCTTACACATTGTGGGGCTCTATGGAACCTTTAGGAAGTGACCAGGATATGAAAGTCACTTATGACTGGGAGTAGTGTCTTGTAAAATAGGCGCAAGTGTGTTTGCCCCTTCCAGCACCTGAGGGTAGAGCAAGAAGGTACAATGTTAGAACCAGAAAGCTGCCCTGACCCTGAACCAAACATGTTCACCCATTGGTCCTGAACTTCCCAGCCTCCACATGAAGAGAAAATAGCTACTACTTATTATTTATTGATTACCCAGTCTGTGCTCTGTTGCAAAATCCACCAAAACAGTCTGACAAGAGTAGGGCTCAGGGGGTTTTGAAGACACAAGAAATAAATTAAATGAAAATGAGTTGTCTGTAAATCAGGATAAATACCAAACTACAGATTCTAATTCAGTTCACTGACATTTGTCTCATGTCTTATGAAAAAGGAAAAAGGAAGATCTCATATCTTTTAAAAAAGAAAGAAGAGGAACTGGAGAGATAGCTCTGCGGCTTGGAGCTCTGCAAAGCATTCAGGTCCCATTCCCAGCACCCACGTAAGGCCGCACACAGCATCCGGTAACTCTGCTTCCAGGGCATCTTATGCCTCTTTCTGGCCTGGCCTCCTTGGGGACTTGTGCATACGTGGTGCACATTCATGCGCTCACATACACACACATACATATGCATTTTAAAATGGAGAAATTGTCCCTAAAAAACAACTATGATGTCTCTAAACATTATGTCAAAAGACGCACATAATCAAAGTAAGTCGAAGTAAGTAACTTCACACAGAAAATGTTGAAGGCTATGGCCCACATTTTCTGGAAATCACTGTAGAATTGTTCAGTGGTAAGTCTGAAAATAGCAACTAACATTTGCAAGCCTACTATGATACATTGGGTCCAAGAACTCTGAGAGACATACAGACTATGTTTTTAAGAAAATTTAAAAAGTAAATGTGAGCCTGCTTAAGATGGTACCCCTTGGTGTAATTAACAGGCACTCACCTACCTGGGTGGCTTTACTTTCGTCGCATGCAAATAGGCTTACCGATAATTTAAGACCTCTAATCAGTATATACTTTGAAAAAACTTTGATCCAAGGAAGAAAATGGAAGTTACCAATAAACTTGGTTCTGACTTGTGTTAGTTGTGGAGTCAAAGAATCATGAGCTCAGATTCCAGTAGATACCTGCAAAACAGGAGAAAAGCCATTCGGCATTTCAACACTGGAAAACATTTGCGTGAGAAACTTCTTCATAAAGAGAAGATCAAGCCCCCTTCCACTGACTGAAGACAAAATTAATTACCAAGGTTGGCAGAAGATAAATGGCTCCCATGTACAGAGCCATATAATTATAGCAGCTGCAGAGCTAGAAGCCTGCTCCTAACTTTGAACCTCAACCCCAGCTTGACATTTCTCCCCACACTCAGGGCTGCCACCAGCAAGTGTGTTAAAAGCACCCCTGTCCTGCCTCTGTAATTACAAGTTGGGGTACAGCAGTAATCATTGGCTCAATGGCCTGCGTGAAACCTTATCATTTTCTGGTTTGCAAAAGGTATGTTGTATCGTCTTTTGAAGTGTTGAAAATCTCCAGAGAGGGAAATTTATTAGAGAGGAGTTACTGTTATGGCAACAGAGTTAATTCTGCCATAACATGTCAAATTAACAACCTTTCTTAGGACTGGGTTTCGAGCCAAGTTCAGAAACGGACAAGTATTGAGAATCAGTTTCTGAAATATCACCGTAGTTACGAGTAGAGCCAAGGTAAACAGCACAGTTTATCTCTACAGTTCTGTGTTTACTTCAGAACAACACGAGCTGGAAAGAAAAGTAGCAAGAACTAAAGAAATACTCCAAGCAATATTTTTTTTCTTTTTTCCAAACAGAAAAGAAGGTTGTCATTAAAGCTCTGTGGAGGTTTTTGATTCTCTCTTTGAAGCTAAGAGGAAAGTTTTTAATCTGATCTTTAATTTTAATCCTTTAAAATATGTAAGTGATTTAGAAATGTACAAGTTAAATTTGGCAGGAGACTTTACTGGTAAGAAGCTGCACAATTTCTTTCAACTTTGCAATAATAAAGGAGTTCAAAGCTGGCCAGTGAAGCTATCTGGAGACCTCAGCCACAAGCTGCAATCCACTGATTTTAAAATTTCCCCTTATCTAGCACGTTTAGGAAAGTAAAGCATGTGATCCAAACTTCAGAAGTCACAGGGTACTATCACAGAAATCCACTGCGCTTGCAAAGTTTTTCGTGTTTGCTTGTGAAGAAGAAAAGTGCATTATGGTTTGTTTTTGCTTTTGTTTTTGTTTTAGGATAGTTGTTTTGTGATCCAAAGGTAATTTGCCTTTGTCCAAAACCGCAAGCCATTCTTTCTGACGCACAGCTGTGTATTCACTCACAAAAATATCAGCTAAGAGAGACTGGTCTTATTCCATAGTGTAGTGATATATTTGACCCTGATAATGATTTTCTAGTTATTTTTCTACACACACACACACACACACACACACACACACACACACACCCACTCCCAGCTTAACAAATAAAATATCCGCTGTTAGTTATGTTCTTGAATTATATATGAATTACAACTAAAAAAATATATTTCAGGGGTTGCGTGTATCTTCCACAATACCTGGATGTCTACCTGGGAGACTGAACTCCATGGGTGTGTTTCCAGCTTTTTACCACTTTGCAAAACTGTCTGAGTTAATCGACTTAAAATATAGAAGAGCTTTGTTTTGATCTTAGGGTTTCAGTCCACGAGTAATGTTTTTTCCTCATTGCTTCTGGCAAGACAGCCACTGTGGGAGCATGTGGGAGCACTTGCTACATGTCTAGAGAGAGAAGGGGAGGGGGAAGAGAGCCTGTCCAACCTGTCTCCCGAACTCATTTTAAGAGTGTGTCTTTAAACACCTGAAGACCTCCCTGGAGAACCAACCTTATCCACACTCTACAAAACACCAAGAGTGTTTCCCCGAGTACTAATTTTTAAACCCAGGGGACTTTACGAAGATATGCACGATCTAAAGAATCAGCTGACCAGACCCAGTCTGGAATTACATACAGTCTCATTCACACATATATCTAGTGGGTTATAATAGCTGTGGCTGGAACCTCGGCTGGGACTCTGGAAAAGAGTCCGATGCCTTCCTCTCAAATGTGGGAACTGGATGTTAGATAATGGCCTGAAAGACAAGAAATGGATGCTGCCAGGATCTTAAGGCCTGGGCACAGCATTGCTCCCACAGTTGATGAGTGCAAACCCTAGGCTGAGATATACCAGACCTTTCAACTGAACGCAAGTCAAGAATTCATGGACCCTCCTGGGTATGGACCCTCTGGCCATTACCAAAGCCCTGATTGTGGGCATTTGCTTCAGACTTCAGCCAATTCTCATTAATTCTGTAGCCACCACCCCCTCCATTACTTAATTCATATTTCCTGGGGGACTTTGCAATACTGTATCTCTTACTCCCACCCTTTCTTCACCATCGATATTCTTCTTTGTTATCCACCATCATGGCCAATCTTCAAATCCTCAAGGCCTGTGCCATTGCCTAGTGGGTGTCAGTCATTAATAGGGAAGTGAAGGCACTTATTTGTTCTTGTTAGCCACTGTGTGGGCTCACCAAGAGAGAAAAGCGGCATATTCATAGGTGCAAACCCTGCCAGACCTCAGCAGAGGGAACCACCATCATGGCAAGCCCCATATTGGACAGAGAAACCTTGAGCGTCTCATCTAAGGGTTTTCTATGGATGCCTAAGCTCCTCGGGTGTTCTACTGATAGAACGTGAAGATCATGAGCAATCAAACATCGTTTACATACAGCCAGCACCTGCAGTCAATACAAAATGCCAAGGCCTAGACAGCCCTCATCCAACAGTGTTCAGAACAACCATTTTAAACAGAGCTGGAAATAAGCTCCTGCAAAACTTGTTCAATGAGGAAAACACAAAAGGATTAAGAATGATGTTCAAATGGCAGCTGGAAGGGGAGCAGGGTAGAGCCTCACAGTCACTAAGATCTTACAAAATGAATCATTCCCCAAACATCTGAAAGGAAACCAATGCTGGTCTAGTCATATGGTTGTGATACTTTATAAGAAACATTGGCACTAACTGGTGCAAGTGAACTCTCCCCATCAACTTTCATGCCATAAAAAGAATTTAAACATTTTTATCTAACAGCCCAATAGAAACAAGAATAAAATACCTCCACATGTGATTTTCAAATATTTTCAAATACGGCTTTTAAAAACAAAGTTATAAAAATGCTTAATACAATTAATGTGTGTATATTCTTAAATGCAAATATATGGCATTTGTAATTTATGCTACTGATCACCAAGATCAGTGGCACAAATTCATGGAAGTGAAATTTGCAATTTCAAGTTATAGACCAGACAGAGCAACCTAAGGTGAGGTAATAAATGCACATTGCTTCGGTTTGGGGGTTTAGTTATTCTTCTGGTATACTACCAAGAAAACAATCACAATAGTTAAGAAGAGTGGATATAGAATTGTTAAGCTGCTTTACCTTACATCGTTCCACATAATCCTCTTTTAACACATGTTCTATAATAGAAATTTAAATTGTTTTTCTCATTCTTTTTGGAAAACAGCCTTTTGTTTCTTTTGAACATGAAAGTGTATAGGAGACAAAAAAAAATCATACCATTGTATTTTGAGGCTAAATATGGGCTCAGACTTAGAAATTAGGATGCTTTTTAAATAGCATCTGAGATTTTAGGATGATCTCTCTTGGTTGCAGTGCATAGGAAAGTTAATCAACGGCTGTGAAAATTTTAAGAAAAGTATAATCAAATAGGGATACTGGTCAGTAGGACTGAATGCACTAGAGAGTAGTTAAATGTTGATTACACCAAATTGAAAAACAAAAAAACTTAACAAAATTTAACCAACATTTCTCAGAAATCTCATGCCTTGAAAAGTTGAGTTCTTTCTTGGTGAGTTGGTGGCAGATGACCCTGGGCTAACTTGTATGTCACCTCTCTGATGTATCAAACAACACAAGAGCTAGGAAAGCTAAATGCCCCCATAGCTTTACAACTTCTGTAGAATCTCAAAAGAAATTTTCAGACATGAACAAGGTATGCATTGATCTTTGAGTTCAATGAGGCCACAGAAATATCATTTTGGAGAGCCTCGTAGGAAAATAACAGTCAAAATCATGAGATTGATCAGGGACTTGAAGCTTGAAAACTCCTATTCTGTGAGAGATAACTCATAATCCTAAATAAGACACAGGCTGGAAGTATGAGGACTTGAGTTCAATCCTTAGCCTCACATACATATGACACATGATGGAATGTGCCTGTTATTCTAGAACCAAGGAGGCAGATAGGAGGGTCTGACAAGCTGATTAGTCACATGGCCTAGCCAGATTGGTGAGTCTCATGTTCAGTGTGAGACTCTGGCTCAGAAAAGTAAAGCAGGTATAACTGAAGAATGATACCCAACACGGACCTAAACACAGACATAAACTAGCACACTGACCAGTTAGTTAAATGATAGAGCAGCCTCAAGTAAGTAGTTTTTTTTCTTTAGTCACATGGATGAGTTCCAATTTCAGTCAGATCTTGAATAATTAATTTTTCTTGAATCAAGAAAAATAGTGAGGGAAAGAAGCTTAAGAGTCTATGTTTAACGACTCCAAGGTGGGGGGTGGGGAGTGGATTATGTTGAAGAGTCAGAAACCAAGTCACACAAGTGATCAGTAAGGTTGTAGAAAATTATATTTTAAATGTACAAAGTCTGTCTGACTTAGCAGACTGTTGGTTCTTACAGGAAAGGAAGCCACAAGAGCAATGTGGCAGAGACTGAGAACAGCGATGTGATTGTATTTTATATTTTGTTTTTATGTTTATCCTTTGAGAATTTTATAAATATATGTTGATCGTATTCTTTTGCCCCCCTGATTTCCAAATCCTCCTCTTCCTCCCTGCCAACTCCATGTTCTTTTGCTCTCTTTAAAAAAAAAAAAAAAGCATACACACAAAGAAAGGAAATATGGAATCCAATTTGTGTAGAATATATAATATATAGATAGATATAGATATAGATATGATATAAGTAATATATAAATTTGTGTTGACCAACTCTTACTGAGCATGTGGCCTGCGCTGGAGTACAATTGATATGCCCAGTCATTCGAATAAAGCAAACTAATGTTCTCTCTACCAGATAAAATAATCACTGCTGGGGGCAGACTCTGAAAGGTAAGAAACGGGGGAGGTCGTCAGTATTACGGAAAGATCAAATGTGTCAATGGAGACCTGGGACCGTTGGAAAGTCAAGTGCTTGTTAAGTCATGAGGGCAACTGCCATAGAGTATACACAAAGAGCCGAAACAGACTTGCAGGGTGTATTTACGTGTCTTTGTGTATACACACATGCGCGAGTGTTTGTAATAACAATCAAAGGGAAAGGTGCTATCAACTTGAGGTGGGGCATGGGAGGAGCTCAACGGAGGGTAGCTGGGAAGAGCCAGATGGAGGAGAAGGAAGGGGAGAGTGACACAATTCTATTTCGATTGAAAAACATTTTTATAAAAGGACATGATGAGAGCAAAGGGAAACATGAGGTGAGACATGATCTAAACTGGAATTTCCCTGATATCAAACATGGACTTCCCAAGTCACAATCCAAAGAAGTGGGAGAAACAGAGGGGGAAGTCCAAAGGGGCGGAGACTTCACCAAGAAGAGATGGGCGTGAACGCTCCCGCTGTCCTAGGCACGAACAGCACAGAGTGTTTCCGGTCCGCTCTTCTCTGCAGACCCATGCCCCACCAGCATCGTCAAAGGGGATTGCCGTCACTTCTCCAAACCCCAAGTCCTGAGTGCTGCATTTTTCTCTCGCCAGAACCAAAAACAAGAACACAGTCCGATTAAAAAGATGGCGCCAGATATGGTCACTCAGTAGAGCCCGAGGAGCCTTCGTAGAGATCTGACTCTTCTAACTAGGAAACACTGCGTTGACCCTTTGATGCATTTATATATTTTTCTTTCATTGTTTCATTGTTTTCTATCATCAGGCTCAACCGTGTCTAAATAGTCATAACTGAACACCAGGGAGATCTTTGATCGTGACCATGCTCTAGGTTATTATATTGATTATCTTATTAATAGTGATCGTTGATGTTTCAATTGCTTACTGCATAAATTTTTTTCATTAATCGTTGGTTATGAAAATGCCATTTGTTGTGTTGTTTACATAATAGTATTCTGTTGAGCGGGGTTAGTTATCTTCTCAGAGGAAAGACTCCCTAGCAACGTGAGGAATCCATGTGGACCATGTCCAGTGTTGACATCCATCAACCTTAACCACAAAGACACCTATTCGCACTTCATTTGAGAAGGTTTCTATTGCTCTTTCTCTCTACCTCACAGTGAACATGGCTAGCTTTTACTCGACGACAGAACTTTTATTTTCTGTCCAACCACCGCACTGCTATCTACAAAGGAAATCTGCCCAAAATCTGTGTTTTATGGTATGTCACAATGGCATTTATGACATTGTGCCTGAAAGATTGGAGGACATAATCTACCTTTGGGCCGTATCATTTGCATATGAGGCCCTAATAAGTGGAAATCACATCATTTCAGCAAAACAAAAACAAAAACAAAGAAAGAAAGGGAAGGGAAGGAGCCCTTAAAACAAAGCCACAAGCAAAATAGTAAGCCTTAAACTGACTGCCTAACATGGAAAGGGACCGAAGGCAGATCTCTACAACATGGCTGCTTTCATCTTCACCATAGTCTAGTCACCCCGCCCCTGCCCCTACACACTCTCTGTTGTGGAAAGTGGAGCATAAAGTGAGCAGTGTTTTAAAAATGAGTTACATGGAAGAAAGAACAGCAACTAAGATTTTCATGATTAATTTGATAGACTTCCAGTAGGAAGTATTTAGTTTATCTGCACACAGAAAATGAATATTAAAATATTCATATCCCAAGGCTACGTACAAAAGCTGATAACAGCTGTTGGTCTAAAATGTGGTTTCATTATGCAGAGATTGGAATAAGCTTGTAATTATGAATTAAAGCTAGAGCAGTTAAAAATGTTGAGTAGGTTTTCGAACCTCAACATTTAAAAGCTCCTTTCTGTTAAGAAACAGTGTTTGCACCAGTTCCCTCAAGACGTGTTCGAGCAGTACCAATAACTGAAGGCTCGCTCTTGCTCACCTCAGAGAGAACCAGCCAGGCATCCCTTGCACACACTTCTGCATGTGTGTACAAAGCAAGTTTGAGTTCTGTGTCCGGAGTCCATATACCGTGAGAGCCAAACACTTTATTTTAGACTCGGAGAAATGAGGTTTAAAATAAATTTGACACATAATGAAATTTCTTAGCCGTGGGTGCAATGCCTTCTGGAACCTGATCCCACCACAACAAAGACAGCTTTTGATAACAGAGTTGTGATCTAGATTAACAATGTGATTGCAAATAAAATAATGTTCTAATTTCAAAATCATGGAGACGTGGGAATACATTTTGATGTTACCCTAATGGGAAAGTGAAATAAGATGATCTCTTGTTCTCTTTCAATTAATCATCAACTGAGACCTGTAACTTCAGTATGAAAATATAATGTAATTTAAGTAACATAATCCTGACACACATACACACACACAGAGAGAGAGAGAGAGAGAGTCAGACGGAGACAGAGACAGAGACACAAAGACAGGGAGACAGTGACAGGTCCAGACACAGATGCAAGAAAAAGATGCACACACAGAAAGATACTCAAGATATATGTACAAATATATACACACAGAAGGATATGTATATGCAAACATGCACACGTATACACATACACACAACACAAGCATACGCACACCACATAAGCTAATCATACTGAACAGAGTAAAGTATAACATAAAATTCTCACTCACCTCCCACTGACTTTCCATTAAAATCTCCATTTTAAAAAGTTGGATCAACTGCTAACTGAGAGAAAACCAGAGACAAGCTGACCGGGCAGGGTGAAGGGTGAGAAGAATTTTTGTATCAATGTGAAACTTTAATTAAGAACTCAAATAATTTCAAATATTCAAAATCGTCCGTTGTTAAAGAAAGTGGGAGACATATTATACCCTACACCTAGATACGGAAAAGTAGACAAGAAACTTTGTGTTTGTTGCTCACTGTAACATAAACTTGTATGTGTAAAAATGTTTTCTTGGCGCAATGGACATTTCCATTCGACGTTTTGTATCAGTGTAATATTAACACTGATACTCCCCCATCCTGAGACAGCTAAAGCTCACGAGGGAGAGGGGCACACTTACTCCTACTCTCCTGCTGTCCATAGCAGATGAGGGTGAGAAAGACAAGCAAATAGCCCCACAAATCTTAAAATTGTTATAACTGCGGTCAGCAGCCCCAGGCTGGAGTCACTCCTGCAGATAAAAGGGAGAACGAAACAATGATCTAGATCATCTTTTCTTTACAAATCGGAAACAGTGCTCGGCCCATGATCTTAATCTAGAACTCACAGAGAACAGGAACAAAAGCACTTTTTTTTCCCCCTTATACCATAGCCTCCTCTTTACCTACTGTCTCCTTTTCTACAGTTTTAGTTTACCTCCGAGTAACCGTGTTCTAAAAATATTGAATGGAAGTTTCCAAACATGAATAGTTTGTAAGGTTTAAAGTCTGCAGAGTTCTCAGTCATGGGAAGAAAACTGGTGCCATTTTGTTCCATCCGGCTTGGGACATGAGTCGTTTCTTCTGCGTGGCGTGTCCTTGATTTAAATGTCACCAGTCTGTTAGCCTCTTAGCAGCTCACACCCATCAGAACTAGGGGCGTTGTGCTCACTTTCGCAACTTTTAATACAATATATCGCTGTATTCCCTCCTTTGCACAGTTAGTTGTTAATCCGTTAGGGTGACTAATTTGTACATTAGCATTTATTACAGCTGCATATAGAGAGAAAATAGCACAGGGTTGGTAGAGTTTGGTGCTAGCTACAGCTTTTTCCAAGACCCAGGTGTCTTGGAAAGTGTAGGTTGTAGATGAGACAAGAGGGAATAACTGTTGCTTCTGTTTCACACCCGTAAGCGCCAAGCAGTGAGCACCTGTTCTGTCCTTGATGAAACATTCAGGGCAGGGCCAGAAGGTGAGAGACCAACCGCTCACTGAAGCTCTCCATTCCCACAGAATGAGAGTCAAGTATGCAATAATCCCATGTTGTCACTCGGGCCCCCACATCCCTTCCCTGAGGAAGTGAGATGTAAGGGGAAAAGTGACCTTGAACATATTGAAGTGAACTTTTATTTGGTCTTCAACGAATCAACAGACAAAAATAAGCTTCTCTTCGTAAAGACGGCTTTGCTTTTATCTTTAGAGGGAAGCAAGAGAAAGTTTGCTTGATATTCATTTCACTTTTTTTTTTCATTTTAAGGAAGGAGTTGAAATACAAAAAAATAAATAAAATGATATTTCTAATGACAAAACATAACTCGATCGTATCTGTTCATGAAGTGCAGGGAGCAAATCCCTTCTCGACATTAAACAAATAACAAAATAATTAACAGAAGTATATAAGCTGAGATTTTCACTGTTTAAATTAGAAAACCTCAACAATGTTTATTTTGATGGTTAGCATACGATATGACAGATATTATTAAATATCAGTGCAAATATAATTGATATTTTAGTTACATTGTAATGCTTTTTTCCCGTGAAATGAAGTGACAACATAAAAATAACAAGGAACAATAGACATGAAAACTTTAAAGATAAATTACTTTCTCCTTCTGAATGTCAACCATGATTATAGGCTAGAATAGATTCCCATCTTCACCTGAGCAGTTCTGTGCAGTGGTTGCTGGGCTTTACAGATACCTAAGAACTGGCAACAGGAAGGATGGGAGTGTCATTTAGTGGTAGAGCATTTACTTAGCATGGTCGAGGCCAAGGGTTCAATCACCATTTCCTCAAAACAATTAGCAGTGTCAGGCACTTGCAGTACCTAAATAAGGTTCTATGTCATTAAAAATGCCATAAAATATTAATTATCCCCCAGAACATATGAGGTGTGTTGCCAGCAATATCATCTCTGTCCAATACTGCTATAACTGAGATTCTGTTCCAGGGACTTGGGGTTGGAATCAAAGCACATAGCTCCAGAAAGATTAGAGAGAAGGTAAACCTCCATCCCGTTTGCTTCTAAATTGTTGGGAGATGTCCGTGTGGAAGGATATGATGTATGTTTGTCACCTAATCTCACCCTCATGCACTGACTGAACACCTGTCTTTGAGGACTGCACGCTCTGCACAGACATCCTACACTCTTTTAATTGAGCCCTTTGGGGGAATGTATCATTTAAATATAACAATATATTAGGAACCCTAAAATAATTTGATCTATAATAAATTCTTAAGCAAGGGAGGAAGGCCAGCCTGGGGACCTTGGGAGGGGAAGATTGCCAGGTACAGAGTCAGAGATTCACAAGGAAGTTGTAGACGCTCCTTCCCTGGAGACTTTAAAAATAGACCAGACATTGCTCTCCATACAGCAATGTCGGAGGCCCCATTATACTTGCTATTAGAGAACTTCACATGAGTTTCCTTAGACTTGATTAAAAAAAAAGAAGAAGGAAGGAAGGAAAAGAAAGTAGGAGGGAAAAGTTCCCAGTGTTCTGAAAAATCTGCGAAACATCTCTGATGGAGAGCAGTCCTTTCCCTGAGACCCAAATCCTCTGATTTTACCCTGAAGTTCAAAAGAGATTAAGAACCTAATGTGTTTGATTTCTTTGTTTTCTTTCCATTTTTATCTGAAATTTATATTTTTTCCACCAAATACCATATTTTTCTAACTCCTTATAAACCTGATCCAGTAGAAACTAGAAGTTACATGGATATCTTTCCACTTTTCTCTTTGAACACGACAGGTCTCAATATAATTTAATATATGTGTAAACACAGACTCATACATACATACGATGTAATAATAAGCTTTCAGAGAGTGAACATTCTTCAGGAACATAATCTTTTAGTTAATAAACTATGGAATATGTTCATCACAAACTCCAGGTGACTTCCTTCTTTAATCATGATTCAAATTAGATGTGAATCATCTTCTCATTAAAGACAAGCAAGGAAATGAAAAACACTTCTCAGTCAGATCTACAGTCGCACATCTACACCAAGCATCACCAATGAAAGAAAGAAATTTAAGTCTAACTTTATTAAGGGACAGTCCCTGTAACTAATATACCTTATTCGTCCATCAGCTAAATAGATGCCACATGTAGCCAGGCCTACATTTACATATGTAAATATACCATCTTAACATAACGTTCATCACAACATAATTTACTACTGAAGAGCTGACAGTCTATCCTGATTGTGAATTACATTTTAATGACTGTTATCGAAAGCCCTAAAACCTTCTGCATCCTGAGAAGCTTTCAGAAACATTCTAAGCTTCCAGAAGCATTGTTAGTTTTCCTTTACTAATAGAACAAACGGTCATAAACTTCATGTCTTAAATCCTGGATATTGGGAAATCCTAAAGATGAAGTTTGGGGTGAGCCCGGTAATGCTTTCCTGACATAAGAGCAAACAATCAGTGTCTCGGCCTCTTCTACTAGCTAAGAATTGCTACATTCCTTGGAACTTGGCTTGGGGAATCTCCATATATATTTTTTAGATTAATTTCTAATTGACACAATATTTGAACATATTTATGAAGTACAAAGCAACTTTTGATTCATATATTCTGGATAATGATCAAAGCAGGGGGATTAGCATATGCATCACCCTTACCCCTTCCCCTCCCCCTTCCCCTTCCCCTACGTTGACTCCATTTGTACACTGCTCTCTCTGTTGGTATACAATGCGTTTCTCACTGCTCACTTCCAATTTCTCTCCGGGTTATTCTGTGAAGACTACGTTCCTGTTTCCTCACTGATTATCACGTCCACTGGTGTAGATAACCATTATACGAATTTCACAAGGTTCATCTCACTCTATTTCCCATGTCAAAAGTCAATTATTTTCTGTTTTGTAGAACTATCTTGTGTATATTTTATTGGATTGTTTTTGCTTATAAGATTATTTGATTATGACCTAAGCTGAAGAATGGATAGAATTTACCTCCAAAAATTACCGAATCCCAGGAAGCATTTTACAAAATGCCATTCTTTACTTAATAAAAGTCCATCCCCATATTTCATGAGCTTCCATTCATCTGACAGAACTGTGGTGTTTGTAATTGTGTACAGAAAGCCATCGGTCTTCTAGAACCATCTTCAGCTCAGCAAGCCCCAAAGCATGGTCCATTCTGCTCGGGTCTGATCAACATCTTTATGGGTTATCAGCCTTGGGGTTCAATTTTGTTTGGGATGCTTTTATAAATGAACGCAGTCATTGCCGAATCTGCTTTTCCAGACTGCAAAGAGAAAAATTGAGAGGGGGAACTTTAGTAGAATCATGTGTCATGCGGAATAAAATAGAAGTACAAATGGACCTAAAGTAGTCTCTGCGACAATTTTGTGCAGTGTACAATTTCACTTTTGTTTCAGTAAAATTAGATGACTGTCTCGGTCATTACTGTCTGTGAAGTTGTCTGCTTCCCTCAGGCTAGACAATGACCAGTGCTCTATCTAACAAAAACAATTTGTTCCAAAGATTTTTTTTTTCTGAAGAGGAAAGAAAGATAAAAGAAAAGAGGAGTGACGATACACAGAAGGTGTAAGAATTACTACAGACCTCCTCCTTCTGGAAAGATGTCTGAGGCACTGTTTGCCTGTTTGTTGCTAAATTTCGTATAGTCATCTCAGAATCCAGTATGGCCGCAGAATTAGCAGGAGTCACGAGGAAATGTTAGCGGTTTTAATGAGCTTTGTACTTAGAAAATTACTCTAGAAAAGGGCATAAAGTACTTGTCTCGGTGAGCTTTAATAAAATCAGTGAATCTTTAAGGGGTCAAGTTCAAAGGAAAGTTTGTTTCTTGCATATACATTTGTATGAAAATCTTCTGCCTTATTCAAATAACATAATGACTAAAAGATTGGGATACCAAACATTTTAGAGTTGATTTGTACATTGTTAAGCTTCAGAAATGCTCTTCAGTTGTTGAGGCAATTTTGGCCTGACTCTACTTGGTAGAGTCACAGCATGGTTGGGAATCCAGGCCAATATCGTCCCATTTCTGAACACCTGTTCCTCAGTTATTATGAACTAGAACTATCAAGACTGTTCTCTGCACTCCAGGAATGATCATTGACATGAAAGAGATCCTTACAGGCTTCCTGGGTTCAGTGCAGGATTCATATCCTGGGGACATTTCCTGTCAATAATGAAGTCGTGAAACTGAAAGGTGAAACCCATCATATGACCTAGCAATCAAATTTTTGATGTTTACCCAAATGAACTGAAAATGTACATCTACACAACCACCCCCTCCCCCCATGATATTTACTCATGTTTGTAACTACGAGACTAGAAAAGGAAGCAAGGAATTTGAATCAAATGTATGGTGGGATACTGTGTGAACTGTAGCTCATGTACACAATAGGATACTATTCAGTGCTAAAAACAAATGAGCCATTGGTCCATTGAAAAGACAGGAAGGCTATGTAAATGCACATCAAGAAGTAAAGAATGCCCATTGGAAAGAGCAGCATATTACAGGGTATCAGCTGAGACATTCCCAAGAAGGCAGAACTGTGGTAAAACGGTCAGTAGTCTCCTGGTGTTGGGAATAGGGGAGAGATAAAGTAGTGCACAGAGGACTTTAGGACAAAGAAACTATTCCATAAGATATTGTAGAGATAAACATGCTGGGAAAACAGCATATACAACAGCCAAAGTAACCCTGACACAGCATGAAATCTGGATGATCATGACAGGTCAATATGGCTTCTTTGAATGTAACAAATGGGCTGCTCATGCAGAGGGTGTTGGTAACCGGACAGGTATGCAAGAGAGAGTCTGTGTCCCCTGCACTCGATTTTGCTGTGAACTTCACTGCTCTAAAACAAACAAACAACAATAATGACAAAATCTCTATCTTAAGCAAAACATGTCCCTGGAAACACTGTCAGCACATTTGTGCATCTGTTTTTTATTCTCAATGCAACAAATTCATGAAAGACCTTCATCAATTCCCAGTCTTTACCATGACATCTTTTTGAGTTGACAGGTGTGTAACCATTTTGGCTGCTCTCACCCGGACACCCATAGAGACAACAGGGCAACAAGTAGACTTCAAACCAGGCAGGTGGCACATATCTTTGAACCCAAGATGTAAGAGATGAAGGTAAGAGAATCAGGGGTTCAAGACTAGTGTACACTGTATACTAAGACCCTTCTCACAAACAAGTAATGACTATAAACAAGTACAGTTTTTGATCTGAGGCTCAAACTCCACCTTTCCAATTTACATCGGACTCCAGGAAAGAACTTATTAGAATTTACAAGTCGTATAAACTGAAATAGTTATAGATGGTTTTACACATAAATGATTTCACTTGTAACTCAGATTGGTCTCAAATTTGTAGGTATCCTCTTGATGCAGCCTCCTAGGTGCTAAGATTACAGGCAGGAGTCACCATCCCGGAGCTTACACTAATATTCAGTGTGTTTCTCTTTTTTAAATATGACATAAATACTTCTGAGATTCTTCTGAAAATTCTTTCTATCTGTACCTCCGCCCCTTGGCTCTTTCCCCAAAGAGTGTGAATTAGTTTCATGTTCAGCACAGTTAAATGTAAAAGATGCGGAAAACTGAGCTCTATCGTTGATACTGTCCTAGCCATGTCCCATTGTATTCAAAAGCTCATGGATTGGGTTGGATCTCTGGAAAACTTAGCATGTTTAGGATAGTTGCGAAGGGAAAGAAGGAGGAACGAGGTGGACCAGAACATCTGAGAGTCTTGGGAGACAAGATAATTTCATTGTTACAAGTGATCTGGGTCACAAATGACAGGTTTAAAAGGAGGAAGAATTACAAAAGTCTACTGCCTATCATGGTAAGTTTGCTTATTGCGCACTGATCCTGAAGAAGTGGTTGTGGGGCTTATTGGTGTAAGTAAAACTAATGCAAATAAGTAGTGGGTGAGAGGTAGAAATGCCCACAACATCTGGTCCTGCTGGATAGGAGCAATTCTAATTTGGTCCCTGCATGGGCTGTGGAAGCTTGAGATCCAGGCAGACTCCACAGGCCATGACAGACAGACAATGGTGATGCCCTGCTTGAGATGTTAAGTAGAAATTGTAAAGAGAAATTAATGAGAGATACAATCTATAAGATTATAGTACACAAACTTGCATGACTGGCTATGATTTTTAGCAGGGAAAGCCCTCTTGTTCTCCACACAGGGAAGTCTCAGCAATGTGTGTGGGTATGTTCCTTGAGGTTAGCACAGCTGTGGTGCCTTTCACTTTAAGTTTTTCTGCTTCATGAAATCTATATCTGTTCATAAATGGGGAAAAAATTACATTTTTGTATCATGAAGATGTTATAAGTTAGGTCCTATAAAAATTAATCACTTTAAATTTTTTAATATTTAATACTGCTTATTATGTCCAGAATAAGGACTGTCAACAACTCCCATAGATAAGTCATGTTCCAGGTTAATGTTTCACAGGAATGTATTCTCTCTGCATTTTAATTGATGTCACTCACTTGCCCACAATTTTAACAAAACATTCACTCTATAATAAAGATAAATAATGTGATAACATCACATATAAGTTTCAAAACTGCCCTTCCTCCACAAAGCTACGGCAATGAAATTTCTGGATGTTGAATACTAAATATAATTTCTGTATACTGTGTAGCCCCTATCACCTGAAGAAGGAAGCCAACAAACAAGAGTTTTAAAAAATATTTTAAAGATCTATTTTTACCATTATTCTTAATTATATGTACTTGTATGGGGGGTGCATGTAAAAGTTCAGGTGTCCACCAAGGCTCAAAAGAAACCTCTTACAATACCTGGAAGGCTAAAAAAAATTAGAAGAAAAAGCGACAACTGTGTGTCTGACTAAGCAAATAGATATTATTCCATTTTATTTTCATTTATTTTTATTTTTATTTTATTTATTTATTTATTTTTATTCTTTGAGATAAAGTTCACTGTGTAGCCCTGGTAGAACCATATACCCAAGCCTGGAGAGGTACACCTGCCTCTGCCTCTGCCTCTGCCTCTGCCTCTGTCTCTGCCTCTGCCTCTGCCTCTGCCTCTAGAGTCCTGGGATTAAAGGAACGCACCATATTCCTGATATTGTCTTATTTTCAAATGTCTCTAAGGGACATAGCTTCTTCACAAAATCTGATCAGTTCCCTGTCACCTAGAACACTTCCTCTGATATATAAAGCAGCATTCTTAAACCAGGAAACCACATTCACTGACTCTCCCAACGCCTTCCCTACAGGCAGCACATGCTCTCAAGAGGAAGGCTCAGGAGAAAATTCAGGCTCCCCCACCTCTTCTGTGAAAGAGAAAGATGGACTGTGCATGTGCGTCTGGGTGTGTACGTATGCACCCAACGTATGCACCCAAGTGCATGTGTGTATCTGAGCACAGATGGGAAGGTACGCTTTAATTACCCCACTGTAGTAAGTAAAAGAAAGCTTCAAAGAAATATTGAAACGTGCTGGCGGGCAGCCAAAAATATTTACCGGTTAGCCGGGCAAGTGGAGTCCTGCTGCCTTAGTCTTAATAATGCTTTAAAGACCTCCCTTCTCCCTCCCATCAGTAAAGTCTTTACCAGTTCACACATCATTTCTCTTTCCATACATAAAACACCAGGCAACACTCAAGCCTAGGCCTTGCTCCAATGGAGGGGAGCTGAGGAAATGCAGCTTCGGCGGAAGGGAAGAGTTCCTCTCTAATCTGTCACGGTCACGCTATTCACATAGGAAGAAATCTGCAACCCATTAGACATCCCCCCCCTTGCATTAATAGACAGAGAAATTAATTATTTTCTGTAGCCATTCCTATTATTGTTTTTTTTCCGATTAGGAATGTTTTCAAAAGGCTGTGTCTGGATAGCAGCATGTAGGACAATTATATTGGGGTGGTGACGAAGCACAAAGCTTTGCAGCCCTGCACTGCACATACAATAGGGCAGTCGGGGCACAGGTGACAGGAGAGAAGAAGGACGGAGCAAGAGGAAAGGGGGCCAAGGCCTTCAGCATACAGGGCATCAAGAAGCGATCGATCGCTGACAGGCCAGCTCCATAAAGTGAATCCCAAGTAGCTAGCCATGTGAGAAAAACTTGAAGCCAATGCAGGTAACACTGTCCATCGCCATTATTAGCACCCAGTTACATTCTCATCAGGAAGAAAATCTCTATCCAACTTCCTGTCGCAAACCACTTGGGTACTCCCGGGCCCTCTGAGAATTCTACGTTTTCAACATTTAGGTCACAGAAATATCCACATGGTGACCTGGTTTTCTTCACAATCATTTAGATAGAATCAAGGAACCATATTTAGATGCAAGAAATCATTTATAATAATGTGCTACTGCTCCCAGCAGTTTAACTAGTTTGCTTCCAAAAAGCACCAGGTTTGAGTTTGATGACTTGCCGTTTCCAAAGATTGCATAAATTGTAGAACTTTAGGGCTGGAGGCAGCCTCACATTAACATCTAATTAAATTTCTTCCATTTCCAGATGAGGAAACTAGGCCTGGGGAGATTGTCTTAATCCAAGGTAACAAGTAACTAGAGACAGAGTGAGAATTGGACCACAGTCAATTTTCTCTTTAGAAAACAATGGTCACAGAAAATCAAGCAAAATATATTTATTTTCATAGCTATCTCTATTCTATTTATTTTCCATATTTAACAGAAGCACAATATGGCCTGTGTTGCCAAAAGCTGACAGTGTTTTCTGTATTGGTTTCATACACTGACGTGCTTATGCGTGCCCTTCGAATATGCTTTATAACATTAAGATGGCACATTTACAAGTGGTAATTCCATCTCAGAGTAAGAAAACACTTCAGAGACAAGTGTTTTCATTGTGATTTCTGACAGTGTTCAACAATTCATCTCCATTGTCAACTTGACTGGATTTAAAATCAGTCAGGACACCTGAGGTATGATGTGTCTGTGAGGACATTTCCAGAGAAGTTTAACTGAAGAAGAATGACCCACCCTGAAGGTGGATGACACCATCCCATAGCCTCAAGGAAAGAAGCTGAGCACCAACATTGATCTCTCCGCTTCCTAATGAGGGACTTAATGAGACTCTGGCTCACCCTATTGTCACCATGCATCCCCACCATGAGGGACTGTGTCTCTTTAAACTGTGAGCCAAAGAAAACCTTTGCTTCCTTAAGCTTCTTTGCTCAGCAATGAGGTAAGACAACTCATATATGAGCTATTTAAGTACTTTCAGGAACTTGATTTCTTTCCTTGTCTTCAACATGCTTAAATATCATCATAACAGGAAAACCACCTCTCTGCCACATATAAAGATGTGTTTTCTGTAAAGTACTCATGAGAATGGGTAATATCATAACTGTGATTATGATTACTTGAATTTATTACAATGGCACACAATAATTAATAGCAGAGAAGTAATCCATATAACTTTAATTGGTAAGACCTTTACAAATTTCAAAATATTTCTGTTTCTTAGCAACCTGAGTTAAATAGAATTGACACTTAGTCTTTTATCTCTCAGTAACTCTTACATAATTTCACTAAAAGGAATGTGAAGATGGTCTGTTTATGGAATGATATTATATTTAATGTTACTCACACACACACACACACACACACACACACACACACACATACACACACACAGTGAGAATCTGTTGGTTTTAGCCTTATGAGAGCAGATCCTTGATCTTCCTCTGTCACTTCTTAGGGTTCTGGGCATATGAACCATTTCTTCACGACTTCCTCCATCCTCCATCCTCTTTCTCATCGTCTTTTGGCTACAGGGGACCATGAGACAAACCTCACCAGTAGATTCTATCCCTTTGTCAACAGTGGTTCAGCTATAAGAAATGCGGAATCATTCTGTAAGACCGAAAGCTAGCGTTTTGCACAGACCAACTGTGAACAATGAACAAGATTTTCTTTTTTTCATATAAATTTACTAGGACAGCTGAGAACTTAAAAAAAATAAGACCAGTCATTTTGCTATCTTCTACAGAGATCCAGACTGGTCAAAATAGGGGTGGAGGGAGAAGGTAGGAGGGAGAGAATTAGAAATTTCATGAAAAAAATGCAGTAGCGAGAGATAGCTGCTGCTGTTGTATTAAAATAATTTACATCCTCATCAGTGTCTTTGGATCTAAACATTACAGAACTTGTGATAACTCTTGGCAATTAGTGACAAGTGCCAGCAGGTTTCCCCACCACCTGCTCCATTTTTCATTTGTTTTTGCATCAACCAGCAAAAATTGTTTTTCCCTTGTAGCTATAGGACTGAACAAATACGAAGTACCCTAAGTTTAAACAAGAGAGCAGCAAACATCCCCAGTTTTGTCCTTTGCGCTAATTTCACTCAACTAAATGGATGCAGTTAGCATTCCAGGTTTAAGAAAGTAGAGTAGTACATTCCAATTTCTTACAGGTGTCTAAATCTAAGCGTTACCTTCTCCCCACAGCCTTCTGAGAGTAACATCCTTAACACACACACACAGAATGATTTTCCAATTTTTCTTATTAGCGTATTTGGTTAGCATGAGTTAATAGAGGCGTGAGACGGTAGAACAAAGAAGGGATTAAGAGGAGTAATAGCAAACACTAAGAATATTTGAAAAGAACACACGGAAATCCACTACTTTGTAAATTTATATGTAAAACATACACAGAGATAGATGATTAGATAGATGATAGATAGATAGACAGACAGATGATAGATGACCCCTGAAAAGATGTATAGATGGATACATAGATACATAAATACATAGATACATAGATTTATATAAGAGTTCAACTGGAGTTATGCTTTAGAAAGGGGGAATTGCTCTTCCCAAAACCCAGTGTAGGTGTAAAATACCTCCCTTTGAATTACTGTTGGTCAAGAGAGTCCCAGAGAACCCCCCAAACAATGCAGACTGTTACCACTGTTCTTGATCGCCCACCTGAACTTGATGGTGAGATCCTACTACTGAATCAATCACATAATTTTGTCTCAGAACACGGAGAAATCAAGTTAGTACTGACCAGGAAGCTTCCTCCATGCTGGCTAACTTCCACAGTACTAGAAGGTGCTATTAGGCTGCTAGGGAGGTAGGGTGGGAACCATCAGCAATCTTACTAGCTGTGACCCCTGTGAACTATAATAATCACCAGCATAACAAAATATGCCCATAGTTCCAATAGTGGCCCAAATGTTGTGGGAATAACTAACCAAACATTCAGTTTGGATATAAGGCCCTCTCCACTGGAAGAAATGTATTAGTGATACTATAAATATGTCAAACAACCCATGGTTGTGGGGGTCACAGGCCCAGGGGATGAGCCTACTCTTATTATTCTACTAAATGGACATATTATCAAACTGTCCTCTAAATGTGTATCTCTCCACCCATAGACTAGTGCAGCTCTCAGACCTCGACAGAGACACTTCTTGGCGTTTTGGATGGTGCTTAACACAGAAACTCACAACTGGTTAAAGTATAAAGAATATCAAGGGAGTGCTCAGCCACAGTGGGATACTTAGAGCACCCACCCATGCAAGACTGACTCAAAGACCGTTTTAGATGAGGGGGTGGGAAGACTGTAAGAGCCTGAGGTCAGGGAAAGCTGAAGTGAAACAGTCTCCTCTGGACTGAGAGAAGTTCTGCACTTACAAACTCACAGCAGCTGGGATTGTTTGCACAAGATCAAGCCAGTGAACCTTCGAGCACTGAGGTAGAAGAGGTCCGCAAATCCCGCCCCTACCCGAGGAGCTATGGAGAGTCAGTCTCCTTTTAGGATGTGGCCCCTGGTAGACTGATCACACTCCAGTAGATGACTCATGTCATCCGGGAGTATATGGGTAACGCACATTGCACATGGCGTGTTATTTAAAAGCGATTTATTAAGATATTATATCGGAAAAAAGCATTAGGACATTGGCTTGTTGACATTCATTCTGCCAAGTGGACTCCACAAAGACAGGAAAAATTTAACCGTTTGACTCAACTAGCAGGATACAGGGACTCCATTCCAACATTAACATCAGGAAGGCTGAGAATTCTGAACCCTCACGCCATAGGACCAAGGACATATGTTAGCAAATAATTTTAGAAAGATCATTTAATAAATCTGATGCCAAAAGAAAGTATTTATTCTAGTAAGGCACTATTGTGAATTTCTTCTACAGCTCCTCAAATGTCTGGCTGCTGCAAATTATTCAGCATGTAGGATAATAGCATTTTCCTCTCACTTCATCACCATTTGGGGAAGTATAATTAACAGATTATCCCTTTCTGGGTACTGTAAAAATAGGATTTAATCGTATTCTATTTAGAGGATTGAGTATACCAGGTGGTAAGTTTAACAAATATTAATATCACAGATATGACACAGGGCACATTTTTTCTATTTTGAATGGTTCTGAGAACACAAGTGTAGGATCACGACAATATTAATTATATGAGAAAATGTTAAGATAACACTAAGGAGAAGATATTATCTCACTTTAAATAATTTTAGCTAATGAGCATTGATTATGGAAAACACTAATTATATTAAAGCATAGCGATATTTGTATAGCTTTCTAGTTTAGAAATGATCTCAGCCCACCAACCCCACAACATGGCTCAATAAGAAACGACGCCTTCTCCACTGAATAAAAAACAGATGTTCAGATCAAGCAGTTGGTAAGTGTCTGACTTGGGTGCTTTGAGTGGGTCTTACATTTGAATCCCTTGCCAGAAAGCACTACAGAATTTTCCTTGCAAGGAATCAATCCAGGATACCGTCAAAACCCAGGGGTCAGTTATGTCTCCTAAAATATTACAGTGCTTCAGAAAGAAGAAATCAATGTGGCACAGACAAAACACCACAAGCGTTATCAGTAGGTGTGAGATGGGCAGCATCTTACCTGCTCTGGATTCCTATGGGAAAGCCAGGCTCTGATTCATACACAGTCACCACTCAAAAGTTCTTTGCCAATAAATTAACAAAACCACACAACCTAGTAAATCAGTAAAGCCTGCCAAATGTTTGGACCTATGTACATATACTTATAACATTGTGTATTGTATGTATATATAATATCTATATATTACTAGGAAATCGGTAAGTTATGTGTGACACAGATGTAGTTTTTAAGGAGTGGTTAAACCTTCCTCATTTGGACTAGGTAAAATCTACTCATGACTTACTGGACAGGAGGCCCAATCATGGTCTTGTTATTCATTTTATTTTCTATCTGTGGATGTGGGTGTGGATGTGGATGTGGATTATGATGGATGTGGATGTGGGTGTGGGTGTGGATGACGTGCATGTGGGTGTGGATAATGCAGATGTGGGTGTAGATGAGGTGGATCTGGATGTGCATGTGGACGATGTGCATGTGGACAATGTGGGTGGGTATGATGTGGATGAGGACTGTGTGGATGAAATGGATGTGAACATGCATTTGGATGTGGATGGTGTGGATGTGGATGTGTGTTTTGCCTGCACGTATGTATGTGCATAAAAGAAGGTGTCAGATCCCTGGAACTGGAGTCGTAAATAGTTGTGAGCCACCAAACAGGTGCTGGGAACAGAAATTGGGGCTTCTACAAGAGCAGCAGGTGCTCCAGCCTCATGGTCTCCATATTATAAGATGACAATCTTTCATTTGTTTCTGCCAAATCCTTATAACTACACTGCCCCGTCGTTGCCTTGTCTTCCTTCATTGCCCAGGCACGTTTACTACACTTTGCCTGTCCTTATAGTTTTTACTACTCCACTCTTCTCTGCCACCTGGGCTCAGGGCATCCTTTGAGTATAATGCCTTTCAAGGCAACAATTCTTCATGTTTCAGAACCCTAGGAGAATGCATTACTTCTGGCTCTACAACCTTCTGTCAGTAGAAATGGCATGTGTGAGCCCTTTATTTCATTTTCCTGAGTATAAGAGGGAAAAATATTTGGAAATATTACTGATTTTTTTCTCACAAAGGTCTATTACCCTAACTCACAGTTTTCCCAGGTCCTACTCAAACACTTAGGCCAGCATCTGCGTCCCTCACTTGGTGACTTGTCTCTGATCTATTTTAAAGTCCTCAGAAGAAGAGGGTTTAAGGCTCCAGCAAGTCACAAATGTATACCAAGGGTTATAAGGAAAATGAATTTTACCCTAATCACAAATAATAAAATTAGATTCAGTTTTTGAGGTAAAGGCGTAATTCTGAGAGAAGATATTTGTTGGCTGCTGAAGGGAAGCCCAACACCCACAGAGGACCCTGAGACAGTGGCAAAACATCAGAGAAGATATAATCCTACAAATTGTCTGTGAATCTGGTTGGCCTCAGAGACATGGGAGAAACAGCAAAATGAACTCCTAACACTGAAGATGACACAGACTTAGGAGAGGAGTTGTTGCCTGGTACTCGATCTCTCTCCCCATTAAACTATCCAGAATCCAATTCCAAGGAAAATTGGAGCCACTCAAGCACCAGGTCAAGTCAGGAAGCATGTGAGCTCTAGAGATGAAGTTGTGCTTGAAGTGAAATGAAATTGATCTGTAAGCAATGGGGGGAAAAATTACATAACTCATATACCCGAGTTGCTGATTGCTGAATCGCTTTCCTGAATGTCAAGAAAGAGTGTGATGGTGTTCAATATGAAGAATTTCAATAAAATATTGCTAAGATAATATAAAATGACTTTTCATAACTTTCAAATTCTCCCATTCTTTCTTGTCCCTCTCAATTAGAGATATATGTGGATATTTTTATGTTCAAACTTAATTAATTCACTCAACGAATATTGATTGAGATGCTATGCTAGGTCCTATGAGAAATATACAACAGTCTCCTCCCTTGAGTGATTTATAATCTAATTGGTAGCAGAGAAACAAATTAAATGAACAATGTATTTTATTGGTCTAAACCAGGCAAGTTGTAAGAGTGATAAAAGTTGTATGAGTTCAGACAGTGTGCTGGGATTGTCAAGGAAGGCTTCACAAAGAAGTGTTTTATGAATATCAAATGAGTCCCCAGTTGTGGCCATGAAATGATTTAGGTGATTCCTGACCAAGATTACTAGAGTAAGATGGGATGGAAATATCAAATGCATGGCATGCACGTATAAGTTAATCAAGCCTTTGTTTTCACACAAGAGCGTATGTTTTTGTATTTTTGTATTTCCTGGGTCTTGGTATAAAATGTATTTTTTTAAAGCAGGTCATGAACAACAGATGTGAAGATCACTGTCATGTAAGAGGCCAATATGGAGCAGTTTCTTAAAAGAAAGGCTTTATGCAGAGAGAAAACCTAACTGGGACTGAGAACCACATGGCCAAGTTTCTATGGCTTGTGGAAATGAAGAAGGCGCGGACCAACAGGAAGGAACTAACTTGCCATTATAGGTTCATTGTCTCAAGTATTGTGCTATAGCAGCAGAGTTGACTGACACACAAGCCAGTCAGCAGATCTTTACCAAATCCCTATGAGTGAGCCCAGTATGTCATTTCAAAGAACGTATTTCTGAGACACAATTAGCAAACACAGGGGCTGAATTCCCTTCTGATGGAGTCCCAAAAGCTGTCCTGCTTGACCCTACCTATACAGCCCGTAGTCTGATGTCACCAAATGTTTCATCTAATCACCTCTAGGAAATGCACAAATCAATTGAGCAGACTATTTTCCAGATAAGGCAAGTGGTGCTCCTTCGAGGTTAATGAAATGTCACGGTCGCCGCCTCCCCATACATCATCTTACTAAAGCATCGTGGGTTTTAAACAATCGCGTCAGCTTCCGCTCCTTAAGAAGCCGCAGCGAAATTCTTAAATTATTTCTGGTAAGTAATTTATCTGTACAATCCCTTCTAGTCTCTTCATTACTTTTATAGATGCAATCAATTATTTCAGTCAAACAAAATATACTGCCAACTTTCCAGAATTCCTAGAATGATTTTAACTACTCGCTTGGGGTTTTCTTCAGTATGAAGCATAAAAGTTATTATATTCTAATTGCTTGTGATTGTTACTACATTGAGATTTATTTTGGTTGGTTATTTCAAGACACTGTTAAAATGAGTTTAGTGACTTCATTCTGGTTTTCCTGATTGATTCTATTATTAGGACTGTGAAAGCCTGGGGCCTTTTGGCCCCACTGAACATCTTGAACCATTTTTTAAACAGTTTGGGTTTGGCAAAACCTATTTTACCAAGAACATTACTCCTTAATTTTTAAAAAACCATGTGCTTTTTAAGGAAAATGCAACCCATGTGTTCCTAATTCCTCTATACTAAACACATCAAAATGTTTTGTAAGAATTGCTTGATTTCCAAGAAGCCCTGTGAGCCTTCCTTATAAAGAACTTTTTAAGTTATTTTCTTTTAAAACAGGAAGTTGTTCCTGCCAAGGATAAAGTGATTAGACACCAACTGTTTCATGAAACCCATGAACTAAGTGGAGATGGTTTATGTTTCTTTGGAATATATTTACTGAGAAGAGGGGTAACACACACAGGGGAGGGGGCACCATTTCATCAAACAAACATTTTTGAAGCTAAGTGTGTGTTTTCTGTGTCCTTAATGCTTGCTTATACATATTCTATTTGAGGAAAACACCTGCTGCAAAAGACTATTAGAAATAAGAGTCGTTTTGTTTCATTTTCTTCTTTGGTCTAAAGAAGCCCCCGGAATCTTGGATGAAAGTCTCCTTTCTTTTTATTACTTTTTTTCCCAGACAATTTAGATATTTTGATCCATTTTGCATCTGTCTTAATATTTGTATGAGTCTGTTAATCTCAGCAGTAAAAATCAAAGAATATTAAAAAATCAGAACTTGGATGTGTGTGTGTGCATGTGTGTGTACATATGTGTGTGTGTGTGTGTACGTGTGTGTACGTGTGTGTGTGCGCATGTGTGTGTGTGTACATGTGCATGTGTGTGCATGTGTGTGTGTGTGTGTACATGTGCATGTGTGCATGTGCATCTTCTAAGTAGTCAAACAGCTTCAGGCTCCCACATTAGCTCTCAATGAGAGTCCAAATCATGCAATGGAACAACTCAAACTGATGAAATTTGTAATCATCATCGTATCCAAGGTTACATGGGTGGGGACATCCAACACAGATCTGGTACTTTTTGATAGGGGAGCAGTTCTCCCTAAGATCACCATGGAGAGACCAGAGAAGCTGGATGGCCTCTTCCTGGCAGAGGTTTATTGAGGGAGGGGTGTTTTCGTATAGTGTGTTTTCCATCTTTCTTTCAGAGCAGACTTTAGGAAAATGGAAAATCCTCCCCCCGCCTCAAGCCTGTGTGAATCTTACTTTCTGTGAATTAAATCTTCTCTCAGTCACCCCGGTTTGATACACCGCTTGAGGCAATGATGTCTACTTCCAGTGCATCTCCATGTTTTTCTCTGATGCTCCATTTGGCTTCTTCCACCTCAGTCCCTACACTGCCTGGATGGCAGATCCTTACATTCACCTGTGACCACATGAAACTCTGTACCCAGTAGATGTCACAATAAAGCTATTTCCTGATTGATGGCTATCTACAGCTACTGCTGAGTGGTATGAGAAACTATACCATCAAGTGAATACGACATTAAGTGTCATGGTTCAAATGTGAAATGTTCCTATAGCTCCTGGGTTTGAACATTTGGTGCCCAGCTAGAGGCACTTTTTTGAAGATTGTCGAACTCTAGGAAGGAAGCCTCACTAGGATAGAGGGTCACAAAAGCCAGACCTTGAGATCTGATGGCTTACCTACACTTCCTGTCCGCTTCCTGACTGCAGACACACACCAGCCACCTCTGGCTCAGGCAGCCATGCCTTCCCTGTCACGTTGGACTGCATCATTTCTTAAAGCCTGAGTCAAAATAAACCTTCCCTCCTTCAAGTTGCCTGTGTCACCTACTCTGTCACAGTTACGAGAAAATTGCCTAAGAAATATGCTAATGATGCTGTTTGCGATCTTAAACGTTACAAACAGGAAGTGCAAGCAGAGAAGTCATTGTCAACCTCTCTGAGTCCCCCATTCTCTTGTCAGTAAATGATAAAGGGACAGAAAGATGCCAGCAGCACTTGCTGCACACATACTATGGAACAATTTTTTTTAAATCATTTGTGAGGTTATAATATAGTTACATCATTTCCCCTTTCCTTCCTTCCCTCCAAATCCATCCCCCCACCCCCACCCCTGTGTTCCACCCAATTTGTTCTCTTTCAAATTTTTGGCCTCTTTCTCTTTAATTGGTGTGTGTCTGTGTGTGTGTGTGTGTGTGTGTGTGTGTGTGTAGTTATAAAATATATAAATACAACCCATTCAGTCCCTATATGTTACTTTTATGCATATGTTTTTCAAGGCTGAAATTTGTTATTGGATAGTCAATTGGTGTTCTTTCAGCATCCCTTAGTGCCCACAGTTCTTTGTCTAGGGTTAAAGCCTCCTGAGAATTCTCTACTCCACATTCACATGTCTATTGGTTTCATTCTTGTTCATGTCATGTTTGGGAAGCCATGTTGGGGAGCCTTCATGGACGCAGATTCTCTGACACCCCTAGGAGACATAATCTCATAACAAACTTCCTGTTCCTCTGGCTCTTACAATTCTTTCCTACCCTCATGTACAATGATCCCTGAGCTTTAGGTGCATGTATCAGTTGAGACTGGGCTCCATTGATTGTGGTTTTCTGTAATGGACTCCAGCTGTTGCAAAGGGAAGTTTCCTTGATGAGGGGAGAGAATGAGACTCATCTGTAGGCATAAAGATAAATATTTAGAATGTAATGAGGGATTATACTGGTTCAGTAAAGTGGTAGTTGTAGGTTCTCTTCCAAGATCCATAGCTTCACTAGTTCTGGGAAGTTGGCTAGGTTTCCTGTACCAGGCATGATTCCCCTCTTATTGAGCAGGCTTCAAGTCCAATTAGAGATACGTTGGTTATTGCCAAGTTATGGCTGGCACTACTACACCCTTAGGATTACTGTGACATACTGATCATTGTATAAAACAATTCTTACTATACTTTGAAGCAATTCTGTCAACAAAGGGTTGGTCCTTCACAGTTAGGTTTGGGGGCATACAGTGCCTCTTGATGGGAGCATTTAGATTGCAATATGAGAACACAAAGAAATTCTGTCTTTGTGCATTTTAGGTCATAAATAAATAAACATTTCAAGCATCTGTGACTACATCTAATTAAAGATTTTACTGATAGGGAAGAAAAGTGAAACCTGGAGATTCTCATTCTCTATGCAGAAATATAAAACTGAGAGACAGACTCAGGTGCAAAAGAAGGTGTAATATTGGAGGAACTCCAAGAACCCAAGAACTCCAAGATCAGAAGAAAGGAGGGATGAAGGCTTAAGGAGAAACAGAAAAAGAGCTTCAACACTATTTTTTAAGCAATACGATGTAAATAATATCACTTAATTTCACTTATTTCTATGTATTACATCATCCTTCTTTATTTTTCAAATTAAAGCTTTACAGGTTTGGAACAATAGAAATGTACAGGATTGAATTCCAGTTCGTGGCAGTTCCTGCCACTTTAGCTCACATACTCATAGCCACGTGGCAAATTTCTTCCAAGTTCTCTACCTTAAGGTAGTAAAGTTGTAACCATCAACTGTTTCAATGAAACTCAAAACAGGAGCCAATCTTCCTAGAAAATCATGATTCATCCAGGCCTACGGTACAACTGGATATTTTTGCTATGTCTTGAATAAGAAACCATAGGAGAGGTAGAGAAGACCATGCAAAGACCACAGAATTGATTCATGTAATGGGAAATTTTGGAATTGTGAGGGCACCTAGAAACTAAACCTCCAATTAGAAAAGATAAGGGCGAGACTAGTCAAAGCCATGTCTTAAAATGGTGCAAAGAGTATTGAAAAGACCTGTAAGTCAACACTTGTGTTTTCCCTGTGACAAGGACCCGTTGAACTCCCATTTCTAATGTGTTTGGTTGAATTATGTGGATTCAAGAAGGTAATCAGGACATGGAAGTAGAACCTTGTGACTAGAATCACTGCCCTAGAGAGCTGCCTTGCTGCTTCCACCTGATCAGATGCACCCAGCAGATGCTATCTGAGGCCTTGGGTCTGTGGGCATGGGAAACTTTGATGTTCCACCCTTTAGAACTATACAAAATAATGTTTTATTGATTATAAGTGCCCCAGCCTATATTTTGTTACAGCAGTCCAAATAGGCCAAGCCAATAGGCTAATCCAATTCTGTTGTGTTAAAAGATTAAAGAATCTCATAGATAGAATCAGTCCCGGATGTGGGAGTTGGGAGATAGCTCTAAGGATTGAGTGGCCTGCTATGCAAGTATTAGGACCTGAGTTTAGGTCTCAAACAAACAGGAGCATGCTGCCTCTAGCCACAGAGCTTAGGGGACAGAGACAGATGGATCCCCAGGTCTTCCTGACCAGCCAGAGTATCCCAAACAGCAAGCCCAGGTCCAGTGAGAGATCCTGTCTTTAAAAAAAAAAAAAAAAGGTGGCGAGCCACTGTAGGGTTAGGGGGACCCTTTTCATGTCTACCTTTGGCCACTGCATATTCACCCACGGACTCACACAATCCCTATACATATAATCACATCACAAATACACCAAAATAAAATAGTTTTTAAAGAGATTGGAATGTACAATGGGATGCCTGCACATGTGTCTAAGTAGTAACCGGCAGACCCATTCATAAATTTCCATTGAATTAATGACATAAATTAACTTTACCTCTTCTGAACAGACATCACCAACATTTCTTTAATATGAATCCTAAACAAGAAGTATAACTCCTGTGAAAGTTTCATTCATGGAATCATGAAAAGCAGCCATGTTGCACACGCTGGATGTGGAATGTTAACAATGTTCTTAATGAGGAACTAACGCTTCAAAATTACATTGTAGTCAGCCATCGACTTCAACACGCCACACACTTTTACAGGATGTTTAAATTTTTCGGTAATGTGGAGCTTTCGGTTAGAAAATGGGGAGATAAAAAGAATTCTTGATTTCTCAAGGCATGAGAGAAAGGAAGCAAGGAACCACAATAAAGAAACAACTTGGCTTTAAGTAAACTTTTAAATGCAACCCCTGATCTAACTAGATGGATCTATCATAGTTAGAATGCTCTGTTTAAAAACGTAAAAAGATAATAAGGAACACCAACAGAAAGTCTGGCTGCCTTAAATCTATTACTGTTTTTCACATATGCACATATTGTCTGCTTTCCTTTCGCTCTTACTTTTGTACAATTTACCTTGAAATTGAGACTCTGAAGGAGTTAAAGAGCTGCACGTTGAGGACAGCAATGAAGTAGGCTTGTGAAGCGGACACAGACACCCACAATGCATGTATTTTCTGATATACTTTTCAAGGCTCAGACACATTAAGAGCAATGAAGTGGGCCATTTTATTTTTGAGCCATCTGCGATGCTTCGGAAGGGTAACATTAACCCCATCTGAAAGCTTCCCATTAGTGGGGAAGCATTCAGTGGTGCCACAAATTAAATAAACTCATTTCACCGTAAGTCTTCCATATTTGTCCAACCCCCTCTTCCTCAATCTGAAATTGCTCGGACAGACCCACCTGCGACGGCAGCAGCTTCGCAATGTCCGATTCCATCTTGCATGGAAGTCTTTTGAAGCCCCTGATAATAGTTATGATGTAAAGACGGGCTTTGTGCTGTTTATGGACTGAGAGTAAACACTGGGGTTCGTGAAGGAAAAGCAGTTTGTTTACCCATGTGAGGTGAATGAACTTTTCCGGGGGACCAGGATGCGGTGCCCTCGAGGAGGTAATTTATTAAATGGAGCCAGAAATGTGTGCTTATCCCACTGGTCTGAATAGAGCAAAAGCATCATCATTAAGCAGCTACTCTGAGACACTAAGGTTTCTGTATCAGGTATTATGTAAACATTACTTGTACGCGCATCCAACCGGCCCCAGCCATTACATCAATGTGGCAATACCTAATAGACTATTCTGCATTGCAATCGTGCATTGACAGAGGGGAACGGAGCCCTATTCTAGAAGTCAGGACTCCTTAGTTTGCCTGATCTTCTGTGGTTAAGCATATAACTCTGTTCATTCATCTGTAAACATGGAACTTCAGAAAGATCTATAAAATCCCTTTCGATTCTAAAATAAGATTATTGCCTCATTTTCTTCTCAGTGCCTTGACTTAGGTCTACCAAATTCTATTTTTTTTTAATCTCAGAAATGCCTCTTCTCTTTTCAGCCTGAATAATCATCTAAATTAAAACAAGGTTTTAATTGCTAGGCTGCCTTTCTAGTGTCTCCAAAATACATGGAGAGACCATAACAATGCAAAAACTGTCACATGCTTGTGGTAAAGTCACCTTAAAAATAACCGGATGTCCAAACAACAAACTCTTGAGCAGTTAAATCAATCCGCATTTACATTATCTTCCATCTCCAAAGAAGATAATTTCCTGCCATGTTGAATGTAGGCAGTACCTCGCTGGAGGAATTTCTCCAACCTTGGACGCAAACAAAACCCGATTGAATCTTCTGCAAAACTCACAAATCTGTCTTGAGAACACCATAACGCTCAGCGGTCAGGCGTTTTTAAAGAGAAAGAAATGAAGATATAGAACTCAGATTTGAAAATTTAAGACAGGTGGACTCTGGACAAAATTCAACGTGACAAAGCTTAAGCTGCTATTGGGGAAAATGGAGTGGTCGCTAAAAAGAAAACTCACCACACAAATGCAAAGCTCCTAGTTTTTCTGCCCTGGTGGTTTCAAGACTGAGGGCTCAGCTCCTCAGAATACACACATACTTCTCCAAGAAGCACTCATCCTTTGGTGGCATACAGCCTCTCCAAGAGGATCAACTCACCTGTTTCATTTGTTTGGATGAAATTCCCATCAAGACAAGGAATTACCTTGCCCGCTTCTGAGCTTGTGCACATGCGCAGGTACAGCCGCACTGTTCTGTCTCTGAAGACTAGAGCCGCGCTTTAGTCCTCTCAGCCCCTAGCATTTACCACTGCGCATGTTCTAGATGATGGACAAAACATGCTGCATCCGCATGAATGAAGTATCAGAGATGACTGTCTTTAAGATGGAGCAAGAACTGAACGTTCTCAGAACACTAAAATACTCTAAATGTACTCATCAGTCTCTGGTGCTAATAACTCCACAATCCTGAAAATTACTCAGAGCCGTGGACTTCCCTTTTCGCGAAGAGTTAGCCGGTTTGTCCGCTGCACTGCCTCTAGCAGTCCATAGTACCAAGCCCTGCCTGTCTGGCAACAAGTGCAGCCTTCTTTGCACTGCATCATTTTTCTTCACCTTAGTGGCTGTTAGCTGTACGCCATGCAACCTCTATAGACTCTGTTAGGGTCATTATTGGAAAAAAAAAAAAAAAAAAAAGACGTAGAGGAAATCGTGTTTGGCCCTTGGAGTTGGCTCGCATTTTCCATCCAAATCTTCAGCTGACAATCAGTTTCTCTTGCTCCTCCATTGTTTTATTTCACTAACTGTCTTATCAAAGTCCCATCCTCCAGAGGGGTAAAAATCTGTCTGAAAATAGTACAGTAGAAGACAAAGATCAGCTCTGAAGGTCATTAAATGTTTGTGTCTTTAAACTCACCAGAGGAGCAAGGAGGGATGTGATCCGGAAGCAGGGAAAGGGGACAGTTTCTATCACCCTCCCAGTTGAATTGAGTCTTCAACTCAGCTCTTGAGTCATAGACCTAATTATCGGAGAGCGGCAGGTGTAGAAGCTGTCTACCTCAGTGCTGTATGCGTCCTCTAAGGCTGGTCTTTTGGGCAGGCTGCTCTCCTGAGTGCTTGTGAAGGAGTTCAAGGTCATGACACAAATCTTCTCAGGTCAAGACTCACTGATACTGGACCCCATCTCGTCCCATACTCAAACGCTTGCGTAGGAAGCTCATGAACAAACTCTCAAAGCTACGTGGCAGATTTATTTCTATCTTCAGAAGTAGAGTGAACTTGCTGTCTGAATCACTATGTCTGTTCGTTGTTGTGTTTATCTTAATCTATATTGATAGCCACGGTTGTGTGTGTCCTATCATAAAGTGAGAGGTTCCAGCTGTCTCCAGTTATAAAATCTGATGACTGCTGTGAAGCATTTCCTAACCATGCATCTTGGAGAATGGACCCTGCAATTGCTCTGGGTCAGTGGAGCCTTCTAGCGTTTGTCTGAGCCTGTGGCTTATGTCTCAACACACTTCCTGGCAACACCAGCTTGTGCCTTGCATTCATGGTGCCCAAACAGAGAAGCTTCAGAGAAAAAAAAAAGATGTTTGCTATAAACTTTGAAACCTTCACAGACCAGAAGGCTCTAATGTGACTTACCAAGAGGTTTGTTTTCCTTTTATAGTATCGTATACTTTTTTCTTTTTTCATGAAAAATAAGTGCTATAAATATTTTAACTGACAACATATATTCAAACTTATAACGTTTATCTGAAAACAAATATCTATGTGTAGATTCATTTGGAAATAACACACTGCCAGGGTCGTCAAGGCCTGGGCTCCGTTTTGAGTTCAGCATTGTCTGTTGTAGGCAGTGAACGACGTACAATTTTTCAGCTCCAGTGTCTCGCTAACAGAGCCAATCCTTAGCGATACTGATGAAGTCACGTGAATGTGGAGTCTTGTTAGAATGATATCATCAACAGTTTTATTGGCCGTTTGTTTTGACTCTTCTCCTTACACTCAATTTCCACAGAAACATATTTTGTTTTTTTCATGCAATATAGTTTGCATGAAAATCTTTGATCATGGTTTCCCTTTCTCAAGCTCCTCCAAGACCCTCCCCACCTCTACACCCATCCAACTTTATTCTCGTGCTCCTAAAAACATTAAGCGCAGAAAAGAGTTCACCGAAACATATGTTCTCTGAGCTATGACTCTGGCGAAGACCTTAGAAACAGATCCTCTGGGTATGTGCTGCTTCGTCTCAAACACCGAAGGCACTGACAGTTCTGGAGATTGACATATATCTGTATAGAGGGATCCAAGTTGCAAATATTTAGGATGGTGTGAAAGCGAATTTGAAAATTCTTCTAGTGAAAAGAGTGTTTCTTACCTGAATGTTATTTGCAAAGCAAAATCACTTAGCAGATCAAAATCTGAGAGTGTTCAAAATTTGTTCTTTGGTATAAATTAAAATTAAAATTGCCATTTTTAAACGTAATATGAATCTCACAAACTCTTGTTACACTTTATAGTTCCCTTTTTTTTAATTGTAGACTTACACATTCTGAGACTTCTAGCAAAAAAAAAAAAAATCCCTAAGTCTAGTCCTCCATCCTCTGTGACATCTCAATTCTGAGCTATTATCATTTCCTTCATGGACTTTAGAAAAGCTATCACTTTCTGACTCTCTGGTCAATACTATTTTCCTAATGGTTAAATCGGATCATGTTGTCTGCTTGTTTTAAACTCCTTGTGGATCCGTAAGTAGGCCCAATTTTTCGGTCTGAAGTCACTTTTCCAATCCACCATTATCAAGCTCCCAGTACCATTCCGCACTTACTTTATTCGTGGGAGAACTCATTCAAGGCCTTTCCTCACATGCTCATTCTCCTTCAACAGCAACACCCTCTCACCTTTTAAGACCACGTTCCAATATCATCTCCTCAACCAAAGCCTTCAATGAACTATCACAGGGACAATATTTGGTCACCCAGTTTCTATAGTATGTAGTTTGTAACTCAAATAAACTGAGCCCAGAGGAAAGTTTATGTGTAGTATCTATCACTCCAACATGACAGGAAGGTTACAAGAACGTGACTGATTTCATCACTTTCATAGATCTCATGTAAAGTCAACAGTTGTCATAACTCCTTAGCTCAGAAATTATTTGAATGGTCAAAGAATAATACAGTGGGAAGAATGTGAGAATAAAATCTTTCAATATTATTAACCAATGCCTAAACTGGGCTTTAAAACTAGAATAGAGAACATTGAACTTTTAAAATTGATATTTCCAAAAATACTTAGATACATAAAACATGAACTTATTTGACCCTGAAACTCTACAGAAAAAGATGAGATGCCATTCTGCACAGTCCCAGGATTATTTTCTTATTCAAGAAATAAAAGGGCCTTTCAAAAAAAAATGCAGCCTGGACTTTCAGAACCACAGAATATTTTGAAATAAAAAATTAAAAAGTAAGAGAAAAATCATGATAGCAGTTCACAACAAAAAGATTGGCGTGTCTCTTAGCCCACAGAGTGTAAGAGCCAACTGTGAGCTAAGCTCCTGGGATCTCAGCCTTCCTATAATTGACTATGTTCCTGGAAATATATATATATTGTGCCTTTACTGTCCACAAGAAAACAATTTATCCAAAAGTAAAGGGTTTTTTTTTTGTGCCTACCCACCTTAGTTTTGCTCTGGAGTCAGCCCCTAAATCAAGGTGGCTTGTATAGTGGTCCACAATATTGCCTGTCCTAAGGTGACCCATGCTGCAATGAGACCGATAAACTCCACTGAGTCTGAATTTCATGATGCCATAAATTTGGACTGTTTCTCGAAAAGTGAAAATCAGAAAAGTGTAGTTTTCCCCCAATGCTTGGAAAGAGTGACAAAAAGTTCTCTGCTTGTCTCTCTGTCACGCTTTAGAAAACTACTTGTCCCAGTGTGGGATGACCTGCTCTTTCAAGTTTTAGATGTCTACTCAACTCCTCCCCTTCTCTGTGTCCATAGGAGGACTGTTTCCCCACCTTCCCGGACATCTCAGTTGATCTCAGATCCTCCCAATCCCCGCAGTGCCCGCTGCTGTTGCTCTCTTCCTCTGTCTTTCTCCCTGTTCCCTTCTTTCCCCCTTTGCACCCAACCCAGCAGAACTCAATGGCCAACCCTTGCAGTGACCTTATGGGAATCAAGCAAAAGGTAAGGCCCGCCCTTTCATGAGCTGCAGGACTGAGCCCTAAGCACTACTGAGCATGAGAGAGAGGGGGGGGGGGAAGAATATCCTATGGGAGGGGCAGCTTTCATTATCAATGGTTTCTCCTAAAATTTCAAAGCAGGCTTTTCTTTCTGACTTTTCCTTAAAATTGTTAACACTCAACTTAATGTGCAGTTTTCTTTTCTGTCAGGTACTGGATGAAAAAGAGTTGTGCACTGCCAGCTGTGGGAAAACGAAAGCGCCCAGTATTAAGACTAATCATGTGAGAGGGTAGAAATTTGGAGGAGACAAAAATCAACATTTTGGTTTTGGACATATTCAGGTTGCAGAATCAAACTGACATCCAAGTAGCCATGACATACATGAATCAAGGGGCCAGGTAGAGTTTAGGAACCATCACCAAACAGATCACGCCAAACACTGTAGGATATTTAAGAGGTCAGTGTAGACGCAGGAGAGATTCAGAGGGGGGCTGTCTGCCAGCTGACTTCAGTGCCCCGAGGTCATGAGGACTGTGTAGCAACAACAGAATTTTGCTGAAACAGATTCCTCAGACCTTCCTGCTGACGAAGGTCTCTCCCATTACCTGCTCTGCTTTCCGAAGTTGCAGCTAGCAGTGTTCAACTGCAGTCTAAAAACATTAAATAGAAGTTTCCCAAAAGAAGCAATTCATAAGTTTCTATGCACTGTTCCATGAGTGATGGGCACGTGAGATCATCTTGTGTAGTCTCCCTCCATCCTGCTGGGAAGTGACTCACCCCTTTATCCCGGGTATCTACACGATCTGTATCACACACCAGTCACAACCGTACACCCGATAGACTACCACAGCTGTGCATAGCTTGTGCTCAGGGAACCTTTATTTTTCTTAATAATGGCCCCAAGGCACAAGAGTCATAAATGCTGGTGATGTAAGAAAAAGTGTTTCCTTTAAACAAAAACCACATAGAAATACATGACCTGAAAAAAAAAAAATAGCTGGGCTTACTAAGATCAACAGCAAGAATGGACCTACTAAAGAAACTATATGAGGAGAAAAGAAATGTGGGCTTCATACTACAAAATTTAGAGTCATAAGATATGTAGTTGAGGCAAAGAAGCATCAGATTTGTGCATTTGTGCATGTTTGTGTAGGGGAAAGACAAGGTATGCACATCTGGAACCATGCACAATTTCAGGCACCCACTGAGGACTCTAGATAAGGGAAATGGGAGAGAAAGTAGTGGTATTGGATATGACATGAGCCAGAAACAAACTTCTTTCAGAGTTAAGCTATTAGATTTCAAGGTTTATTTGAGTCTTCAATTAGTGTTATATAAAATAGGCATTACTATCCTGAGTGAACAGAAATAAACGAAACCAGCTAAAATCTACGGAATTGGAAGAAAACCAGCATCAGAGGTGGAGAATATGAAGCTCTAAGTTAAGCAGCCACCGTATATTTGATTACAAGGTCCTGGTGATGTGTTAAAAAGGAGACCACTCGTCTCCCCAGCCAGTAGCTCCAGAAAAGAATAGAATTATAAGGAGCATGCAATGTGACTATCTTTGTTTGACAAGGTATCAGAGGAAGAAATAGCACAAAAAAGAATTGCCCATAATACACATGGAAATGAAGAGAATAAGAAAAAAATTTTTAACCTCGAGAAGTTGGAAATGCTTATCTTAAACATCAAGGAAAGACCTTAGAAACTGAAGACAGGGACATGTGACAAAATTCAGGTCTGCTTTCAGCTTCCGTCTCACGTGTCTTCGTGGTGGTGCGCGTCACTGAGTTGAGGAAAAAAAATGGACGATAAAGAATAAAATAAATCCTGCAGCGTTAAGAATTCTATCTAAGAAAGAATCGTGGATGTGGGGGTGGCTATGGACACAGTGGAATTAAAGAGATAAAGGACTTACTAATTTTAAAGAAAACAATATTGCCAAAACAACTTTCTGCCAGGATTTAAAAGCCTTTAAACTCTTGGGCCACCAAACTCACATAGTCAGGAAGCAGGCGATGAAACTCCAAGTCTTTCACTGCTACTATGGCCATGAGAGATAACATACAAGCAAGAAACCATCCAATGGCAGAACTGGGGCCAGAGAGGACAATGGACAAAAATATCCCAAAAGTCCTAATCTTGGAACTTCATCACCAACGCCTCACAACAGCCATCCCAACATTTTAGCTATTTCCACAAACCAGTGAGTAGTATGTGGCTTGCAGTTTCCTGTTTTCTGAGTGTGGTGATTGTATAGTTAACTCATCCTGTGTCATCGTCAGATGTATAGGCCGGTGAGGTGGAAGCAGAAATTTTGCTATTAAGAAACCTACAGTGCGATCACTAATCTTTGTGTATCAAAAGGCTGGGGAAAAGTACAAGATCTTTCCCCCATATGTTTATGCTTATATACAGCCATCCCTTGATATTCTTTCGGGACTGGTTCTTCAATCCAGAGGAATCCACAGACCCCATTCCTCTATGTCTATAACTAAGGATTGTTTTCTGATATCTACCATGCCCAGACTGCAGCACCTCAGCAGACAGCAGGCTCCAGTGGCCTGAGAAAAGGATCAGAGTTGCCCACCACTGGCAGTGCACTGGGTGGAGGGGAAATGAGAAGAACCAGGTTTACTGAGCAGCATCAGCTTCACCTACAATGGAGTTCTCCCTGGAGAAGAACACCCAGTTAGAAGCTACTGAGCTCAGGCTAACTAAAACAGACACCCCTTAGAATTCAGGAAACATTCTTAGTTAATATGTAGGATTTGTTCCCAGCCGTCATTGTAGACATAGGTTTGGAGCTTTTTATTCTTTTGCTTAATTCAATCACTGGTTCTTAGTCCTGGAACCCTAGAGCATTTCAGCCTCCTTACAACCTAATCCTCAGTCTAGACCTGAAAGTCTTCTGCCTTTCAGAGAGTCTTCTAGAATGTTTAAGCCTAGACCTGGACTTTCTTGTTGACTGAATCACTCTGACTAGCTCTTTCTGAACTCAGAGCTGTACTGAACTCAACTAACTTTTCTGGTACAAACTCTTCTCCAAGTTGACTGGTTCAAACTGATCTTCTGAGCCAGCCGACTATTTCTGACTGAAGTCTTCTGACTCTGGCTTCCTCTGGCTGATTCCCTGACTGCCTCAGGCTGAACTGCTCTGCTAAGCTTCAAACTGACTCACTCTTCCTGTCTGATACTGACTTCTGCTGAGCTGCCATGAGCTCTCACTGCTCCATACTGCCTCAGTCAGCCTCTCTGTGTCTCTACCTTATCTTCAGTCCGAGCTCTTTATAATCTCTCTATCTTGCCCTCTGACTGCCTGCTTCATACTGCTTGCCTAATATTGCCTGAATCTCTGACCTGAGAGCCTGTTTTCTATCTTGAGAGTTGGATATGTTCTCACTGACTCACTCTGTCAACTCTTCCTCTGACTCACCATTTTGCCTGTTCTTCACTCTGACTCACCTCAGATACCACTTCCTGCCTGATGCTGACTCCTTCTGTACTCTGCTTCCTGTCTCCCAAGTGCTGGGATTAAAGGCATGCACCACTACTACTTTCTGAATACTGGGATTAAAGGTCTGTGCTACCACTGTTTTCTGAATACTGGTATTAAGAAGTATACCAACAATCATTTTACCCTAGAGCAGCCATGCTGCTGGATTAAAGGACTAAATGATCCTCTACAAGTCATTGTCTTTTGGGATTCAGAGCAAAGGAATACCACTTCCTCAATATCAAAGCATTCGGCATTGGCTGCCATCTGGCATGCCCGGCAGAGATCCCAATATCCACCCATGTCAGCAGAATCTCCACGTGTATCCAAGGCTGTGTGTGCGCTACCTCTGTCCCTTCAATTCTTAATGTTCATAGGTGGGTTGTAGTTTTTAATGCCCCCTGAGCATGCTATTTATATCTTTCTGAAAATCCTAGGTATTCCTAGTGCTTACTTATAGTTCATTTATAAATGATGATACTGTACCACTAGGGGAGGGACATAATTGTGCTACATGCTGATTGATAATTCAGTTATTCTGAAAATGGTCAGATACTATTTTCAGTGTGTGGATAATGTTCACACAGATAACTGAGAATTACTGCATTTCTTCAGATTATAATGGTCTGTTTTAGACTGTAAAGGTTTGGGAAGTAGAAATGACTTTGTTTCAATACCCTTAACTAAAGGCTGAGTGCCATGTCATACTTAAATGAAGTCCTGTTTCAAATTCAAATATGAACATTTTGATGTTAAAAAATGTTTCAAAAATCTTCTAAGATTTTATTGCAGTTGACAGTATACATTTGGTTTTCTATGGTTCTGAGTCTATTGAACATCATACCAGATGTTCAGACATTATTTGTAAACTGAATTTTGCCTGAATTACTTACACTGTAGAGCCCTAGTCTGGCTTAATGTGAAGATCATCGTGCTTTTAACAGAAAAGTTAAAAGTCAGTGTTCATTCTGCTCAGTTTGCTACTTCCTTCTGTATCCAAGCACCTGATAGAGTCGAACTTGCTGGTATCCTTGAGCTTGGGTTGTGTTCTGATACAGTAAAGAATTATGAAAGACATGAAATACTTACAGCCGAAGTACTTAATTGCTGGCTTGAGTACTTTGGGCTTCAGTAAAATAACTGATCATAATATAGACACATCTGTTCACTCTCCAAGGTAAATTTGGATACCAGAGACATTCTCTACCAGTCCACGTTGGCCATAGAGCATGAATGAGAGGTAAAGATGCAAGATATTATGCCATCCAAAGTGGGGAACTGTCTATTCTTACAGCTCCATTGTTCACCCTGTGCTGCTGCACACAGCTGGTTGCAGCAGTGTACCAGTCTGCCCTTTTGCCCTCTGGATTCTAGATGAAGCCTAACGCTGAAGAATTGTAGCATCAGATTAGAAAGAGGGAGGAGAATGAACAGAGTATTTATATTCCATTAACTCCTTCCCAATGGAATCCCCGAGTTGCTGCTTTCTTCTATGAAGATACTGGCTCTGGATCCTGATAGTATAAGGCAGTGGTAGAGTCAGTAGCATCCATGAGATACTGGATTCATCCTCAGGACCAATGAAAGAAAAGAAAATAGAGCAGAGGGAATAGAACAGAAAGCCCACAGTTGTCCCCAAGGTAGCCCATCTATAAGACTGTCTATCTAAGTAACTCATCTTTTAGGAATAAGACTGTTACTCATCTTGCTGTTCATTATTTCTCATATACTCAACTATCCACCAATATATTTATAAATAAAAAGCTTTCCTTCATCAAGATTCCTTGAATGGCTCTACTGGAACAGATGGGTGTTTCCTAATGTGATGCTGATTGACACACTCTGTAGTGTCTGGCTTAGTCATTCTGTCGCTGCAATGTCGATTTGTTCTCACAGGTCTTCATGAAAAGCCATGGTTTTTCTATATAATTAACCTTGTCAAGAACCAAGGATGAGGCTGGGAAACCTAAGACCCACTCTCCTCTATGCCCTGTGTAAACAATGGAACTTTTCCCCAACAATAATGTCATTATGTCTGAAAAAGCAATCATACATGTAAATTATAAATCAAGAGCTCTCCTGACCAGCTCCAACCTATTTACTGATTCTCTAGAAAATGGGAAAGTATCAAACCAATGTTTTTTGATGCTAGTTATTCTTCCTTGAATTCCTCCCTTTCCTCCACTTTACCTGAAGAGTTTCCATTGAGATGGAGACATAACAGTGCTCACAGACAAAGTGTTCATAATTCCAAATAGCAGTTCTTGGTGAGAATGGTGTGTCTCTAGTAATTAATCAAAAAGTCATGTCAGAAGCAAACAGATTACTTACAGCCTTAGAACCAGGTAAAACTTCTTTCATCTTTCATACAAATGTTCTGTGACATCACCTAAGAAAAATCATGGGAGGACCTCAAATACGTATAAGATTTCAAAAGGAGAAGGACTAGTAAATGACAGATTATCGTCTGTAGAGTATTTTCAAAAGCATTGTTTGACATGTCTGTACTTAAAATGGTTAAAAATGAAAGTGATCGCCATTAGAGGCAATTTATATGTTAGAGAAATTTGACTAAGGAAATCATCACATGGAATTCCTATTTAAGCTACTTAGAGACATGCATTTTTCTCTCACAGAGAGTTGTTACCTGGAGCCTTGCTCCTTATCCTTGAATCCTAGTGTTTATATAGATTTTCATGCTAAGGAACCCTTCTCATACACAGTGTTAGCTCTAAACCATTTACAATGTACGGATTCCTGTAAGGAGTTAAAGCCTTGATCAAAACTGACTCCAGTCATGTGAGGAGACAATGCATAAACAACTGGATTTGGTTTGGAAGGGTCTGCTGAAACATTCAGTTCCACTAGTGAGCCAATAACACAACATTTTGCAGTGAATCCTCTAAACACCTCGAAGAGATGTGCATTGTTGTCTCTACTTTTCACAGTGGTTCAATGCCTTACCTGAGTCCCTTGGCCAATTTTGATGTTTGATGCCATGTTAGGTCTTGTCCTATCTGCCATGATGCTGTCCTACATTTATTGCAGTGAATAATTACCTCTATGGGACTCTGAAGAGTTTTTGTGTGACTGCAGTCAAGATTTATTGACCCAACGTGCCAAGATATCCAAAATTTTAGGAATAAATCAGTGACTTACAAAACTTACCTCATCTTCAAATCATGGATCCATTTATTTATAGATTCCCTCATTAATTCAGAAGCATCCCAAATTTATTCCATGGTGTTAAAATTAAAGTGTCTGTGCCCTGAATAAATATGCTGGGCATTATTTTAACCCCTTTTGCTTTGTTCTGTTTGTGTATCCACGTGAGTGCACGGTGTCAGACCTCGGGCCCCCTGTGGTGTTCCTTCCTATCCCTGCTTCCCTGAGACTCCTCCACTGTCTGACTCAGATTCACAAAGCTTCTATTTTACTACTAAGTTGAGCCATGGGAAGCTGTGTTCTTACAGACTTAGAAGCCATAGAATACTGCCAGCTTAATACAATTTAAATTTATGTAGCTTTGAAATGTTGATGTAAAGTCTTGTTGTAACAAAGAAAATAAGGGCCACTGATTGTTCCTTGGAAGACCCAGCCCTGATCCATTCTCCCACTGAACAGATAAGTGACTCTGGGCAAGTGATACTTTCTTCATCTAAGGATCATATAGTCCACATTTATATTATAAACTCTCGGGGTGGGCGGGTGTCCATTGAGTTAATATCACGTGTAAAGGAGCCCCAGAGACTTCAGAAGCCCCACAAGCACTAAGGTGCTCTTATTAAAGTCACTGAAGAAGTCACCACCAACAAAAGCAACATACTAGCTTGAAAGTTTAAAGACGACATGTCTCCACGATGTTGCTGCGCATCTGTAGCCATTGCTATTACCTCCCACGTGTTGGTGCTGTGGTTTGACGATGTGTGTCCAAGTTCTGAGAGGGTGACTTAGCTCCTTCAGCGAATGTGAGCCAGAAGATGAGTCACTTCATCACCGCAATGAACCTGGGCTATGGTTGTTTTCCTCCTGACCAAGCATGATGTGTTGTTGACTGACCACTCCACCATACATAACCTGGTCTAACAGTCTTAAAAAGCTACTCTCCGTAACCACACAAGTAAAAAAAGAGCCCTGAAATCAATAACTAGGGTATATGGGATTTTTCAAGAATTGTAAAATTGTTCATTCGAGGATTTCTTTGATACACAAGGCTTTTATTCTTTTTTAAATCACTTTTCCTGCCTTTCTCGTGGATTAATAAGCAAAATCGTGCTATGACTTCCAAGATCAGCACCAAGCCCTTCTGTAAGTGGAAGTGCTGGGGGTTTCATCATGTAACATCAAAATGAGTGAGGAAAATGCAAATCCTTAGTAAGAAAACAAATAGAGGCAGAACAGACTTCAGCAACCATAATCCAAGTTGTGAAAACCAGTTGGGGAAATTGGCTTAGAAGAGTAGGCAAAATAATGTCGTTCTCAGTGATGGTAGATTTTATTTTTTAGGAAAAAAATAACTAAACTAAAATGCAGTTCCTCAACAGAGGTCAGTCAATAAAGTGCTTGCCAAAGAAGCATGACAGCCCAAGCTCAGTCCCTGCCATCCATGTAAAAAGCCAAGCACAGTGTTTGTTTTTGATATTCCAGAACCAGGAAAACAGACACAGTAAGATCCCTGGAGCTTGCTGGCCAGTCAGCCTAGCCAAATCAATGAGTGTCAGACCAGTGAGAGACCCTGTCTCCAGAGATAACATGGACAGTTCCCAACATACAGATAAACACACAGAGAGAGACACACACATGCACACAATTCCAAATTAAGTAATTACATTTTCACAAAAGAAAACTTTCATGCTGATTTAGTTCCTAAGTTGTAATCCAGAAACAAACAATAACCAGACTCACTTTTGTAACCCTTTCTAGACACCCTGGGGGTCACTTTCTCTTAGACTGCAAGTCGGTACAACTATGTCTGAGTAATAGCTTAGCATAGAAACCTGAGATCCTAAAGCTGTACCCACAAAAGGCTTTGCTTTTACTTTATCTTTTCTTTGACAAGGAGTTTATAGCTTTGGCCTTCATTCTGTCCAGTGGTCAAAATTGAGAACTTGTCAGTGAGCTCCATGCTGTCTTACCGATGAGCACCCTGAAGATTTGCCCCTCTCACTCTCTATCCCTGGAGTTCCGTCCCCATTTCAAGGACTTGGCTTTGGAACACAGCATCAGAGAGGATGGAAAGCTGTCGTCTTTCCTCTGGGTCACATGACTATCAAATCACATTTGCCAACTATGGCCCTTGGTGTCCAAGCATAATGTGATGTCCCTTTCCCATCGGATCTTCTCATTCAGGTGAGTTTGGATCCTCAACCTCACTGTGATGCTGTCACTCTCTCTCTCTCTAATGTGCCCGTAGAGTGGGAGGGACAGAGAAGACATAATGTAGACTGTGATATGTTGATACACAGACTTTGGAAAAGACATTTTTTAAAGATCATAAATCTGTTGTCACTGTCTCCCTCAGTGGCTAGTGACTTACCCAGCCCAATCTGAACTTTGATTCAGGTTGTTTAAGTTCAATACCGATTTGTACCAGTTGGAAGCTTCTACTTTGACCTCAGCTACCTCATCTACCAAAATAATGTGCTAGTACCTCCTTCACGAGGGTGTTGCAAAGATAAAGGATGCAAAGAGAATTGGTACACGACTTGATATGTTAATGATCACTCAGTAAACAATACCCACTATCATCATCATCGTGCTTTGAATCTGGACCTAATCAGTAGTTCTAATTGGCCTAGCCTTTGTAGACTTGTCTGGATATGAGCCCACAGCGAGTCTCTCCTCCTGTCTAAACCTCCCAGGCATGCATGGTCCACCCCAGCAGCATCCTTGCTGGAGCTTGATTTTCTCTCCCTATGCTTCCTCTACTCACCACATTGTATCAACCGTTGTGACTCAGTGAAAAGGCATCGAGGTTAGCAGTGATTTTAGTAAGAATAGAACCTACCTGGGCAGAGTAGCATGCTGGTGCCGTGGGCACTCAGGAAGCTGGAGGATTGTCATAGAGGCCAACCTGGACTACATAAGGAAACCCTGTCTCAACAAAGCAAAACCCAAAAATGGGACCCAGTGTCAGAAGACACCTTTACAAATTCTTGGCTACTGACTTCAATCCCTCAGGCTTGCCTGCACGACTGTGGGATTTCTCATCATGATGCAGAATGCTTCTCGAATACCTGAAAGATAGCCTTCCAAAGCAGACACACACAGAAGCCGCTCAGAGCCAGCCACAGCTCAGTTTCGAGTATCTGGGGGAGGACAGAAACGTCAGCTCTTGTCTGTTCCCTGCAAATATCCAACTGTAAAAAGCCAACAAATGAAGTCTTCCAAAATATTAACTCTAGAAAGTTCCAAAAGCTAAACCGATTCACAGTCGTTTCACAGTTAACTTGCCCCAGTAAGTTAATTACAGGATTCTTTGTTGCTTCTTTTTTTTTTTATTTTATTTTATTTTGTGGGTAAGGGTTCTTGATGCAATATTTTTTGTTAATTGAAGATTTTCTTGAAAACTATGCAAGACACCAGGCAAATAGTGCATTTATGTATGTAATGGAAATGGTTGTAATATATCATTAAGACACTTCAGGGCATGTTTTATTGGTTCATTAATACAGTACATGCCTTAGGTGTTTTCAACCACTCGGGGCCTATATTAATGGACCAATAAAATGTACCCGGGAGTGCCTTAATGCTACCCTAATATGGCTAAGTTTAAATTAATTTTTTCAGGCTTATCTTTTAGAAATCATTTTTTTTCCTACTTGGGAAGATATATTCTCTCACACGGGGAAGAGAGTTCATGATGACAGAATAAGAAGAAGCAAGATAATAAAAATCTTTTCTTTTCATCCATTTTCTAAAATAGTCCTGGTATTTCTGTTCTTTAGCATTCTACTTCCTATGTCTTCTGCACCTTCTGTGAAATCAATAATCTTGTGGCTAGGGGCAGGGAAGTAAGAACTGTTTCTTTCTGGGAGTAGGAGACCAAGTACTAGCAGATGTCACATCTGCTGTGCACCCCGCTTTCCACCATCCGCGAAGAATAAACTCTGACTGCCTTACGCACAACTTGCCTCTCCCTGTCCTCCTACCTGCACACTAAGAGATTGTGAATCACACCAAAAGGAGCAATTCTCCTAATCACCAATGAAGTTCTTCTCCCACCTTTTCAGAAGCTCTCGAATTCTACTTTAGGCTAATAAGAAACCTTCTTGATAAGAGAAGTTTGAGGAAAATAGAAGTGTGTAATTCAGTTCCAAACTGAATTAACTTCTTGCAGTCACAGACTCGGTCTGCGGTATTGATCCACAGGCTTCCAGTCTCAGCTCAGGAGAATGGAGACTATAATTTATCATGTGAATATATGGAAAACACTTAGTGTAATGCCAGGAGCATAAGGATTAGTGGACACATATCAAAAAGACCAAGTTGGGTAGCTAGAGTATGGACAAATACTTGTTTTGTTTCGAGCAGGGTTTCTCTGTCGTAACTCTGGCTGTCTCGGAACTCACTCTGTAGACCAGGCCTTGAACTCATAGAGATCCACCTGCCTCTGTCTCCAAAGTGCTAGCATTAAAGGCATGCACCACCATACCTGGCTTTGGACAAAGATTCTTACTATCCACCACCCAGCTTTTTTTTTTTTGCTTCTTGCTACTGGACAGGCAAAGACCCAAAAATGGTAGCAGTGAAAGAGAGTCCAGAACTTTCCACTTTATTTCCTTGGAGTTTAACATTGAGTCCTACTATGTGGTAACACAAGACTGAACAAGAGTGGAGGAAACACATCTTCCCTAACTTCAGAGGGGTTGCCACTTAGTTGAAATTAGTAGATATATGAACAAATATAAAAGATGCATGATTGACTGTCAGTGTCGCAAGGTATTTTAATTTATCAATGGATGCACACAAATAAGTCTTGTGGGTCCCTTTAAATAACAATGACAACAACAAAACTCAGCTGGGCTACTAGGTCTACACAGCACTGTCTAGTGAAAGAAAAAACAGGGGGAAGAGGGAGCACTTGTTCTGAAGTGATCACTAGATAATCAGAAGACACAGAAGTCTACATTGGGAAACTAAAGAGAGAATGATGTGATTGTTCTACTGTTTTTTTGGGGAGCAGGAAGTGGTCAGATCAGCCTTAGAGGGCACTAGTGGAAAATAGTTATGGGGGTCTAGAGCATCTCATTTTTTGGGTGATGAAAGCCCATAGGAGTCTTAATGAAAGCAGCATTTTTTTTTAATTTATTTTTCTCCTTTCGTATAATACATATCAACACCCTTCCTAACCTCCCTCCTTTCCTCCCAGCTCCCCTCCCATCTTCCCTCTCCTCCTATGATATATCCACCCCATCTCCACCCACTCATCCCCCTCCCCACTACTCCCCATAGAAGAGAGTCCTCCCTGGGTTACCATTCAAACAGGGCACAACCAATGAGACAAGTCCTGGCACTGGTCCCTACATCAAGGGTCGACTAGGCAACCCAGCTGGAGGAAATGGGCTCCAAGGGCAGGCAAAAGCATCAGCGAACCCCTACATATACTCTAGCCTGTAGGTTCTCTGCAAGACCCTAAGCCAGACAACCACATCCTCCTCTTCAGGCTCTGAGGGACCTCAAGAGTGTTGGTACATTGACTCTGTGGAGCTTGTTCTCCTGATGTCCCTGGCTCCTCTGGTCCCCAAATGTCTCCTCCCCCTCTTCTGTAAATTTCCCAGAGCTCTGCACTATTATTTGGCTCTGACCTTCTGCATCTGTTCCCATCAGGTGCTGGCAGAAGCCTCTCTGATGAAGACTAGGCTAGGTACTGATCTATGAGTAGAACAGGACATCATCAGGAATAGTCTCCTGGTTATCTGGATAGTCTCTAGTTCCTGGCCTACCCTGCTGAATCAGGCATGGGTTCTCTCTTTTGGCATGTGACTCTACCCTTCCATTGTCCCAGTGGGTCTTGTAGGGAAGATGGGTTACAGGTCGAAGGCTTTGTGGTTGGGGAGGTGTCCCAGTCCCTCCACTGGGAGCTATGCTAGTTACATGAGATGGCCTGTTCATGTTCTCCATCCCCTATTGCTAGAGGTTCTAACCAAGGTCTCCATCCTGGACTCCAGTGAGTTTCCACTGCCCTTGGATTCCAGATCCTCCCCCCCTAATGTCATCCAGTTCCAGTAGTCTCTTCGTGTATTCTTTCCCTCCATCCCTCTCCCAATACTTGCTCTCTTCTCTTCCCATTTCTATCCTCCCCCAGCCCTTCTGCATCGTCTGGTCCATTTCCCTTTAGAGAGATCCCTGTGTCACATCTGAGTCCATCTTTGTTGCTTAGTCTCTCTGGGTCTGTGTATTGCAGAAACTTTATCCTTTGCCTAACAGTTAATAGCCCCATGTAAGTGAGAACATGCCGAGTTTGTCATTCTGAGACTGGGTTATACCTCACTCAGAATGATTTTTTTCTAGTTCCTTCCATTTGCCTACAGAATGCATGCAGTCACATTTTTTAATAGCTGAGTAGTACTCCATTGTGTAAATGTACCACAATTTCTTTATCCATTCTTCGGTTGAGGGGCATCTAGGTTGTTTCCAATTTCTGGCTATTATGAACAAAGCAGCATTCTTAATATTGTGTCTATGATGTTTTGCATGAACTGGAATGGAAAGATGATGTCAGACAGACCAATCAAGAAGCCATTATGATAGTCCATATTTAAATAAGACAAATGCAGGAAAATGCAATTCATTCATTAAAAGGTGATAAGTATTTGATTATAACAAACAAAGGAGAAAAAAGCTAAGAAAAAGAGATAATAAAAAGCTAAAGAATGAAAGGGTGTGGTCATTGCTTTCTCTATTAAATTTTTTCCATGTAAAAAATAATAATTTTCCAAAGTCTTATTAGATGAGCCCCACAGGTTCTTGAGTGAGAAAAAATAAGGGAAGACATATAAAGCTATCATCAAGCCAGACTGGTCATTGACGTGGCTTGTTGGTATCAGGGCTGCATAGGACTGCTGGTCGCCTCCCCCATTTGGAAGCTTGCATGACACACTCTTGTACCAGGAAAGCTAGTCCTCATGGAGGAAGCATTTAGATCAGTTCAAGCTCAAGGGTCTCTGGACATGTACATGATGTCTTCAGCAATAGGAATTTATTTTCCACCTCTGAGGGACAACAAAGAGCAATACATACAACACAACAATAAGCTGTATGTTCAGAAAGTCTCTTGGACAGGCAAGTGAACAACTCAAAAGAGGACTCTGGGGCTTTTGTTAAGTAGTCTTTGGTTCTTTAGTCTCACTAGGAAAAGCATACCAATTGGTTCTCCATTGCCAAATTGTCAGCCCAGAAAACATACATATGGATAGTATTATACAGACTGAGCAGGTTCTATATAGGTGTGTGTGTGTGTGTGTGTGTGTGTGTGTGTGTGTGTGTGTGTAATAAGTAGAGGCCATGAATTTGAAGGAAAGTGGGGAGGATATATGGGAGAATTTGAAGGGAGGAAAGGGAAGGGAGAAATGTTGTGGTTATATTATAATCTAAAAACTAAAGTTAAAAGCAAAAAAAAAAAAAAAAGAATGTGTTGTTTTAAAAAAAAAAAAATCATTACAGTTAGAAAACATAGCTGAAACCAAAACATTTAGTCAAAGGGAGGTTGGATTGAATGCATAAATTTGAGGAATGGAGAAAGAGATACTTTGTAAATCATTCTCCCACCAGTGAAAGCAAATCATTTTAGGATTTATTTTATTTTTGAGATTTTAATTAAATTACATTTCCCCATTACATTTCTGCACTTCAAACCCTCCCATAGACCTCTCCACTCTCTCCTTTAAATTCATGGCCCCCTTTTAATGGTTATTGGTTATTACATGCATACATATATATATGCATATATATATGTGTGTGTATACACACACACACACACACACATATATATATTCCTAAATATAACCCATTCGGTCTGTATAATGCTACCTGTCTATATGTTTTCAGGGATGACTGTTTGGTACTAAAAACCACTGGGAAAATCCATCACTTCTGCTCTTAATTTACTAAACCAGCATTATCCCAAACAACAAATCTATAAACATCTGTCCCTATACCCACAGAGTAGTGTAGTTTTTACCTTCATCAAGAAAACTTCTTTTAGCAATAAATGGAGACCACTACAGAAAACCACAACCAATCAAAATGCACAGTTGTGGAGCCCAGTCCTAATGGATATATCTACAAAATACTGCTGAACTGAAGACTCTAGAAACATTGGAGAAGTAGGGGTGGAAAGATCCTAAGAGCCAGAGGTTCAGGAAGTTTGCTGGGAGACTATGTCGCCAAGGAATATCAGAAGCTACACACCCATAAAGTCTCTCCCGTATATGACTTCCCAAATGTGTACGGATCAAGGATCACACCAATGAACACGCCAAAATGGATGGAAAAAGGCCACAGGGCCTCAATCATACATTTACTTGAAACAAATACTTGAACACCCTTCCTTCCTGGACGCCCTTCAACACTTGCTGAATTGGCTGCTGACTTGCACTCTGAATTATGTATGGTGGAGACATAGGAAACAGTAAGCTTTAAAAGCGTAAGAAGAAAGAAGACATAACTCACTACTCACAAAATCCCCTCTTATTCCCTAATCCTATTCCTCCAAGGTCAGCAGAGTTACTTTTTTTTTTAATTTCTATTTTTGTTTTGACTTTCAGTTTGAGTTTTAATTTTGAGTTAGGGAGGGTCTCATTCCCATAGCTCAGGCTTCGTCATATCATCATGGGCCCCTGGCTCCATCTGCCAAGTATTTGAATTGAATGCATGTGCCATCATGCCCTACTTGAAAGAAGAATTCTAGACCCATCTACAACAATGACCATGCCTTTTCAATGCCTGTACCTACTACCCATGTGATTAATTATAAAGCTACTGAGTCCATTCATTCACCCTGACTCAGCAGGTAGAGGATCTTCTCCCTAAATGCTATGCCTTGAGTCAGATCTCTGGGAGCCACATACAAAGATAGAACTATATCCCATATGTGTTCTATGACCTCTATCTGCATGCTATGGCTTATGTGCCAGTAGATGATAGAAAGGGAGAGAGTAGATAGATGATAGATAGATAGATACATACATACATACATAATACATATATGCATGTAATATCTTTTAAAAATATTTACTTTAAAATATATTTTTGTTTTAAAATATATTTTAGTCATGTGTTCACAATTATATCCCACTGTGAACATAGATGTATGTGTCTGAAAGAAGCAAAGAAAGACTTTCATGTTATTTTTTAAGTGTACATGTGTCTTAGTCATTGTTCTATTGCTGGGAAGAGACACCATGAGCAGGGAAACTCTTACAAAAAACATCTAACTGGAGATTTGCTTACAGTTTTAGAGAGTTAGTTCATTTCATAATGGGGAGCACAACAACATGCCTGGCACTGGAGCAGCTGATCTACAGGCAGAGAGAGAGAGACAGAGAGTGTGAGACAAAGAGAGACAGACAGAAACAGAGACAGGGACAAGAAGAGAGCAAAAAGGGAGACATAAATAGATGGAGACAGAGAGAGATTGGGCCTGAAGCTTTGAAACCTCAACACCCCATCCCCTCACCCAGAGACATACTTCCTCCAACAAGGCCACACTTCCTAAACCTCTTAATTCTTTCAAAAAATGCCAGTCCCTGATCTCTAAGCATTCCAATCTATGAGCCTATAGGGCCATTCTTATTGAAGCCACCACATTCTACTCTCTGACCCCCATAGGCTTATAGCCATGTCATAATGCAAAAAAAATACATTCAATCCAACTTCAAACATTTCCATAATGTATTACAGTCTCAACACTGTTTAAGAGTTCAAAGTCCAAAGTCTCTTCTGTGATGAGATTCAAGACAGTCTCTTAACTGTAACCCCTGTAAAAATCAAAATTAACAAACAGGTCACATACTTCCAGCAAACAGTAGTACAGAATACACATTACCTTTCCAAAGGGGAAGAAAGGGAACAAAGTCAGGAAAGATTGGACCAAAATAAGAACAAAAACCAACGGGGCAAACTCCAAATTCTGCATCTCTATGTCTAATGTCAAAACACTCTTCCGATCCGAAACTCTGTTAAGCTTTGTTGGCTGCAACACACTTCTCTCTGGTTCCACACCCAGTCTGCAGCTCTCCTGGGCAGGTATACCACGACTCTGGCATCTCCACCACCTTGGGGTCTCCAATGAAACCCAGGCTTCACCTTCACAGATTCAGGCAACAATTTCTCTGCTAGGCCTCCAGGCAGGGTCACCCCAGAGACACGTCTGACCTCAGTGGCTTTCCTTAGCCTTAAGGCGAGCTTCTGCCTTTTTTTTAAATTTTTGTATCCTTCACTCTAAAACCAGAATCACATAGACAAAGCTGCCAAGTTCTGTTGCTTGATGCGACTGGAACTTAACAACCTTGTTCAAATGCATTTGTATCAGCTTTCTGTTGATGATGATTTTTCCCCCTGCTGAAGCTTCTCTTTAATTCCTTTTCACAAGTTGGAAGCTTGGTTGGGTAGGGTCTTGTCCTGAGGTCACCACTCCTTTTATTCCATTTAGCATCATGTTTTTCTTTAAACTTTTTATCTCCTTCAGCCCTGGACTCAGCTCCATTATATTTCCTGGTGCTCCTTTTCTCCTCCAACTGTAGATTTTTGTATTTCTCCTTGGCCCACTTTCCCCTTTTCATTATAGATCCGCATAAGCGTGACCACTAGTAACCACATGACACAGTCGATGCTAGGCTGTCTTGAAATCTCCTCTGCCAACAGCATCAATCCAAAACTCATCAATTCCTCAGGCAAATTTTTAGGACAGGAGCAGAAAAAGCAACCACATTCTTTGCCAAAATATCACAAGAACTGTCTCTAGGTCATTTGCTAAAATTCTCCTCTAAAACTTCTTGAGCTGGGTACCCACAGTGAACAAAGGTCAATCTCTGATGTTGTTCATGCACCCTGCTTGTTGGGACAGAGTCCCTCACTGAACCTGAGACTTGCAAATTAGACCAGTGGGCCCTCAGGGCTTATCTTGACTCTGTCTCCCCAGTATTGGAATTGTAAAAATCTGTCACCGTGTCTAGTTTTTCACATAGGTTCTGGGAATTGAGTCCTTATGCTTGCATGGCAGGCACTTTACAGACTGAACTATCTCCCCAGCCCCTCATATTCTTTTGCCAATTTTCACAAATGGAAATTTATATATACATATATATGATTTTCTAATTATTTTATATATATATATATATATCGTTGTTTGTTTGTTTACCCAAATATCTGTTGAAAGTCAAGAACATGACCAGGAAAGTCCCAGAAACAATAACTGGACAATGTCTCCAAAGTTGCTCTAGGGGAGTGAAATGGGGATTTTGTGTGAAGAAGCTCTGTTCACGAGAGGTCATAGAAAATAATAAAAAAAAAAAAAAATCAAGACAGTCAAAAGAAGCCAAAACCATTAAGGGTATCAATGAGTACAAGCTACAGAAAACAAGTCAGAGGTAGAATCCAATGAGCCAGAGGCATATCGAGCTGAGTTGGGATGCTGCCAAGAATAAAAACTGGGATTAGCGAGAATGCTGGGGGTGGGGGCACGCCACTAGTGTTGAGAATGTGGAGCAATCATTTGATAGAGCTCTGGAGCATCTGAGGCTAGCCTACCTTGTAACTGATAATATGCGTTGTGCTTATTTACCTTGGCACTTTCTGTGTTTGTGCCTATGTTTGATTCTATTATCCTCTGTAGTTTTGAGCACCGTCTGGGAGACAATTATTCAATGCAATAATTCACCTCAAATCAGAAGTTTACATGTTTCTCTTCGATGTGTGTTTCTACTCCCTGCACAGGTGTAAAGTCTGCACACTACCCACTGGCTACACATTAATGATTATGGTACAATGACATCCAAGGGGGTATGTATCACAGAACTAGAAGCAGCCAGATAGGAAGACAACAGAAATTTTTAAAAATAATTTATTTATTCTTATTCTATGTGCATTGGTGTTTTGCCTGCATGTATATCTGTGTGAGGGTGTAGGATCCCCTGGAACTGGAGAAACAGAGAGTTGTGAGCTGCCATGTGGATGCTGGGAATTGGACCCACATCCTCTGGAGGAGCAGCCAGTGCTCTTAACCGCTGAGCCATGTCTCCAGCCCCAAGACAACAGATTTAAAATTCTACCATCAGCTAGGCTCTAGACTTGAAAATATCTATTCAAATAAAAAGCACAGAAAGTGAAAATTGCCCCTATGATCTTTATCATCTAAGCTAAAAAAGTTTATCTACCATAGATGGTTTTTGACAAATCCCTGGAAATCATTGTTCAAGGATTTTGGAAGACAGTTTGGCATTTTATATTAAAAGCTTCAAATGCCTTTATCTCTTGATAGAACAATTCTCTTTGTGCTTTGTAAATTTTTCTTAAAATTTTTAGTAGTCATGGATCCATGGAAGTGTGCATCTACAAAGATATCATCTCATCATTGTCGAACATTATTAAAAGGAAATAAGATTCCAAGGATCCAAATTAAGACTATGGTGAAGTAAATTCTGAAAATTCCACTTTGTGAGACTAATTGGCCTCAAAAATACTGTCAGAGGAGAACATTTAATGAAAATTGAATAGCTACAAAGTAAATAGGAATGACACATCATAATAAAAACAAAATGTTGGACATGGTTTGAATGTCTGCTTCAAAATTCACACTTAGACTTAATAGCTAAACTCATACATTAGTGATGTCTGGAGGTAGTGTCTTGAGGAGTGAGGGGTGATTTAGCTTGATATGGTCATCAAAGTGAGGGCCCCAGAATGGCTCTGCTTGAATTATAAACTTGAGGAGAGAAAGACATGCTTGCTCTCTTGCCTTGTAGCATGCTCTGCCTTGTGCAGATGCAGCACAAAGGCCTTCACAGGTGCTGGTACAGAATTCTTTTCTTGGCCTCTGCAGATCTGAGCTAAAAAGTTTCCATTGTGTTGAAATGACCTGTCTCGGTTGTTTCTTTAGAGAAACAGTAAACAGAATATAGCAATACTTGGATCTCTTAAAATACTCAAAGAAGAAAAACAAAGAACAATTTGTTGCTGCAAAATACCATTGTTTATCTCTGTTTGCTCTATAGCTTGTTACCTTGATGTTGAAGGTGCCTCGGCATCTATTTCCTACCTCCTGTTCCAAATTGTCCTTTGCCACACTCTCTTTCTTATTCACTACTGTACAGTACCTGAGGCTTTGTTCCTAGAATGGACCAATGGGCCATCCAGTCTTGGAATCTAGCAATTTCTACTGCCCTCTCCATCCAGAATGTTCTCCTTCCACTCACTATCCATAACACCCTTGATTTGATTCTCTTTCAGAATAAGAAGTGAGCCATATGGCGCCTGTCCCTCCAAGTAAGAATAGGAACCCTGAACCTTGTTTGCATAGTAGCTAATTCTATTGTAGTCATATGCATGTATGTTTAGATAGGTAGGTGGATAGATGGAGAGATAGACAGATAGATAGATAGGTATCACAAACTCCATAAATGTGTGGTGCACCTATCAGATACTCAATAAATTACTTCTGAATGGCAATGGATGTAGAGGATTATAGGTCTTATCTACTTTGATGTATAACTTCTGAAATAAGAAACAAAATGACTGATTCTGTTTTTAAAGGTCTAATTGAAGACTGATGTGATGGCTCCATAAGTAAAAACTTGTCAGGCATGCCTCATAACTTGATTTGGATAACCGTAAGCCTCCATGCAAGAAAAGACTCACTTCTGACTTACTTCGGAAATTTTCCCTTTGACCTCCACACATGCTTTGGCACATAATATACCTGTACACACACACACACACAAACACACACACACACACACACATCTCTTACACAATCATAATTTTATTGTTTATTTATTTATTGTTTGGTTTTTCAAGACAGGGTTTCTCTGTTGTAACTCTGGCTGTCCTGGGACTCACTCTGTAGACCAGGTTGGCCTCAAATTCACAGCGATCCACCTGCCTCTGCCTCCCAAGTACTGAGATTAAATGCATGGGCCACCACCAGCCATCCACAATCATAATTTTAATTAGAAATAAATAGAATTAAAATGTTCTAAGAATAAAGGAATTATGTTTGTAATATGCAAAAATTACTTCAGCTACAGCAACACCCTAGCTTCTGTGATAATATAAACTAGTTCATGTTTTAAACTGTGTTTTGAACCTGAAATTTGATTTCCACTATCTCATTACAATCTTTCAAAATTCTTCCATGTGAGCACCCACGACGACGTCTGCGCTTGTAGTGAAAGGAACCTTGCCTTCAGTGAAGAGGTTATTCTCAGGTAGCAGGCACCGAAATAGGAATGCTATGGGTCTTAAATTGTGGCATAGTTCAGTGCTATGCAGGAACTGATCCTCTGTCTCCTTACCCCCACCCTGTGAGCCTTGACCTCTGCAGCAAAGAATCAGTTGCCACCTTTCAGCCAAATAGGGAGAAGGGTGCCAGCCCAGTACATGATCCAGTCTTACTTTGCAATTCCTTTTTGATGAGAACAGATCTGAATGTCTGTACTTGTCTTCGTGTGGTGGGATTATTTTTCTCTGTAAGTCCCCTCCCTGTTTTTAAGCACGGAAAACGCATGCATTTCAACACTTAACGGCTTAATCAAGGGCTGCAGTGTGTTCCAGCTAAGGTTCCCTTTTGAAGTAATAACCACCATTGCTACACAAACTGTCTGCATGGTAGCTTAATCCTGCATTATAAAAAAAAGAAAAGAAAAGAAAGAAACAAACAAAAACTTTTCAACACTAAGCAGGAAAGTCACACTGCCAAAGTTACTTTAAAACACGAAACTGATTCCCTGCCACAACCTCCTTGCCAAAATAATTTCATCCAGTGCTGGAGATTAGTAAATTGAATGACCTCCTAGAAATTGGAAATTAGATACTGTGTTCCTAATTAAGCATCAAGTTCTGATCTCTACTCAAGGAGAAGAAAAATAGAGAAGAATCGGAAACGCGCAATACGTGTGCCAGTTTGATAGCAGATTTTACATCTGTTATTGTTAACCTGGCAGAAGACAACGGTTCCTGCTCATAATTTTAATAAAATACAGCCACGTTACTGCAGGCAGCTCCTCTGGATGCCCCCACTTGCGAGCCACACGCAGTGTTCCTGGGATAACCACTTGCGTTCACATAGATTTATCTCACCCCATAAAAGCACAATTCATTAAACAGACTAGTCTATTTAAACTAAGGCAATTTTATCACAGTCAATTCAATTATTTAACAGTGCTTTCTTAACTTGCTACTTAAAGCTTTCTTTTGACAAGTATCCCTTTAAATGAATGAGTTGTGATTTAAAGAATGGAAAGAAAAAAAAAAAAAAAAGATCAGGTCCCCTTACAATGCGCTCAACTAGCCTATAGAGAGGCATTTTGCTGACACAAAACCCAGTTTCATTTGAAAGTTAAAGTGTATCTCAAGTGATGGAGGCCGCCAAGGTTATTTTCCAAAGCAATAAAAAAAAAAAGCAATGAATTAAACTAAATGAGATATAAGATCAAATAAAATAATTTACATCTGCTGGCCACATGTTCATTGGCCAAATATACTGGAGCCAGAGCGATTACCTGAATAATTTGTTCCAACATTAACATAACCCAAAATATTCAGAATAAATGTTTTATCCGACAAAATGATAACCCGGTTGGCAGCTGTGTAAGGGAATCGTAGGGAAAGTTTGATCATTGCCTAGCCAGGTGCTAATAAAAGTCAATCACACTGGAGTGGTTTGGAAGATTTTTCCCATCAGATATATCATTTTAAATGATGAGATTTTTTAAAAATAACATAAGATTTTCATCATAAAAGCCAGAGGTGGTGGATGACTGTAAAGAAATGGCCTTTTTCACACACAACAAGACAATTTAACATAGGAATCTACAATGGTTGTGACAGCATGCACAAGCTTTGTGTAAACTCAAGCTAAACAAAATCCCAGCACGGAGAAGGGTGATGGGCATGAAGCTTCATCTCTAGCTGTAGAGCTCTTGGCAACAGATAGCCACTAGGAAAAGCAATGTCCCTTTCCTTTGGAGTATAGTCTCTGTTAGGTCAACTGTGCTCCAAAAGATGGCCGCATATCCACAAATATATGGGTACACAAATTAAACTTGCTAAGAGAGGAGGGGCACAAAATAAGTTAGGTAGGTAGGGAAGGGGGTGGATGAGGAGACTGGTGCACAGTGGGGTGTTCCCTCCTGGACCCTGGATTAGGCACAGACCACACCCAAACCCCAATTTTCAGCACCAAGACATCCTTTTTAAGCAGGAAAGAAAAGCAAAAGCGGCTGCTTCTGAATCGGGCAGAAACAGCCCCAAATAACTTTGCAGGTGTGATTTTAAGAGGAGGAAAGGGAAGATCTGAATTAGAGTGAGCTGAGAGGAGTTGGTAAGTTGCAACTGGGCATGTTAATTAGGGTAGCCAAATGGGGATTCTTGATTGTTGGACTCTCGTGCTTTGCTAGTTGGACCTTGGTGATCAGCCTCAGGATGGAATCAGGCAAAAGCAAGTGGCCAAATAAGGGAATAGACCTTGGTGGCTAGCTTTAGGATTGTAACCTAATGGTTTACCAAAAGAATAGAAAGGGTGAAGAGCAGTGCCTTGTTTGCCATGCTGGGGTCTGCTAGAGCCCTTCAGTAGGCCTGGGAGGAGTTGGGAGAGGAGGGTGGATAGAATCAAAACACCTTGTACAAGATTCTCGATGAGCCAATTAAACAGGAGAATACATCACACAATACTCTAGATTTGAACTACACAGTAAATAAGTCGGATTGGGAGCGTTTCTCTTTTTAAAGTTAGGTGTGTTTAGGTCACAGTGCATCCCCCAGCGGTTTTCACTGGAAAAACTAGAGAAACATGACAGGCATGTGCCATACAGTACTTCACTGGTCATAAAGGTCATAGTGATCAGCAGACTGGTTTCCATGGAGATGTGCGAAGTGAAGCTAACGACTTTTAGTGTTGGCTCTACATGGAAGCATTCCAACATGGTGACTAAAACATCTCTGGTAGCAGGAATGCCTTTTTCTACGGAGTCTTTCATTTCTTCTTTCTTCCCATTATTAAGAACTAAGCATTGATAATCTTCATTTTTCTGTTATGATTACTCCCCATACTTTAATAAACAACCCGTCGGAACAAATGACTTTTCTCCCACATATTGCAAAATTAATAAATTTTGTCAAAAACAAACAGTTGTTAAGAAATTAAACTTTTCATTATGTTAGAATCACCTAGAAATTCAATATTGAATACTGAAATAAACCAAAATCACTCCTCTCTTTTATATTAAAAAAGTGTTAAATTTAATAACTTCATGTGCCCTCTAGACTTGTTTTACACCATATATAACCCAAAAATGAAATGCATAATTTTCCACAATCTTTCACAGGATATAAGCACTGAGTGTAACCAGTCATGGGTCATAAAACCTAAAAGCCAAGTTGGATACAATCCTGAGAACTCCATTTGGATGCAAATTCATCTGGATTAATTACCTAATTTAATACTGGAAGTGTACGCCAAGCTATACCTGCAGGGAAATGGGGGGAAGAGGGGAAGGTCTGGACAGGAATTTGTAAGAAAAATACTTAAAGTTTTAGAGTGTTATTTAAAAAAAAAACTACTTTATCTCTACCCTTCACCACCCTAGTATCCTAGCTGAGTCTTTCTAAGCCCTAGACATGCAATTCAACACCCACATGTATCACCCTGACAAAATGGCCACAAATAAGGACTCCCAGGATGCAGCAAGATCCTAAGTATTGGCCAAGTTGAGTCGATGGATAGAGTAGCTGACCTAGAGGTCTGAAGATCCCAAGGAGGACCTGGCTTCTGTCCTGGCTCATCATGAAGTCCTGGGAGGTATCGCTGTGAGCTGTCTCCAGCTGTGCCGTTCTCCCATGCTGTCACAGGTGAGGTTCCCTAATGTCATTTTCTCCAGCAGCTATGGTGAGCTCAGGGCTGCCAGGATGCATTTGTCATCTACTTGCTGTGATGCTGTCATTCATCAATTGACATTAAGCCCTGGGAGGGTAGAGAGGGAAAAGACGGCATTCTGAATAAATGCTTTTAAACAAACAAAAGCTGGGCACAATAGTGCATTCAAAGAAGATGTGTTTGTCAGGATCTGCCATCGCAATTCTGCCCTGACACTGTTCAGTCCTGAACAGAAGAAGATCGGGATGCAGGTCAAGGAGAGAGGACCCTTGCCTGGTGTGCCCTTTCTATCTTCAGTGCCACAGGAAAATAGAACAGGAGACAAGACTTAAGAAGAGCTCCTCTTCATGAGCTTTCTGGTTCCTGCTGTGCTGTTTGTGCGCCTTATTGTCTTTGTAACATTCTATTCTTGTGTTTTCATTATTGGTATATGAATTTATAAAGAGAAAAATATTTTTAAAATGATGTGTTTCATAGATGCAATCTATAAAAAATAATCAACACTTATCCTAATGTAGACACACACAACTGTATTCAAGAAACTTTTCCTTACTGGCTGAATCTCATCATTTGTGTTTGGGTAGAAAAGTTGTTCCTCTTTCTTCCTGTTTGTTTTCATTGTAGGAGAAAAGTAAGTGAGGACTATGAAGGATTTTCAATAATACACTGATTGTAATTTTTCCTTGCAAACAGCCGAGGCTAGTCACTTTGAAGATACCACATAAAGTGTCCCATCCAGATATGGTCTAATTCAAAGCATAGTGCCGCATAATGAAAACCACTGAGAAGTTCTGCCAGGAGAAGAGATTTATTGTTGCTATCTCTGCTTTTGTTGAACTTACATTATTACCATATTAGTTACTATCCCTGTTGTTGTGACCAAATGCCTGAATTTAGGGAAGCGTTTATTCTGGCTGATAGTTTGAGGACCGTTGCATCATGGCAGGGAAAGCATATCACAGAGGGAAAGGCATGGGTGCAGGATCAGGAGGCCAGCAGGTCAAAAGGCACCAGCAGCCAGGAGGCAGAGTGAACAGCAGGTGGGCGGGGCTATAAGACCTTCCCCAGGGACTCCTTTCTTCCAATGAGGCTTCATCTCCTAAAGGTTCCACAGCCCTAGTCAACAGTGCTACCAGTTGGAGACCTAGTGTCCAAACATATAATTCTATTGGGAAAAAGGAGGGGAATTGCACATTCAACACACAACACCATCAAATTGTTTTATTACGGGACACTGACTACCTGGGCTGCCATCTAAAAATATATCAAGCTAGGAATCACAGGTCCCATTGAGCTGTGCTGTCTGAGGGTCTTCTTTGCTTCTGTAATATGGGGTGAACTGATGCATTCTTTAAGCCACGTTGAGATGCACTGATACTTTAATGTGACTAATTCAAAGGGCTGAATATTTGATGCAGATGCAAACTGATACATGAGTAGCCCCTTATTATTAACATAAAGTGTTTTCCTGTTCTTGCTGCACAGAAGAGTTTTGACTTGTCATTAATATTTCGAGTTAGCATACGAAATCCATATGAGTTTTGTTTTGGTGTTTCCATATCTACATGCCTTCTTATTCACCCTGCTATCGCTACTGAGTGTTCTCCTTTCCCAAAGCCCCTTCTCATCAGTCCCCCTTTTCCTCCTCCCCAAATAGCCCCCTTCCACTAAGAATCATGCATTTTATTTAGGTGCAAACTAAGGCAATAGGGCCTTAACTGCCTCCCATGTGGTCACTTGGACATTTCTTTATTGACAAAATGGCTGGTAGAGAAACTATAGTGCCACGTATTTGAAATCACTTTCTTTTTTCCTCCCTCAAAAGATGTAGTTTTATCAAAACAAGAAATAACTGGTTTTTCTAATCTGCTAGATATAAATTGTCAAGTATATCTGCCAACTATTTAATACTGCAACACAAATCACCAATAAAAGACTTTTAGACTATTGTGTTGGGAGACAAATGCCTTTTTTTAAAAAAGCTTTGGGAACATATTTCATATTAAATCATTGCAGCAATGAATATGATAATTAAAAATTTAATATTACATATGCAAATCCTAATGTATGAGAGTTCTCAGTAGTGTTTACTATAGATCATAGAATTGTTTTAAAATGCCTTTAGGTGCCTTGTAGTTATGTAGTAAAGGGTTTGTGCCTTCAATCATGGAAAACTAGCTTTTCAGAATGAGCTCAGATTGATGTAGGAAACAAAATTGCAACTTATAAAAAAAAAGCTTTGTAAGTACATGTTGGGCCTCAAGAATAAAAGGAAAACATAGATATTAGGATTCCCAGTGGAACAAAATTAGCATAAATATCCTAAGATCCAAGAAAAGTGACTCGCTGATATAAATGAAGAATTCTGAATCAATAAAAACACCTGAATTTAGATCTCCTGGGTTCTATAGTCCAGGATGACACTGGCCATGATACTGATTCCCTCTGCTGAGGTCTGGCAGGGCTTGCACATATGATTAGGCCTCCATGTATTCCTTGGCAAGCCTATACACCAGTGAACTGCTACCAAGTTTCCTGAAAGATAGAGCTTCTGGGGAGAGAATAGAAAGTCTTTAGCTCTGTGTTCTACCTCTGTGTCCCCATCTCCTATCTGGTCTTTTGTCTGAACTCTTTCTAACACCCTTCATAATAAACTAGTGCCTAGCACAGTTTTTCTAGTGCATTAAGCAAAACTAGCAAATTAATGGGCCTGAGTCTGTAAGAACATAACGCATTCCAAGGAGGGTACAATGGGAATTCCAATTTATATGTCCATCAGAAGCACAGGCTTCAGACTTAAGGTTGGGCAGTCTTGGAAGACCTGTAATCTATTGAGTCTAATGTGGATTCTTCATAGTGTGAGAATAAATTGGAGCAAGTGTCAGCTGAAGACTTTTTTAGTGTGGGTGGATATACCACTCCAACTCCAACCGGTGTCACAATGTGCTAGATCTGTGAGTGCTCAGAAAAAGAAAATAACTTTCGAAAAATCTACGCAATAATTAGTAAAAAGAACAATCACAAAAGCAGGGTCTTTTGCATGTAAACAACTTGTTCCATTGAGTGACCACATTAGGATTTCACCATGATTTGTTTTCAATAAATTTAAAATATACAGAAACTCAATTATTTCAGGAAGGGCGTGAGTGGTTAATTTCCCATAATTCTTTCTAGCTAATGGAAAAGAAAACTTCAGTAAAAAACATTATATTTCAATTGATGTAATTTAGTTTTCAAATATTTCTATCAAGACGAAATTCCATGTTTAAGAAAATTCTACAAATATACACACATAAACAGCAAATTAAAAATTAAGGTTCATACTTAGTTGGAAAATTTTTCTCTCTTAATATAACTTTATTGCTAAAGGGGAAGAGTCTGTCAAATATAAATCCATGCAACTGTTTTTACTATCTGATAGGCACACTGGTAGAGAAAAGAGAACAGAAGACTCTGAATTGTGTCCATCCGAGAACAGGGCTTCGGTTTTATAAGAGTGTATTGGTATACTTTCTTCTCATATATACGAAAGTGTAGACTAGGACCGGGCTTTACGTGACAGAACATATTTTAGTTTATCCATATAGCCATCTTTACAAAGTATCTGCATAATTTTGAATCATCAACACGTGTGAGAGTTACAGTTGGTCTTCAGCCATGTCCCTACCTGGTATTGGTAAGACATTTTTAATGAATTTCAGGTTCTCTAGTAGGTACACACCTTGGCATATTAGAGTGCGAGCTTTGTAATTTGTTGTTTTCTTTCTTCCTTTTTTTACTTTTAGGTGGGGTTTCGGAACGCAGCGTAGGCTGACCTCAAACACGCGATCCTACTGCCTCGGTCTGTCAAATGCTGATGACTGAAACATTTTTAGCGAAAAGCATGGATTTGCGTTTTAGTCGCAATCTGTACTTCCATGATAACAAGCAATCTGTTCAAATGTTTCTCTGACATCACTATGTTATAAAAACTGAACTTTAAAAATCTCCATACGTTGTAGAAAAGACTCTTTCAGTCACTTGCTTTGTAAATATTTTCTCCCAACATTTTTTTCTGTTTCCTTAATATTGCCTTTCAAATGAAGGAAGCTTCTAATTTAAAAAAAAAAAAAGTCTATATATTGGTTTCGTTTCTCTTAAGGTTTGACCATTGGCTGTTATGACTAAGAAAATATTTTCCTAACTGAACTGAGTAAAACCTTCTCTGACATGTCTACTCTAGGATGTACTCCTTTTCTGGGCTTGGCCTCATCTTATTTTCCATCCCAACTTCAGAATAAAGTCTGAGCATTTCTGGCCTTATCCTTTGTATTTTCAAACATTTCTTCTATTCACATTTTATCTTCTTCTCATCTTTTTCTTCTTAGAATTGAGTTAATCTCATGTTGGATCATTCCTGAACTAGGAATGTGGCTCAGTTGTATAATGAAGATTAACATGCAGGAGGCCCTTAGATAGATTCTCAGAAACTCAGATACAAAAAGAAGAAAAGCTACTCTCCTGTTTTAGGATGTAGCTTAGTGGTAGATTATGTGCTGTGCTCCCATGTGTGAGGTCCTGAGTTCAATCCACACCTCTCCCCCCCACCTTACATACACAAAGATGAAAAGAAAAAATATTCTCTGTGAAATGTTGTAGTTTATGCCTGCAGTTCTCAAGATCAATGCCAGTCTGGGCTTACATAATGAGTTCAAGGCTATTCTTGTTAAGGCCTTTGTCTTTAAATGGTGCTTAACAAACAACAAAACAATGTATACAATTGTATAAATCCATACAATATATGGATTTACATACATACATATTTATGTAATTGTTCTAGTTTATTTTACGTTGCTGTAATAAAACACTGACCAAAAGCAACTTTGGGAGGAAAGGGTTTATTTAAGCTTATACTTCACAGTCTACTTTCAAGGGACGCTAAGACAGGAACTTAAGGCTTGATGCAGAAACCTTGGAGAAATCCTGTTTACTGGTTTGCTCTCCTGGCTTGCTCAGCTACCATTCATATACAGCCCAAGACCACCTTCCTAGGGGTGGCACCACACACAGTGGGCAGGAGTGTCCCACATCAATCATTAATCAAGAAAATGCCCCACAGACTTGCCTATAAGTCAATCCGATGAAGGCAATTCCTCAATTAAGGATTCCCCTTCCCAGTCGTGTCAAAATGACAACCGACGCTAACTGAAAATTTCAAATCATGTATATTATATATAAATATATATGTGTGTATGTGTGTGTTCATGTATGTATATGGTATATATCGAATATCAAATGCATATGGTATAAGATCAAATATCAAGATATAATTTGTGTGTGCTACGTATTAGATCTCTTAATGCTCCCGAGATCCTATATTCTTCCCCTTTTTATCTCTGTGTGTTAGCCTAGACTATTTTAAGAAGTATGTCTTGTCACTGTCTGTGATATCTTTCTCAGCTGTATCACGTTGCAAGCTGACCTGTTGAAATGCATCCCTCACCTGTGGCAGCCTGAGTGCTCGTGTCCACATCTGTGAGATTCTAGCAACTCCCCTTCTTGCTCTCCCATGTCTCTCTGTTGAAATTTCATTCCTGCCAACCTTTGGATCTAATCATGCCAACACCTGTCTCATCTCTGAGTCTAATTCTGTTGATTGCTGAGTCTGTTGACACTGATTTTTTGTTTTTTGTTTTTTTTTTTTTTGGTCTCCCTGGTTTTCTGTTTACCTTTAAACCTTTCATTGGATTATGAATGACTATCAATCTGCTACTTTGGGAACTTGAATCGACCCAGTCAAGAGCGTAGCTGTATTTGAGAACAGTATGGTTCTTTTCTTTATATCATAGATACTAAATTCTTCTTGTAGTAGCCCAACATTGACTTGGCTTAGGGCAGATTTTGGGGTGTAAGAGCTTTTCTTAGTATTCGTTCCCCACCTTCATTTCCTCATCCTCCCACGCAAATGCCACTCACTAGTTCTTCCTCCAGTCTTTGGCAAGTTGCTCACCAGTAGATTACTGCATGTGGTGCTCGGTGCCCTCCTTGGAAAGTAAAGAGAATTTCCTGGATGCCAAAGTCTTAAAGATATGGCTTCCTTTTGAAAACCAAACTGTATTGGTGTCTGTGATTAGCCTAAGGCAGAGACAACTCCTATTCCCTATGGAATTGCTGTTGGTACTGAGTGGGTATAAGATTCTAGACAGAGAAGAGTTTTGATCATGGCCTTTCTCTGCAGAAGAATAGAGTGTTGTGTGTATTTACAGTCTCTCTTCTCAGTATTTCTATACTGACTGGTGTCACGGAAAAGTTCCTCGCCCCAGAGGATTTTGGAAATTTTTTTAGCCACAACATTTGAATCTATTCTCCTTTCTTTTTGTGTGTGTACTTTATAATGTAGTCTCTTCACTTTTTTCTCTTCTAAGTTCTGAAGTAAATCTTTTTAACATTTTTCTCCCTTTTCTCTCCCTCTCTCTCTTCTTCTCTCTCCTTCCCTCTCTGTCTGTCTCTCTGTCTCTCTCTGTCTCTCTCTCTCTCTGTCTCTCTCTCTGCCTCTCTGTCTCTCTCTCTCTCTCTCTGTCTCTCTGTCTCTCTCTCTCTCTCTCTCTCTCTCTCTCTCTCTCTCTCACACACACACACACACACACACACACCATTTAAACATTTAAATTTTCAAACTTTTGGATCAGGCTGTACTCTTCAGAAATCCAAATGCTGTGTTAAGAATATTTCCTTTGGCTTGAAGCATTCTTCCCTGTGATTACTTCTGGAGACTCATCAGCCTCTCAAAGCTTAATTCACATCTTCTGTTTTCTTATTACACCTTTCCCCTCCCTGGCCCTTCTTACTCAATTCATGCACGGGGTTACTAGTTCAAGAGTGCCCTCTCCTGTCAGTTTTTTAAAAAATAGGAATATCTTCTTGGGAATTTAGAGGGAAGAAAGGGTATTCTTGGTATTTTCTCCATTTGCTTTTCTACAGAACCTTTGGTTCCCCCCTCGTGCTAACACATCTTCCTTCCACTGTCAGATCTCCAAGGAGCACTATTATTCCTGTGTACGTCTGATTTCCTGGACAGTAATGCTGTCCCTTTCAAGACATCTCCTGTAGATAGTGCAGTGAAATACCAAATCCCACTGTGTTAAAAACTGTATACTTATTCTTGAACTTTTTCTTCTAAAAGTGGTCTTTTTGCTTAGGGCATATGTCTTTGCTTTTTAAGTGGAATCTTTACACCTCCTCTACTTCTCTTCCACACTTTTGGTATCAGAATGAAGAGAAGTTCTTCAAAATTTTGTCCATTGTATTTTTGAACACTGTGGTGACTTTTAATCTAATAATGCTTAAAACATAATAGGGTCTGAGTACTTTAATTATACTTTTGGTTTACTGTACACTATTGGTTGGGGGGGATATCTGGAGAAAAATAAAGTCAGGGCTCTACCACTCAATTTAAATATTCATAAAATGGAAGCTATGCTTAATGGCCCAGGCCTCTGGTTTCAGCTTCTCAGAGCGCTGAAAGAGGAGGATCACAAATTCAAGTCCCAACTTCAAGGAAACTCGGTGAGACTGCATTTCAAAATAAAAGTTATGAACCTGGGCTGGGAGAAGTAGAGCTGGAGAAATGGCTCAGCAATTAAGAAGCATGTGATGCTTTTCCAAAGAACCTGTGCTCAGTCCCCAGCACCCAGGTCTCATGGTAGCTTCTGATGGCCTGTAAATCCAGCTGGAAGGGAACGGGTACCTGTGGGCACTGGAACTCATGTCCATATAACCATGCATAAACCCGCATACAGAAGCATAATTAAAAATAATAAAGTAGGTATTTTTCAATAGGCTGAGGATATGGCTCCATAGCAGGGCACTAGCCTGGCAAGCATAAAGCCTTGCATTATATTAAATGTACTTTTAGGCAGGCTAGTTAATATTAATTCAGTGTTACACAGAATTAAAATGGAATGTATTTGTAATAAAAAAATAATGATATGAATGGACCTCAAAATATTGTGTTGACTCAAAAATGAATAAATAAAAAGAGAAAAATACGTGATCTTCATTTGTATAAAATGTCAGGAGTAAAATAAATTTATTGTGATATAAGTAAGATCAACTGTTGTCTGGACGAACTAGAAGAGGGAATTTCCTAGAAATGGACACAGAGAACTTACTGCAAAGGTGAAAATAATCTGTCTTCATCTGGGAAGAATCGTGTAGCGGGTGCATTTCTTGAAACACACCGACTCTACATTTATAGTGTATGTGCTCTGTTGACTGTAGATTTTTATCTCAATTGATCTTTTTTTTTTCTATGAAACTCAATGTGTTGGTTAGCTGACGGATCAGGTAATATGGGGCAGCTCATAAAATAGAAGACAGGTTAGAAAGATAAAATATGCGTGTTTTTAAACGTAAACAGAGATTTAGACGAATAAAAATAGTAGCCAATACAGACAGTAAAAATTAACAGGGGGCCAAAGTAAAGGAATAGAGCGAGGTGATAGTCAAAGAAGTGTGAAGGGCTTTTCCAGGACCGAAGCAAGAGAAAAATTATATGGGAAAATGAAGCAGAAACTTGAGCAAGCTTATTTATTTATTTTCTTTGGGGCTAGTTCTCAAAGTATGGTGAAATGTAAAACTTCACAAACCGAGAGAAAATCTACAACACTGGATATCTGTGAGAAAAAGATGGGTGAGGGTTTGTGGTTTTTTCCCCAGTAAGCACAGATGCTAAGGACACCTGGAGAAAAATCCAACATGGTGTCTTATACCTACAAAATTGCTACGAAGAAATAAAACAGAAGGCGAAAAAAAAAATGAAAATAAAAAGAAGAAAGAATTATTTTCTTACTGTTAATTGATACGTATTTATAAATGATTTAATTTATTAAGAAAGAAGGGAAACATCAAAAATTAGTAAGAAACCGGAGGTTGATATTTTAGCCTAGCCTTAAAGGCGTCATAGAAAATGACTATTCGGTGTTTCATTTACTCCAAACTCAAAAATTTATTATTATTATCTTAAAATTTAAAAGGACTCCAGGAAGAAGGGAAGCATAGCCTCTCTCTCCAATAGCAGAGTGGCTGAGGCTGACTACATTTAATTCATATTGCAAAGCAGCTCTTTAGGAAAAACTTAAATGTCAGTAAAGAAAAGAAATTGAGGTGACAGAGATATCCCCTTCATCTGATCATTACACATTACATACGAGTGCTGAACATCAGATTGCATCTTAAAGGTCTATAACCGCTTGTCAGTTAAAGACTACAAAGAAAAACAAAATAATAAATAGATGCCTGAAAAACTGAAGAGAAAGAGCCTGAATGAGGAAAAAAAAAAATATGTCACAACAGCAATAGTGAAAGTCCTTGAAGGTCAACGTGCCCTCTTTATGAACAGCACTGGTTCCTAAGACAGAATACCTGTATTCAGATCCCGGTTTTACATTGACTATTTGTGTCCCTTTGGGTAAATGACTCAAATGTCTCGATTTTCTCACCTGTAAAATAACAGTATCTGACTTAATTGCTTTTCTGTTGTTGTGATATAACACTATGGCAAAAACAATGTAAGAAAGGAAAGGGTTTTATTGGCTTACACTGCCATATCACAGAACATCATCAAGGGAAGCCAGGGCAAAAGCTCAAGGCAGGAACCTGCAGGCAGGAACGAGCACAGAGGTCACAGAGCGATGCTGCTTACTAGCTTCTTGCTGGTCTTCTCTTTTGTTTTCTCTATTAGAATATATGTCCATGTGTCAGTCATAGCACAGGAGAGGTAGAGTGTATATATTTATGAAAGGAGAATTGCTACATTAGCAACACAGTCAAAAGCTGGACAGCCCTACAGTGGATCGCCTGCAGCCCAGAGTGCTGGGAAGCCAGTAGCTAATGCATCTGTAATGCCTGGTGTCTCAGAGCAAGAGTAAACCCAGTCAGAGGCTAAAGGCCTAGAAGACACCTGGTGAAAGCACACATTCAAAGCTGAAAAGCCCAGAGTCTCATGCACACAGGTAGCAAGGACAGTGTGCGATGCACCCGCTCAGGAAGGGTCAAGTGTGTACCCTGCAAGCTTCCTCCTTCACTTTCCATCCAGTCCTCGGGCTCTTGCACACTGCTGCACACATACAGCTCTGTTGTCCCCACCCACCACCCGCCCAGCCCCACCCCAGTGCGCTCTTCTCACTGACACCCAGATGAAGCTTTCCTGGAAATGTTTTGACAAACTCAACCAAAAGCCAGCTTTACCGACTTTTCTAGGGGTTTCTCACTCCAGTCAAGTTGACATCAAAACTAACCATTACACTTCACAAAGACAGAGATATTTTTTTTTACTCCGATTTTTTTTTTCATTGCTTCCTACCCAACATCGAGGCCAGAACCAAGCACATCAATGGCATCTAAAGAACTGGTGGGAAAAAAAAGACTTAAAATTCTGTATAACACACCTGTCTGCATTTTATAAGTCTAGAGGGTGCCCTCCATTCAGGCCGTGAACTTCAAATCATATCTCACTTTCCAGAGATCAACTCCGAAACCCCCCAGGTCCTGCCTTCTAATCCTCCTCGTACAGCAACCATGCCTGAAATTCATTTCCATACTTGCGATATGAGATAGGGCATTCTAAGTGTCCCCCAGTGGGCCAGGTGACTCAATGCAAAAAGTAAAAAAAAAAAAAAAATCACCTGCCTTAAGGAAGGTTTGCATAACAGGGAATAAGGAGGGTGGAGAGCGGAAGGGAAGGTGCAGACACCGCAGCACCTCGTCTCTATTTTGTCCCACCATTTCTCAGTGGTGTGAACCCTCCTTGCAGTCTGGAGACTCCCTCTGCTAGGCAGATGCGTGTCCTGGATAAATTATAGTGCCTCCCTATCGCTTGTTGCATGAGAGCCAGGGCGGTGACAGGCCTGTCACGTGACTCTCATCACTCCTCTCTGTATCCCGACCCTCATCTCCCTGTCCTGGGTTCGCACTCTTCCTGTGCCATACCACTACTGTGATCCTTGCCTTAGACTCTGTTTTCTGAAAAAGAACCTAATGAAAAGAAGGAGGGGGGGAGGGGAGGAAGAGGAGGAAGAAGAAGGAAGAAGGAGGAGGAAGAGGAGGAAGAAGGAAGAAGAAGGAGGAGGAGGAAGAAGGAGGAGGAGGAAGAAGAAGGAAGAGGAGGAAGAAGGAGGAGGAGGAAGAAGAAGGAAGAGGAGAAAGAAGAAGGAGGAGGAGGAAGAAGGAGAAGGAGGAGGAGGAGGAGAAGAAGAAGAAGCTGAACCCAAGAGTTCATTTCTGAGATAAAGCTCTCTCAGTATCCCTAGCTTCCTCATACCCCTGCTTCCACAGCTGGAGTTTCTCTCCCACCCAGTCCTCCACAAACTACACACCGTGATGAACTCCACCTTGAGAGCATAAGCCAAAATCCATCCTTCTTCCCTTCCGTTGATTTGGTCAGGTCTTTGTGGTAGCCATGAGAAAAACAAAAGACACGAGGCCACATGCTTGGGCTGGGTGCACATCTGCCATCCATCTCTCTACGATGTGAGAGAAAGATCTAGCGTGCTAAAGCTTCCATCTCTCTGCTTCACTCTATTTTCCCTCTCTGCAGACACAAGCAGTCTGAAACAATTTGCCTTAGGAGGAAACAGGAAACAATATCTCCCATATTTCTGTCACCATCAAGTTTACTTATAAAGTAAAGCATCTTGTTTTGAACGAAAGGTAAACTCATAGTACATTCATTTGCATTGGCTTTTTAGTAAAAATGTAACCTACACACACACACACACACACACACACACACACATCTATATATATATATATATAGATGTGAGACATGACACTTTGGACTGTAATTGCTTATAATACATCTCTAACGAGGTTGTCAAAGAAACAGAGGCAAAACATTGCAAACTGAGATCAACCAACTTGGGGACTATTTTTGGCCTTCCATTCTGACATATTCTTCAATCTGAACATTTGTCCAAAGTAAATGAATTAACACACACACACACACACACATAAACTGGAAAAGACATAGAACAGAAAGAACAAAGGTAGTTCTCGCTGTGTTGTTAATAATCCCAGCCCTGGGGATACTGAAGCAGAGGCTAGCCTGGGCTACCTATAGTAAAACCCATCTCAAACAAACGAAAGGATAACTATGTTTCACCCAATGTTCACACTGATTTAAGTGTGAAATCACACTTAAGTGTGGTTTAAAAACAGAGTATATCTCAGCCAGGCAGTGGTGGCAAACAGCTTTAATCCCAGTACTTGGGAGGCAAAGGCAGGCTGATCTCTGTGAATTCGAGGCCAGCCTGGTCTACAGAGTAAGTTCTAAGACAGCCAGAGTAACAACAGAGAAACCCTGTCTAGAAAAAAAAAAAGTATATCTCATTTCAAATAGAAACATTTGGATTTGCAGTCAGACTTTTTTTTAAAAAGAAAGAATATGTATTCTGATCCCATGATCCCACATTCAGCATCCTGTCTATATTTTTCTTTTAATTTCCCTTCTAAGAATAAAGTTTTTGCTGTTAAAAAAAAAAGTACAGCATCATATTTAGATAGTGCTCACATGCACTGAGAATGTTAAGCATGTTTGTTTATACATATTCCTTCCTCGGCCATCAATTGTTTCCATATAGTCTTTGAAAAATAGAGAGATTTACATAATGGCACTATGGGCCACTTGTGTGGCATAAATACATATATCGCTAAGTAAACATTATATACACATAAAATACACACATAACACTAAGTCTTGCTCATACAAGCTAACGTAGATAGTGCCTTCTGGCTTAGCTCAGAAATGTAATTTCTGTAATGAATCATTTTTCCCTTATATCCTTTCAAGTTGAGTCTTAGACAAGAAGATGAAATTTTCACACACGCACACACACACATGCATGCTCACTTACAAGAATGTAGGAATAACCACCCCATCAGAAACCAAATGAACCCCAAACCAATGAATGCTAAATAGCCAAACATCATGATCAGGGAAGTGATTTTTATTTCAGCTGGTCCATTTCCGACATTCATCAGAGCAAGAGAGAGGGAGAAGCCTCCATTAGCGTTTTTATGGATGATAACTAGATTTGCTTTAACATCTAGAAGCTTGCCTGGGTACCGTGATGTCATCATTACACCCAGAAGCTGTAGTTCTAAAGGCTCACTGAGCTTCTTCTACTTATTATACCAGCGAGACTTAATATCTAAACAACAACAAAAAAATCTCCACCTACTGTTAACGTAGGTTTAAACTTTTAAGGTTCAAGGACAGGATGCGAAGTACCAGAGAAGAAATCTGAGGTTTATATCTGAAGGATAATCAAAACCTATCTTAATATGAGAGTTCTCCTCGTAAACAACCAACCCTACCAGAAGAAAAGTGCTGTGGTGTGGTGTTATTTTTAATACCTTTTCTAAATTCATAATCTCAGCCATTACCTGCCACTAACAACAGAAAAAAATTACAGTTGAGAACAGTTTTAAAAAAACATGAGAATACTCTTCCCTTTTCTCCTCTATCCTTTAAGCTTTTGGGATTTGGCTACAATTAGAAGCAAGCTCTAAGTTCACAGTAATTTCTCTTTTTATAGCACTACTTTCTAGGTGATAGATACGCTGCACAATTGTGCAGTTAATTTAATGCATGAGAAATTATTTCAATAGGAATGCAATTTTCACCACACACATATGAAACAGAAATCTTCCCCAAGTACCCAATGCCTGTTTGTTAAATTATTCAGACACTTCATTCTAAGCAAAAGCCACCAAATGAACATTTTCTAGAAAAAAATAGGGAAAAACCTTTAAAAAAAACTTTAAATTCCACCACTTCTTGAAATACTTAGGAATGTGGGGCGTGGGGGGGAGGGGGGAGATAGCTCTTTTTCACATAAAATAAAGTTATCTAGAATGTTGTAGAAATGACTGCCCATGTGTAACTTAGAGCCTGAACTGTGAGTTTTTTTATTTATTTTAGGCTTAATTGCAAAGCTGAATTCTGATTGTAGCATAAGCTATTGACCTTGTTCTATTCTCTGTACTACTTTTAATAAATGATGGACAATTGCCAATGTTTCTGGTTACGATATATCTTCCCATTGTCTCACATTTGGGTATGGCCTTGCTTGCCCTCTTTATATGATTTTGCCATAAGGAATAAAGCCCAGAGTGGTTATTAGCTTATTATACTAAATTCCCACCCCAAAAAAAGCCACTCTTCAAATTTTACTTTTACTTTTGGACTCCTTTAAAAGACTTGTAAAGCATGCAGGCATTGGCTTTGAGAAGAGGTAATTGTGATATTAAATTTTATTGAGATTTCACAGGCCCTGATTTGTGTCCAGCCCTGTGCTCCTAGTTCCCACGAAGCAGTAAAACGTTTAAAATACTGTCTGCGCAAATGCAAAATTTATGAATTCACACATCTCTGGTTGATTTATGTGAAATAATAATGCACTATTTAATGCTTAAACATGGCTAGGAGCGATGCTAGGCTATCAAGATGTACAACGGAATAATAGATTTATAAGACAGATAACCTTCCTGCCTACAGAAGCTTGTTTAAGGTGTTGTACAGATATATTAAACTATATGTAATTTTACACTAACTTAATGCTGTAGGCTTCTACTGCAAGCAATAAAAGATTACAGCCCTGGCATTTGCAATAATAAAATGATCTGGCTATTCAACATAAGGTATCTGAGGACTAAAAAGAGATAAGGAACTTGCTTCAAACTTTTGTCCCTCTTCATGAACAGCACTTTGCAAAATATTTCCTTTTCCTTTATATGGCCGACAAGAAACCAGGGCCAAGCGCCTGCCTCCTACAGCACAGCAGAGGAGAAGGCTTTGCCGGCTCTGAGAGGATGGGGATCCCGAGATTTCAGGAGGCCTCCAGGCAAATTTATTTAGCTCCTGATTTGCCCGGAAAACTGACGTAAGATGTATTAACAGAAAGTATAGCAGACAGTTGTAGTGGAAGGTTCTCCGGTAGCCCATTCTGGTTCTTACCGATTTAAGTACATAGTAAAAATATTTTCATTTTGATTTATTTATGATTTGCATATGTGTGTGAGTGGTAGCGGTCAGTGCGCATGTGCCATGGTGCCCCTGCCGAGGCCGGAACACAACTTGCGGCAATAGGTTCTCTCCCCCACGTCACGTGAGTTCTGGGGCTCAAACTCAGGTTGGACAGCAAGCACCTCTACCCACCAATCCATCTTGTTGGCCCATAAATACATTTTAATTACAGGAAAAAATAATACTTCATTTTTGAATCACCATATGGAAAAATATTATAATGCAACCAAGCCAATTTTGATGCTCGTATATGTTAAAAGACACAGAAAAAAAATATTTTAAAGTTATTATTCCCAGCACATAACAAATGATTTTCTCTCAGAGTTTAATCTTCTTCCACATAATGTGGCTTAATAAGGTGCAAAATCTACCGAAAACATATTTTTAAAAAGGTGATTAAACACTTTTAAAATAACTCCATTCATTCTGAAGTTTTGGCTAAATTTCCCACGTGCGTTCATTTATCTAGATGCTATAAAGAGGAATTCAGTATGATCTTAATAGGCAAAGTATTATTTGAGAGAAAATAACTTGTAACTAATGCAAAATTTTAACACAAGCTCTTTCAAAGGAGTCATAGTTTTGTAAAAATTACAGTCAGATGCATCACCATTTACAGTGATTAACCTGCTTGTCAAGAGCTATAACAGGACAGACACCAGTACAAAAGAAAGAAAACGTACTCCTACGTTTTCTGTGTGGACTTCAAAAGCTCCAGTTGCAATCCATAAAATCCATTAAAAAATCAACATTTTCAAAATGCTCAGGATAAACTTCTTTACTCCATCTTTCAAAACTCCATTGTATATCTATGTCCACACTTCCAGCTGGAGACAAAGCTTGCCAGGCACGACAGGAATGCCACGTGCATGAATTTCCAATCAGCTATGTTTGCCTGGAAATTATCTGTTGGCATCTTCGCCGTCAACTCAACTCCCTTTCTAAAAAGCTAAATTTCAACAGCTATTATTAATGGGGTTTTAGCAACTTATATGCGCCCTTTACAGTGGGAACGCATATAACTAATGCACGTCTAGGGGCTTACATGTCCTGTTATGTGGGTCAATCTCTGTTGGATGATTTTCAACATTGCCCCGAGGCTGTGGGTCCTCCCTGAACAACCAGAGACCCTGTAAACCGGTTGCAGCTTGCCAAAATATGTGGTCATTCTGACTTTGGAGAAGACTCGACTTGCATCCACTGCAGCCAATTCCCTGCAAGCAACATCTGCTAGCTTTCCTTGTTCTGTATCAAGCTACATCACACATGGACCACTGCTGTATATCACAAGCAGACCTAGCTATAAAATGAGATAGATGAGCAGAGACAGCCTGTGCTTTCCAGGAACCTTTGATTATCAAAAGATACACAAATGCATGGTTGTCCAGAAGAAGAGTCAATCTGAATACAAAGGGCAGCTAGCAGCCGCATTATATTTAGATTATAAAAGTGGACTGCCTCTGTTTGAATAGCATCACTGAAAACATCGCTTCCTTCCTCCCCAAGTGCCACCAGCATGTCCTGTCATCGCACTGCACTGAACTGCTATGCAGTACTTTGCCTCTCTGTTAATTGCTTGACTCTCCCTACAAACATATAAGCTTCAGCTGAAGATGAAACCCAGCAGTGGAGCACTTGCTCAGCACGTGTGATGCCCTCGGTTCAATCCTAAATCCCTTACAGTGACTACTGTATATTATTCCACTGGAGACCACACTTGGTACCTGCCAGCACTCAGGAAGTGTTGACTGTTCAAACGTTTGGCGCCTTCTACTAATGCATAGTCTTGAACAGGTCCTGGAATTGATCCGGATTTCCTTCTCCCTGTAATTTCTCGAATTGTATAGTTAGACAGAGTAGTAGCTCCGGCTGAAAGGTTTTGATTTGAGTAAAATGTTCTAAGTTCATCCTATAGATCTGTATTTTTAAATTATAGGATGTTTCTATGAATTCATTTAGACGGTACTGATTTTCCAAACACGGCTGATTATGGTTGTTCTGAGGATTCGAGGTGCACAAACGCTGTTTTTTTCCGTCTCGATGATTTAGATTTGTCTTGAGTCACTTTGACTTTGGAGACTGAGTGGTTGTGCTAGCTTGCAATTTTCTGTTTCCCAAGTTCGTGGCCACCACCCTCATAGTCCTGCCTTGTGATCCAGAAGCTGGACCCCTTCGAAGCATCAATCCTGAGCCTACCTGTGCAATCCCAAGCACTGCCAGTAGAGGGGGATAGACAGACATTGGAAGTGAAGCCCCGAGGCCTGTATCATTACTGCACCCCGCTGTGTGTTTTCCTGCCTCCAGTCTTCTGCAGTGTCAGCCAGCCAGCAAGGGGACGTGCTTGGTGCTAAATTACCCGCCAGATTTCAGCAGCCGCCCTCCAGGCACCATCACAGCAAGCTCAGCTGGTGCCAAAGCCCATCATCCCGGAAAAGCTGGTAGGCAGCCCAGTGTTTCCCCAGAGGTACCCATTCTCCAGCACTTTCCACGGACACCCCAGGAAGAGGATTCTTGCTTGTCAGTCAGCTTCACCTCACAGACCTTCCCTAGCCAGTCAGCTTCAGCCACCAGCTCTCCCAATCATGAGCAAGGATCTATGCGAAGTCCGTCTTCCTTGGGCTCTCGCCTGATCTTAAGCCCTGGATTCTGTTTCTGTACTCTCAAACCGTTGTATTAAGCACTTACCAAGGAACCCTACTTACTACTTTATAATTCCTGTTTGTTGGTGTATTTGCTGCTTGGTTATTTGTTTTCTTTTTTCAGATACTCTTGCTATCTAGTCCGTGGTAGTAAGGAACTCCTCCTACATTGGCTATCTTTTAGCCAATGGAAGTATGGAACTCTTAATGTAACCCAAGTCTCACGTTTTCCATCCTCCTGCCCCATCCTCCTAAGGTCAGAGATTACAGGACTATGCCAGCCCAGCCAATTTTAACGTTATACATTGTTTTATTCGATGAAGTAGCTGATTACAATTCTTTCATTTATTTATTTTCTTTTTCAACTTTTGCAGTTCCGGGGCCTCTTGCATGCCAGGAACTGCCATCCCAACCCTCTTCTTTTTTACAAATCTTTTGATTTTTGAGTCAAGGTCTCAGACTGGCCGTGGTCTAACCTTGGCTTAGAGCCAGTAACTGGTCTTGAAATTGTGATGCCCCTGCTTCAGCCACTCAAGTATGGTATTTTTTTTTAATTCATTTATTCAGATCATCCTGTGTTTTCTATTTTCTGAATGATATAGTGATTCTTTTAATAGATAAAAATATATGTATGATTTTACCTTACATTAAGCTAACGTTTGTGTTGGTATTTTGTAAAGAGTGGAAGCTGATAGATATTTTTGGACTTTTCATTACTTTAAATGCTAAAGAAAACCCTAAAATCATATTTCTTTAACTTCTGGTTTTACACACAAGTATTTTCAAATGAGCGTTTTCTCTTTTTCATGAGCAAGCAAGGGAGACTGGATTTTTAAGGCTCACTAATTTCTAGATTCCAATTTCCTTTGCAGCAGAGGATCAAAGCTGACCCTGTGTAGATTACAGCACACTCGTTACACTGATTGCTCCTGTATAACCCATCAGAGCCACTGTATCTGAAGAGAGCACTATGGGCAGGATTAGGTTCTAGTACATTCTACTTGGATACAGCTTTTCTGGTGTCCCCTGCATCTTATTCAACATCACATGCTTACTGTAAGACACGCAATAAATTGTCATAGGACAATATTTTTTCTTCATTTTAAATCACACACTATTCTTATGCATCCATTCCCTTAACACTCAAAAGGCCAAAATAGTCTGAGACTCTTCAGCGCTTAACAGGATCATTTAATCATTGGTTGGGGAAGATAGTCACGTGACAAAACCATCCACACACGTCACTGTGTGTTTCCCAAGATTCGTGGTTCGCCCTTTTTAAGGAAGCAGCAGAGTCGTGACTGGAAACAGGGGTGCAAGCATCAAAGTAGCCCTCAAAAGAAAAGGGAGAAAAGAAAAAATTAAAAAGTCATCTTCAAAATTTTGTTGGTGTTTCTTTCATTCTTTCGCTGCTGCTTATTCTATATTTTGAAAATGCTGCCCCCATCGGGAAAAAGCACGGCAATAATGGAGAATAATTCCTGCATTAAGCAGTACTGTGTACTGTAAGCAGGATGGATGGAAGACATCTGCAGGAAATATCACACATAGGAGCCACCTCTGCCTGAGTGTGTGGGGGGAGGGGACGACATTCTTACTTGGCAAGGTCCCTTTGCTTCCTCCAGTTCTCACCATCATCTGGTCAGCTCACTCCTCCTTCTACAGATTCCCTGCCACATCATTCTCCTGGCCCAAGCCCCTCATTAAAAAGGGGGTGGGAGGGTGGGTTAGGGTCAAGTCAAGGTCAAGTCAAGGATTATGTGACTGATTGATGGGCTGAATTTGTAATGCATCAAGAACTGTAACCTTTGTCATCAAAATCAGTCCAGGGCAGGGACCGCAAGTGATCTCCAAGATTTCAGCCTCCTCTGTCTTGAAAAAGAAACTCGGTTCTTAGATGAGAACATTTGTCGCTGCTCAGCTGGATATGGACGTAAGATAATAAGAAATAAGCTGTTTTGTATGTGAACTCTGGGAATTATCACTAAAGGCGTAAGGTATGTCCCTTCCTAGCCCCTGGATGTATCTTGCTTAGTCAGTTAAAACTAACCATCTGTCATGTTAATAGTCATCTTGTGCCCTGCCAGAAGGACAGAATAGATCTTTGACATCATCGAGGTAACCTACCAGCCTTGGACTTTTTGCCCTAAGAAAGAAATTAACCCCTTTAACGGCACTAATAGACACATACAGCAAACTCTCACCTTGGATAATAATTGTGATTTTAGGCTTATGGATGTGTAGCTGCTTTTTTTTTAAGCTAGAAAAACACAATTTCACAGCCTTGATACCTAAGTCCAACAAAAGACCAGCCAAGGCTTTGCTACCCACACTATTTTCACTGACTGGAAGCAATGATATCTCTCAGGAGTTCATCACAAACCTGAAGTCTTTCTATGGAAACAGAACCTGAGTGGTAACAGGATGCTCTGGTGACGGCTACATCACTTAAGCCTGAGAGTCACAGCTCTAAGACATCTACCTGCTGCAGCTGACCATGGGCAGGTAACCACCGGTCCTCTTGACATGAGCAGAAGATTCTCTGCAGAATCTTCCTAGTAGTATCCAAGAGTTGGCCCTTGGCAAAATTATCCAGGTTCTAGTTCATATGTTTTAGTCACTGGTAGGTAGGTAGTTCTCCACCGAGGTCAGTATTTTACATGTAATGGATGTCAAATAAACCACTGCAAACATAAGTTTTCTGTGTTTCAGGAAGCCCAACGAACATAAATGTCATCAAGCAGCTCCTCTCACCTTTTGTTTTTGGCCATGCACACTAACAGTCTCTTGCGGAAACGGACACACTTTAAGTCACAGGCAAATTGCTCGACCCCAAATTGGAACTTTCCCCTCCTAGTCTGGTTTCTTTATACAGAAGGAAGTAGAAAGCATATTAAAAAGCTCCGTGTAGCTTAGAGACATCAGTTAAATTTGGCCTCAGTCACGTGGCACATCAGAGATAGAAGTTAGATTCCCGTGAGCCTCAGATGCCCAAGTTCTTTCTCTCAGACAAAAAAAAAACTAAAACAAAACTGAATTGCACAAATTTGACCCTGCAAAGTCTCTTCCAAAGGACATTTATATGTAAAGGCCCAAAGCTGTGTGACATCCATTTTGAATGAATGTAAAAATTTTACTGGTGTAAATTGTACAAAGTGTAAAAACATTTTTTTACAAGTGTAAAACACATTTTTTTTACAAGTGTAAAAATATAGCCTCTCTGGGGGAGTTGTTTCATTGATAACATTGTTCTAATTATTAAAAATAATTGTGACCCGGAATTAGTAATGCTTAAGAATGAGGGCCAGTAACATCAGTATATTTAAAGAGCAGCTTCCCCAGGGGTCCCAACATCGTTTTGTTTTGCTTTGCTTTGTTTGGGGTTGATCTATGTCTGCTCTCGTACTGACAGTTAGGGGAACTATGGTTAGCTCACTCTCTGGCCCAGTGTTCTCAGTGAAGTATCAGCAGATTCAGCCAAAGACACAGGGAGCTCAGGTCAGACAAGCCTACATGTATAATTCAAGAGTTACAGTAAGTCAGAGCATTGATTTTTTTTTTTTTACTTACCTTCTTTCTACTTATTTGAACATATAACAAGTATGACATATTAAAATGTATAATATAATAACTTGGACACATGCGCACCCAGAATATCTTCACCACAAGTCAAGATGGTGGGTGTATCTATTCTCCAGCCTCTAAGTTTTCCCATGCTGCTGCTTAAGCCTGGTCCCTTCCACCCCACCCTCACCTCCCATCCCCACTCTCTAACCCTGTCTAGGTAATTTCTGGTATGCTTCCTGCCTCTAGTCTGAATTCCCTAGCGACAGCATCGTGCATCTTCTTGCAGGTAGCCTGTGATTCTGATGACGACCTGTGTTGCTGAAGAATCAAGAACTCTTCTTTTGCTGTTAAACACTATTCCGTTATAAGAGTACACCACAGGCTGTTTCTCCCCCCTGCTTGCCAGTATTTGGGTTCTTCCCAATGTTCAGCTCTTAAAGTTGCTAAGAATAAGTCTTCGTATCCACATACACTTTTGTTTCTTTTGATGGAATTTCTGGAAATTATGCAAGTGACTGTTTAAAATGTCAAGACACTGCCTAAGTAGTTTCCCACTTTAAACTCTGAGAGGAGTATGCCAGATCAAGTTTCTCACCAATCCTACATCTGTTCATTCATTCATTCATTCATTCATTCAGTTTTGCAATGCTGGGACTCAAACCCAGTGCCTCATGCACACTAGCCAAGTATTCTAGCAACTGAGCTCATTTCCAACCCGTTACTATCAGTATTTTTTTTTTACTATAATCTTCATGTAATATTAATAGTCCCTTCTTCAATCATTAATGAAGTTTGGCACATCTTTAAATGCTCCGTGTATTCTCCTTATCTTTTGAATAAACTAATCCTTTAACTTTTTAAAAATTGTGTGACTTGTTCTCTTGTGGCTGCATCCGGGGGTTCCATACCCGATGTCGAGAGCTGTAATGCATTCATAATTTGTAAATCTACATACGCCCAGTCCTTACCTATCACTGCATTCTCCAAATGGTGCCTTCCAAATAAGTGAGTTTTATGGTGCTAGAAACCAATTTATCCGTTTGGGTTTTTTTTTCTTTTTTGGATTATGCTTTTGATGAGTTTGATTAGCACCTGTCTCAATATCACAGAGGGTTCCTTCTGTCTGCCTCTAGGAGTTTCACATTGTTAGTGATATGTTAGTGGAGTGAACTTTATGTGTCACACTGGGTGGGCATCCAGGTCACTTGTAGTATGTAGCCCTTCTCCGTTGACCCAGCCCCGCTTTGGACCATATATGCTGCAGCTGAGCAACCCTGTTCTGTTCCCCCAACCAGTTTCTTTCCACAATCAATGCCACGTGGATTGACAGCTCTAATATCTCACAAAACAAGTACTGTACGCCCTGCAACTTTGCTGTTTCCATTGTTACTTAGGGGCTATTCCGTGTGATTTGTGCTTCCTTAGTCATTTGTGAATCTATTTGATGAATTCTGCCAAGTGTCTGTAAGGGTCTTGAATGAGATTGAATTGAATCTATAGATCAGTTGAAAGAAAACATCTGTTAAAGGATATTGAATTCCCCAGACAAGAACATTTTTTTCTTCAATGTCTCAATTCATTTAGGATTTAAAACTTGTATGAATACCTAGCAGTTTCCAGGGCATGTCCTCCGTGCTTTTGTTTTTAAATGTAACTAAAAATATTTCCTTCTGATGCTCACTTAAATACTATTATTTTAATTTCCAATTGCTCATTGCTAGACTATAGAAATAAAATTGAATTTTATTCACCTTCTATTTCAGTTATGATTTTATTTTACTTTGCCCTGCTTTATAAAAATAGTGAGAGCTGTTGGCACGGTATTGACTAGAAAAGGCAAATGGCTCAGTCTTCTGTTGATCTAAGGGTACTATCTCCAGACATGTAGCCTCAACATTGAAGACAACCATAGGTTTCTCATAGGTCTTCTTGTTAGGTCAAAAAACGTTCCTTTTTTTCTTTTTTTTTTTTCATGATTTCCTAAAAAAATGCTACCAAGAATCAATGTTTACTTTTGTCAATGATTTTCCCATATCTAGCAAAATAATCATACGCTTGGTTAATTTTCTTTACTTTCTTTGGAGTGGGAGGAGTGATTTATTACATTAAAAAAGTACATTTATGGATTTATACCTTTTGCTAATGGTCTGCATTCCCAGGGCCAGCTCCAATTTATCAGGTTGCATTATCCTTTCTAAATACAATTGTGGATTCTAATTGGAACTTTTGTTAATTTGATTTATATCTACGTTCATTGAAGACAACCAGACTGTAATACATTTTCTTTTATCTTTTCTGGCATTTGATAGCTGAGTGATGTCTCTCTTTAAAAATAAGTCTGTAAATGGGCCTCCCTTCTCAATGTTCTTCCAGTGTTTTCAAAGACTTAGTATTGGAAAGACTAGAACATTCTTGGTGGGCTGCTTTTAAACTCCAAATCCCTGTCTAGAGGTCATCTCTGACATGTGTTCTCTGATTAGACTAGTTTGATATGGGCTTCAGCTACTTACCTATGTCTTCTAGGGTAAATGTGGATACTCTATGACTTTCAAGAAATTGATCCATTGTGTCTTAAGGTCTGTATATCCCAGGACGGCCACTGACAACAGACCAAAATCAATTCTCCCAAGTAAACCAGTAAGGTTATTGGGGTAACTTAGAGGAACATCAGTAACTCAGGCAGTTAAATCACCAAAAAGGCCCAGTATACTAGCATTGGTGGCAACCCCCGAAAGTCTCGTCCCTGGAGTTGCATGGCCAGGCTGCAGGCAGCTTCACCAACGTCTCCTTTCTGAAATTGTTTTATTGCTTCTATAACCCTGGGAAAGAGCCAGATGCGTCTTGTAACTTTCTGACCCTCCTGTGCCTTGTAAGTTTATTTTGCCTCCTGAGTCTTATAGGCCCTCCTCCTTCTTTAAGGACTGAATATCTCAATTTTAGAAAGTAATTACTCAACAAATTTCTTTAGATTTGAAGTGGACATTTTTTTTAAAAAAATGGCAATATATGATTGATTTATTTTACATCACAATTGAAAATATAGTATTTAGTTGCTGGGCAGTGATGGTGCACACCTTTAATCCCAGCGCTCGGGAGGCAGAGGCAGGTGGATCTCTGTGAGTTCAAGGCTAGCCTGGTCTACAGAGTGAGTTCCAGGACAGCCAGAGTTACAATAGGGAAAACTTATCTAAAAAAAAAAAATGAAAAAAAAGTAGGAAAGAAGGAAGGAAGGAACGAACAAACGAAGGAAGAAAATAGGTATTTAGTAATGTATTTAAGCCACTCGTGTCAATTATGATAATTTACATTCTCAAAATATCAACTCTTGACACACCATTTGTTTCTCTGGCCACATCTGCCTTGTGCCCTCTCTCCTCTGCCTTCATTTTTATCTTTTTATGATTCCACTATATTTCTTTTGTTAGCAAACTAACTATGCAGCTTTGTTTTGATTTTTTTTCCCAGTCATTTATTTACAGTTTATTGACCATGTATGGAAGTCGCTACAGTCTACCTTCAAGTGATGCTGTAATATCCCAAAACAGTGTAAGAATCGTTCCGCTCGTGGCTCCTGTTTCAACCTCCTGGTCTTTATACTGCCAAATATTTTTCTTCACACGTTACAGACTCCAAATTACTAGTTTGACTTTAGTCAGTCATCGACACAGCGAACAAAATAAATCAAGGCTGTTCTACAAGTAGTGACACACTTAGAATTTTCAGGGTCCTTCACTCCTCCGCACGATCCGGATTCTCGGGTTGTAACGCAGCACCTCTCTGATACTGTTAAACTCTGGCTTTTTCATATTTGGAAAAAAAGTTTGTTTTTTTTGTTGTTGTTGTTTTAGAAAATATTTCCACTGCGTAGAGAATTTAAAAATGAGCATTTCCTCCAGTCGTTTCATTATGTTATTCTGATGTAGCCCGCTGTGTGTTGAGTATCAAGAAATGGGCTACTGTCCCTACTGTTTTTCCTGCACGTATATAAAGCTATGATGTTTTTCTCTGCCTACTTGTAATTTTTTTCCACTGGTTTTTAAAACAATTTGATTTGGAGGGCACCTCATCTCCATATTCCTTGTGTTTTAAAGGTATATTCATCATCTAGTAGCTCAAGATTTTGCCTTTCTTTATACTTGGAATCTTTTTTTAGTGAAGAGGCTTGTTTCACATGGAGGTGTGAACACTGTCCAGTAACTTCCAAACACTCCTCGTTCAAAAAGCGAATGGAGTTGGATTCGAATCTAATGTCTGCCACTGGCTAATCACTATATAACATCTTAAAACTTTCTTCCCCTGTTTCTACAAAGAATACATGAGAATCTCACTCAAAGCACCCAAAATCGTTACCTGGATAAAGCATTCAGTAGGGATTAGAAACTTTTGTCTCCAGAAATTAAGTCTCTTTTCAGTCATCAGAAAGCCCACTAGGCGGTGATTCATGATATTTTACAAGAACATAAATATATCCATGCTATTTTTGTACATGCTTTACAGATGTATCTTTTGCTGTTTGCTTTGACCCAAAAATGATGTTTAAGAAATACCAACTAACTGTTTAGCACGAGTGTTGCATTCTACTACCTGTCGGGACAGACTTACGATTTAGTGTTTGTTTGGGTAAAAATTTCACCTTTTTCTACCTTGAAAATGATTACGCCAGTGCCTTAGAAAATCAGTGCTACTCCTGCAGCACATAACACATGAAGAAAACATCAACCATAGCCGTGGATTCCCCCATCCCAATTAAAATTCCTGTTATGGGAGACAGCGGACTTAGATTTTAGTTACCAGCATCTTGGGGCAAAGTTCATCCTATCAAATTTAGACAGATACAGGAAGTAGGGGAATCGGATGCATTTCTACTTACCAGTTTTTAAAAAAATGATTTCACTATTGCAGTGCTTTGACTTATTCAGAATCATCTGTCAGAACACTTGTTCTATGCTTTCAACTCTAATTGCAGGCTGTATTTCTGCATTCCAGGATATGCCATGTCCTTAGTCATTAAGAATTCCTTATTTTTTTTTTTGTAGAGCAATCTTGAACTCAGAGAGAAGGGAAAAGACCACTGCTGCCAGCTAACAACTGATTAAGGGACAGCAAGTATTTTGGAAGTCTTTTTATAGGGAAAAAAATGCCAGCAAGTTGCCAATAACAAAGGCTACTAATTACTATGGCTGACATACCTTTGTGCCTTTTTGGATAATGGACAAAGGCAGAAAGCTGCTCAGGAAGTAATTCACTGTGAAGAATTCTTGTTGAAAGTTTTGGAGTTTTTCCATGGCAACCAGTGGAGAACTGTCGGGAGCTGGTGACTGATGATCAAGTCCTTTTGCTTTTCTCTAAATTGAAGCTTTTTTTTTTTTCACTAGCAAAATGGTTAAGGCCCTTCCAGTTAAATCCTAACAACACCAAGCTCTTGGTCAATGCTTTCTTTTGCAAGAAACTTGCTTATCACTTTGATCAAACCATTTAAAATTCTTCAGCAAGACAGTCTCACCTTATGGAAACTTGCTGTGGTGCAATGGTTAGCAATAATTGTCAACTAGACACAACCTGGGAAGAGTGTCCTTGAAAGGTTGTCTACATAGGATTGGTCTGTGGCCACATCTTTGGGGATTGTCTTAATTCACTGTGAGAAGATGTTTTTCCAGTGTGGGTGGCACTAATCCCTAAGCAGCGTGCTCCCCACTGTGCAAGAGTAAAGAAACACAGCTGAACACAAGGAAGCAGGTGAGCATATATGCAATAATTTATCTCCAGTTTTGACTGTTGATATAATGATTTGTTATTTGAAGTTTCTGCTTTGACTTCCCCCACAATGATGGATTGTAATTTGGAACTGTAACATGAAATAAACCCTTTTCTCTCTAAGTTGCTTTTCATCATGGCATTTTATCATAGCAACACAAATGAAACTAAGACGTGTGACACTAAAATTAAAGTCTGAGAATCACATATGGGTATTAATGGGAGAAAACAGTAATCAGCAAAAGCTAAGATATCCTTATGGAAGTTTCACAGAAACAGAATTTTTCGCAGATAATGATTTCTAAGATGCTTAGAATTAAAGCCTTGTATTTAATTTTAATTTAAACATTTAATACTTCGTAGAAGATTTTGGTTAATGGTATCATTAATTAAAACTAATCTTAGGCAACTCCTCAATAACAAAACCAAAGCCTTAGATTATTATAACCCTGGAAAAGACTTAATAGCATATTGATTATTTTTCTAAAGCACGCACAAAATACAAGTAGATAAATTAGATAACTACCATACATTATGATACGTAAGTAATAATGCATTAAGGAAGTACAGGAGTTTTTCAAGAAGTTATGCCCTATAAAATTTTAAGATAATTATCATAATTTTTATTTGGATAGCTACACACAAGATATTTTAAAATAAAGCAGAAAGGTAACGACAGCCATGCATTACAAAATATTTAAGTATAAATTAAAAGATCATCACTTGCTAGACAACCTTTTAAACACTTATTTACTTATTATGATGATGATGTGTATGCCACATGCATGCAGGAGCCCTCAGGGGTCAGAAGAAGGCATTGGATCCCCTGGAACTGGAGCTACAGACAGTTGTGACTCACCATGTAGGTGCCGGGAACCGAACCTAGGTCCTGTGCAAGAGCGGTAAGTGCTCTTGACCTCAGTCCTGAAGGGCCAAACCGAGTCCACCTGGAGTTTCAGACAACCTTATCCCTGGAAACTTCTATGTCTCCTACAATGAGAGGAAGGAGAAGGGGTTAGTGGCAGAAAAAGGAGAAGAAAGAAAAGTGATGGGGACAGCACTCATTCTTTGTTGGTAGGTGGAAGTACGCTCATCCCTGGGCTGCAGGCTGTTCCTCATTGAACTCTCACAACAAGGCTAAGTGAGGACAGCAGTGAGCACCTTGTTATCTATGTGGCTGCGGGTGAGCCACAAGAGTCTCAAGACCTTGCTTCTGTCAACCAGCTCGTATGCGCCTGATGCCAGCTCCGTGGGTTTTCACCACACTCATCATCCTTCCCACCTCCTGTCTGCCCTGCTTCCTTCTCTGTCACCAGGAATCAGTTTGTTCGTGCTCTAGCTCCCCCCTCCCTCCATTCACTGATTTCACTGCGTGAACATGGAAGTAATTGTCTTTGAAGAGGTCTATCTAGGGAGAGCAGTGCTCTAGACATGATGAATTGCCCACAGAGGAAGAGGCTAGAAGGCATACCGTTGCTGTCTGTGATCTGGGTGGTTCCCACCCTCTGATCTGAGCTTTCAATCTCACTGCTCAAGTAATGCTGCTGACGTCTTTCTGAGTCCTGACACCATCCTCAACAGTCCTACATCCCAGACTTGACAATATTTAACCAATAGCTCAACCAGAAACTCCATTTCCTAATCCCAGTCACCGCTTCTGTGAATTCTATCATTAACATTTGTCTGCTTTGAAGCATCTAACGTAAGTTGTTCAAAGTCGATGTAATATCAATTCTTCAGTCTTGAAAAAGGGGGAATCATGAGCTAAGCAACTAAAAAAAAATGAGATTTGAAAGGAAGCTAGGTAGAAAAAGAGGAAAGGAGAGAGGGAGGAAAGAAAATGAGATTTTGTATTATGTTGCATTTCCTTCAAAGGATCTGCTTTTTTTTAAATTATGGAAGTATGTGTGTGTGCGTGCATGTGTGTGTGCAAGTGCATGTGCATGATGTATGATCCCATGTGTGTGAAGGTGTACATGCCCATGCACACACATACAGAGGCCAAAAGAGGATGTCCAGTGTGTTCCTCTAACTCTCTCATGTTGCTGTTGCTTTTGTCAGACCCATTCTCTCACTGAAACCAATGCTTACCATTTCAGCTAGGAGGCTGGATAGTCGGCCAGCTCCTGAGCTCCATCCATCTGCATTTCCCAGCACTGGTGTCACAGGTGCAGCCATGTCAAGCTTTTGCATGGACTCTGGGGATTTGAATTCAGTGGTTTCTGATTTCCCAGAAAGCTCTCTTGTCCACTGAGCCCTCTCCCCAAAACAATCATAGAATTTTCCAGAAAGTAAATTTTTCAGACCTCGGGTTCATTTCCTTTACTACATAGAAACAGAAACTTCCCCAAAGTCACTCAATTAATGGCAAAACTGAGTCTGCTTTTCCTATTACCTATAGCTGCTTTATCTATATCTGTATTCTCAAGCACAAACCAAGTTACGGCTACGCAAGATTTGTGACACGTAATTTTTGACAACTTAAGCCTTATGAGATCTATGAACATGATTTTTAGGAAACTACCTCTTTATTAAAATTAACTAAATTTTAATTACAAAAAAAATCTAGAAAAGTAAGAAGTACTTCAAGATTGAACATCAGTTATTTGTGTGAGAGAGAGAGTGAAGTTCTTTCCAAAGAATACGCTTACGAACTGATAGATACCTGGAGTCAATCGTGCAAAACAGACATCTGCTTCATGGGATTCTCCAGGGGACATCTTAGACTCCTGAGATCTAATTTCTAAAATTATCAAGTGCATTAGGAAATAAGAAATGCAGTACCTCTGTCTTTAAAAAATAAAGAAAATTCCTTCGTATCAAGTTTTTCACACTTCTGCTTGGTGTATTTTACTCTTTACCTTAACTATTTCTAGACCTAGAAAGAAGAGAAAGAGTTTCACAGGATGTAAAAAAAAAAAAAAACAAAAAAACCTTAGAATGAAACATGAAGGGGACAGAGTGGGGCTGCCTCACTCCATGCTTACTTTGTAATTAAATAAGGTGAACCCCAAAGAGCAGCTTCAGAACAACACACACACACACAAACACACACACACACACACACACCTGACATACACTCCGCATTCCACTGTCATCACTAATGTAAAGCTTAGCTGTCCTCAGGGCAAGTAGAATGAGCTCCCTAGTTACTCATCTGGATGTCAGTAAGACGTCTTGACAGGTGGATACTCTTCAGTCCACAAAACAGCTCCACAAGTAAAAACCAGTTCAAAGACACCCTTTACAGAAAGCCAGTTCTCTAGCTTGACACGCACATTACTTAAGCGCAGGATTAGGGTCTACATTCCAGGACGATGTCACAGTGAAAGGTTTCTGCCCTCCTTTTCCAGGACTTCTTTGGGTTTGGAATTTGAATGAAATTAATTACATGTTAAAAAAAGAAATAGTTGCCATGATTTTGAAGTGTTACCATTTGTGCTTCTTATAATGGCAAGCAGGATAATTATATTGTATAAAAGTTAACTCTGTTCCATTCACAATAAAAGTAAAGGAGGAGTGTAGTTATTCCTCGAGCCATGTCTGTTACAAAAGATGTTATGGTGTCCGTGCTCAGCGATTCATAGTAAAAGGCGTAAATGGCCCCAACTAAAGTCATATTAAGACACAAAGATTGTGTGCTTCCTGGTAGGGTGCTCTGCCCTGTGGAGCTTTGAGAGCAAAAGACCTTTAAGTACACAGAACCCACCTTGTGTTCGTTTTTTTTATTTCTTAAGTTTTTATATTGTTTTAAATGCAGGTCTCTTTCTGAGCCTTTTTCTGGCTTCCTGGATTTACGTAAAAATTACTTTCTTCAAACTTTAGATGGCTCCGCTGTCTAGATACCCATTTCCCACGTATTTATTAAAATGGATATGTAACTTGCTGTTTTCTCGGCTCAGCCTGATGAGAGACTGGTGTTGATTCTAGTTACGTTCTTTGTGTTTGTCGCTTCGTGTTCTCACACCTTATGTAGCTGGTAGCTGAGCCTGTCCTCTGTTTCTGTTAATTTACCCACGATATACTTTCTCAAACTTGGGGGGGCTAAGGAGTTGTTTTCTTGGAATGAATATTATATGTTAGGTAGGTCTGTTCTTTCGTGGTATCAACATACCCAGTGTTGTCTGGGACATAGATTTGAATTACATGAAAACTAACTGACAGCATATCCATTGATTGATGTGACCGAGAGTTCTTGATACTTAGGTTTTATTTGAAAATGGCATTCCATTTGAGTGTGTCTACTCCTAAGCATTAACTGAGACAAACACAAAAGAAGACCTTACAAAAAACAGCTGCATTAGAAATGGTGTCAAAAGGACTCAGATATCTTGGCTGGGGGTTTTCCTTATGTCTGTCTTTTCTGTTTAATTGCTATGGAGAATTCTTTAAAATCACAATAAAATGTCAATGACAACTAAAAGTACTTTCCTATTCTGGACAACAGTACAACTTTCATCAAAAATAAAATCTTTCTTTCTTTACTCAAATTTACTTGCTCAGAAACAAAACTTCACCAAGCCTCTCTCTCTTTCTGCAACTTTTACTTTGCAATAGATACTTATGCCCAGCCTTTCTTGTGCCCTTGGCATCTTTTCTAATGCCTAAAGTTAGAGCAGAGGTTCCTAAGGCCTGGGAAAACGCAAAGTGTTGATCCACAGCTACAGTGTTACCCAGCTGGATGGAAAGAATGTGTTCTGACACTCTACTGTACGAAGGGTCACAGAGGCAACAACAATGCATGCCTCTGAGTACCTGGAGTATTTTGAATGCATTCAGCCTGAAGACATGGTAGAAGTCCAAGGTGGTAACTGTGTGAATTACATGCTTTGATTATTTTGCAGTATATATATGAATCAAAATATTACACTGTACCAAATAATTATGTCCTAAAAAAATAAAAATAATAAAGGCAAAATGATCTTCAGCTTCTAGTTACCCAGCTAACTCTGTCATATCAGAACATGACACAGCACGGGAGTCATTCCTATTGCCCAGCCCCCGTGAATCCCAAGAGGAGGTGACTGCTCTTCAACCAGCTTAGTGCCTGACTCACAGTAGTCCATGAATAAATGTTTGCTTTTAAGATGTGTGAAAATAATTCTAAAGATGATACTTTAGATAGTAATATTCACTGATCTTCAATTTCTATTTAATATTTTACTAATTCTTTGATAGTTTCATACAACATATTTTGATCATATTCATCTCTCCCTCCCAACTTCTCGAGCCATAGAACTTTGTCTTCTATTTTTATTTAAACCTAATTTGTGCTTGCCATGCACCCTTATGTGTGGGACCCATCCCTTAGAGCAGTGTTTCTCAACCTGTAAGTCCTGATTGCTTTCGGAGTCAAATGACCCTTTCACAGGGGTCACCTAAGTCCATCTGCCTATCAGATATTTGCATTTTGATTCATAACAGTAGCAAAATTGCAGTTATGAAGTAGCGATGAAAATAATTTTATGGTTGGGGTACCACAACATAAGGAACTGTATTAAAGGGACACAGCACTAGGAAGGTTGAGAACCACTGCCTTAGAGCATGGTTAACCTACCAAGGCACACTCTTAAATACTAACACTGCTCCTAGCATCTATTAATTGCTCTATGTACTCTGCCCATGTTCTCTTGGGTATGAGGCATAGAGTATGATTGACCTACCAAGTGCATACCTTTAAAGAATACTAACTCTCCTCGCAGCAGCTATCAGTCACTAACAGCTTCCCAGCTAGAGGTGGGACTTCATGTCCACCTCCCCATCTATGCTGGGATTTTGTCTGGCTTGAGCGTGCACAGAGCTTGTACATGCCATCACAACCACTGTAAGTTCATGTGTGCAACGGTCCTGTGGTATCCAGAACACAGTTTTTTTGGTAGTCACCCAAGACCTCTGGCTTTCTACCCACTTCCACAGTGATCTCTCAGCCTTTCATGCAGAGGGTATGATATAGATAACCCTTAGGGCTAAGAAGCCTGAGGTCTCTGATCTCCGCATGTTGACCAATCATGGGTCTGTGTATTAATCACTGCATACTGCAGAAAGAAGTTTCCCTGATGGGGATTGAGGATGCCTCACTAAACACACAGATTAGGGGCATCCCCGTGTGTGTGTCTGTGTGTATGTGTGCAGGGGGGGCCGGGGGGGATTTTGCACAAGTTGGTCCTGAACTTCCAGGCCCAAGTGATCCTTTTGCCTCAGCTTCCCAAGTAATTGCAACTCCAGACACATGCTACCATGCCCAACTTTAATCTTCAAATTCTAGGTAATGGATACCATGGCTTTTAACACAGTAGCTCTTGGTGGACATCAGCGTTGCCTAGCAATTTGTTGGAAATGTAAATTCCTGTTACGCATCTCATAATCTACATGTGAGGAATTTGGGGTTGAACCTCTGCAATCTTAAAGACTCATTCGTTTACTCGTTTTTGTGGAGTAGGGTGCACATACACGTGTCTGAGTGGATGTACATGTACCAAATGCATGAAGTGCCCCTGGAGAACAGAAGAGGGTGTCAGATCCAGGTAACTTGAACTACAAATGGCAGTGAGCCATCTGACACATGGGTGCTGGGAACTGTCCTCAGCACTCCTGGAAGTGCTCTCATCTACTGAGCCAGCTCTTCAGATGTGTGATCTATATTTGGATAGGCACCCGGGTGATGCTGATGACCCGCCAATGTTGTAGAAAACGTGAACTCTGTCCTCAGAGAGAGTTATTTTATAAAGCTATTTCCATGTGAAAGTGAGACTGTGCCTTATAAAAGAATCGGATTCCCACGCGTACGTGTTCTAGCTCAGTACGAAGGCCCTTTCAATGAATGAAATGCTACTCAGCTCTCACTGCTCTTTCTTTCAGTTGTACTATGCCAATTAAAATTGTTGAGGACAAGCTTGAGACACTATTATACAATAAATAGGGGGTTTGTCGTCATTCATTAGTGTTTCTAAGATACATTCCAAGTCTACTGTCCACATAAAATTTTGCTGTTCTCACACATAAATGACAGCATGACACAATTCCATGCTTGATATAGTGTACAAATTCTAAATTTACTGGCTCTGTTCAGTGGCAATGAAGCAATTAATGCTGAAAGCCTGAAGTGTTGTACAACTCATCAGCGGTGTCTCCTTTCCCTAACACTGATTACAAGCCTATATTGTTCAATTCCATCCCATTATTGAGGAGGCTTTTGAAGACTTGTCAGCTTAATATTATGTACGTTTTGAAGAAGCATCTTTGAAAGAAGATTGTGTTTTGTTGAATAATTATGTTCAGTGTGTAAAAAATCTGTTGTGTAAAAGCTTTATCCAGAATTGAAGTGGTTTCCTCCTGCAGGAAGTTCCATAGGCAGGAAAGCAAACAACTCAAATTAGCTTCCGGAAGTCCCTGAAACTGATCAGATTCACTAGGCCCCCTTCCTTGCCAAAGTAAGCAATAAAAGCTCAGAGTCTCCCTGAAACAGGGAAGTTGAGCTGCCAAGACTGAGACAAGCTGACAAAGAAGACTCTGAGACCAGGACCGGCTAAGTGGAAGAAGCAGAAGCCAGCCAAGCTGTCTGCAAGAAGTTTAGACCAACTGAGACACCTGGAAAGGACACTCTCTGACTTATTGGGCTGCCTGAAGGCTGTGCAGTGTGCTCCAGGTTCCCAGCTTTGTGAGATGTCACCCATGCTGGGGTGGGCTTTGGTGATGCAGGGATCACTGAGTCATTTCTGATCCTCTAAATAACCTCTCACCCATATTCTTACAAGTAACCCCAGTAAAAACTCATTGGTTCACCAGTTTGATGTTCTTTACATTTTGGTCTGTCATGGGTTCCCTAACTGGGGTGAGTAGGCATGTGTGTTCATCTCCCTGGGAAAAGTGTGGTCACATAGCACCACTATCTGGCTCCTATCAGCAACTTAAGCAGGGATGAACAAGGGCCACACCTCTAGCAGCCCCGTGAGGTGAGAGGAGCTGACCCGAAAAGCAAAAACATTTCTGAGGAGGGCTGCTCCCATGATAGTCACTTAGGAAATCGTCATTGTTGGTGCTCAGTTAGGATCCTTGGTTTCACTGTCTAGGTCTCCCCGGTGGCACACTGGGCTTCTTCAATGCAGGGCATCCTCACTGCGTGGCAGCTGGAGTCCAAGAATCAATGCCTCAAGACGCAAAAAGACAGTTTCCAGAATCTCTATGCCATGCCCTGATTGTGCTGTGAGCAAGGGGGAGGCGGAGGGGGTGGCAGGGGGCCAGGGGGGTGTCTTTTCTGGGGAGAAGGGGAGATGTTGGTGGGTGGTGATTAGGGTAGATCTGGAGGAGATGGGACGAAATGGGTGGATCCAGGATGTATTCTATGAGTTGTATGAGAGAAGAAAAAATTCAATAAATAAAAAGATTCCAGAATATGAAGGCCCTAATCAGAAAGCCAACTCAGTTTCACCCCTAACATATGGAACATGTCAAGGACATCTAAGAACCCACATGAATTCCAGGAAAGAGAATATACATCCCGTTTTTTTCTTGGGAGGAATCTCAAAGAACTCATAGCCATCTTTAATTTGCCATAGACTGTTTATTTACTTAGATATAGATTTTTGAGCTAATGATATTTTTGGCTTTCTTTGTTACATGTTCTTTATTTAATGTAAAAATTTAATCAGTGAAATGAGGAAAAAAAAAACCTTTAAAAGGTGAATATATTTAAGGATAAAAATTACAGTTGAAAGCCAGTATTTGCATTGCTCTATTAAGACTAAGTCTGTCACTGAAGAATCAATGACAATTCACAACCCTATTTCTATAAAGTCTAGGTGAACACTGGGCTATTTACCATTCAGTTACCATGGTTAAACAGATCTAGCAGCACTCAAAATAATAGGGACATATAACCAACCTAATGATACACAAATCCTTATGCTTAATAACAGACACTGTTTTGTTTTCTGTTTTTCTTTTAATAGAATTTCCTAGGAAAAAAACAAACAAATAAAAACTCCAGTGTTCAACTTCACTTGGCTTTTGAAGCACAAACTCAATGAGGAAAATATTTTTTTGTAAACCATAACTATTGTCAAATATGTTAGAAAGGACACATAATAAAAGAGCTACAGAGTCATCACATTCAGAAAGAGGTAAAACAGTGTCACATTTACTATTAATTTAAGCAAGCATTGAGGTCAAAATGGAGCAGTGTATATTGCTATAGGCTTGAATTTAACCACAAATTAATTAAAAACCATTTCCTCATGTCAAAGCAAACATAAACACCCTGAACAACACGGCTGGCTTTGTGGTTGCTTTATTGTTGATCTCCAAATCCATCAGTAAAGCTCTAATTCAAGGCAGAGACCATCAGCGTTGAGTTTTGCACACCCAGAGTCTGAGAGAAACCACATAATTTCAAAGAGTAAATGAATGACAAGCAGCATGCATGACTTCTGCCTGTGTAGTCTTACAAAGTGACATGGGAGAGCTGTGCTGTGCTTCAACCATTAAGATGGTGAGTAGTAATTAATTTGAAGTGCCAGGTTTTACTGGAAACCCTGCATCACGGCTCAGACGCAGTCTGCTGCTTCCCCCTTCTGGCCAAAGACAGAGAGAATTTTGATTTTACTACTCTTGAGTGGGACTGTCTTCACACACAGCTCTTGAAGTCAGGTCTGAAACTATGAAAATTTACTATACATTCTCTCAGCAAGATAAAGAGTCTATAATCCAGGGACCACAGGTCAAACATCCAGGGATTGTCTTCTAGGAGACGCTCACTGGGAAGAGTCTCCAAAGAAGAGAAGTGATTCCCTTCTGTTTCCCAAAAAGCCTTCCAAATGGGAAATGGTGGGTTGCATTGCTCTGAGTTTACTGGAGGCTAATGTCTTTTGGTTGTCAATCAAGACTCTTCATAAAGAGTTGAGTAGGCATTGGCGGCTCTACAGAGAAGATTGAGAAATTATACAGATTAAAAACTGAACAGATTTCTACCTGAGGTTCCAGAAGGAATCAATTCCTCCTCCTCGTCCTGCAAAAATTGTGAAGGAAAGTGATGACTTAAGTCATTTGGTGCAGGGGCCCAAAGCATTTCACTCTAATTGGGATAATTTAAATACTTTAAATCAGTCCATAGGTCTGTTTATATTTGACCACACACCCCAAAATAAAACTCAAAGATCATATTCTACAAAAATTTAAGAAAAAAGAGACTCTTCCAAAAAATTTCATCAAACATTGTTTGCCTGATTTATATCATCATAAATCTGTGAGCATAAAATCATCTTAGTAAGTAAATATCGCTCTGTATTTCACTCAAAGGAATGAAGTTTAGAATAATAAATTCTACTAAAATTAAGTTTCTAGACATGTGTGTTTTTAAATATTGGTAAGAAATATGAAACATTTGTTGGCTGGGAGCAAAGAACAATCAAAATTTGAATCCTTTTGTTCCATATTTAATTTTTTAGAAAATTAAATAGAAGCTTCCCAAACAGTCAGAGAAAGTGGGTAATTCAAAAACAACAAAATAAAACAGCAGCAGTATCAAAAAGATACAAATAAGAAATCAAATGCATACAGGTCTGTGCAGCGTCTTCCAAATTTGTTGTAAATTCTCCTAATAACATGAGCCTGCTTGTTCTCTCTGAAGACTCCAAGATAATAAGAGCAAAACAAGCTGCCACTAGATGAAAGGGAGAATGTGAAATTGAGAGAAATTGCCACCTCCGTATCACTCCAGTGTGCCTCGGAGATGGACGGCACACACAGGGCTCTTGTGAAGCCGGCCTCACACAGCCATTCATAGAAGCTCAGTCGGTGCCAACCACTTTCATTCCATAAAATACAGCGGCACATTTACCACCAGAGCCTGCTAAGTGGAGCTTGGAAAGGTAGATTGATTAGTCTAAAGCACCCAAGAAATTAGCTCAATTTGGACGGGGGGGGGGGTGCAGAGTGATCCCACTCTGAGAGGAAAGATGATGTGTATTACTCTGAGCTACACATACATAGAGGGTTCATTAGCAGAAGCATTTGGGAGTTTGGGGGGCATTGTCTAGTGTCTGACTTAGGTATGGAATCAAAGTCTTGAGTGTCTACCCTGATGGTGGACAGGGAAATAGTCCTTCATGGAGAAGGATGCAGGAAGTCACATGGTAGGGAGATAAGTCGCCATGTTGAAGGATATACACACTGCAGATTTCCAATGAAGCAGAAGATGAAGAGCAGCCTCCACAATACGTAGCTAAATAAATTAAATGAGGAAATCAGTTTAAACCCTACAGGCCTTTAGAAAGGTAAACCTTACATGAAGTAAGACATTGTTATTTGACCAGTGCATGTTGTAAAGATTAGACTGAGACACATTTTTTTTAAGCACTCAATTTGTGTGATATTGAAAACATTCATTTTTTCCGAGTCCTTGGGGCTGGAAAGATGACTCAGTGGGTAAAAGCACTTACCCTGTGACTTGAATAACTTGAGTTCAATCCCTAGCACCCATGGTGAAAGCAGAGAATATACTCCTCAAAGTTGTCTTCTGACCTCTGCATGCGTACCAAAATACAGAGAGAGAGAGAGAGAGAGAGAGAGAGAGAAGAGGGGGAGGAACAGATTCCTTTAAAGACTTCTTGGCAGAAACAAAGTGGTCCAATACCCAGCAGCAATAGGATCACACGGAACTGCTTATGGGATGCAGGCTACTTCAGACGTACTAATTCATGATCACCAGGGTAACATGATCTCTGTACACATTAAATTTGAAGAACTATGAGTATGTATATGAACTTGAAAAATCCCAGGTCGGCACCCACCATAATGTTCCCTTGGCTTCTACTGCTTCCATCTTAGTAGCTCCTTAACTCTCTGTTTCCCTCCTTCTCCCTCTTTCTTCCTCTTCTCCTTGCTTCCAGAAATAAATACACCTTAGCCTCCAAGGGTTGACACTAACAGGCATGGCGTGCTAAGGGGATTGTTCATCACTTACCTTTTTTTTCTGCCTAGAATACCGTTACGTAGGGTGAATGTGCATGGAAATCACTGTATAGAGGTGGCAGAGAAAAGAGACCAAAGGAACTTGTCTCGGTGACTGAGCTCTACCAAGAACTGTGAGCTGTCTTCTTTGGCATGCTATTCTCAAATAAGTAATCTATTCACTTAAACTGCTTTAAGGAGGCATTCTGTCACTTATTCACATAACTGCCAAATTACGGCTGGGTTCCAAACAGCTGAACCCATGAACTCAATCTGAATCTGCTGGGCGTAGAGAGAGTTTTACCTTATACTTCCTAGAGGCACGTGTGTGGTGTGGAGAGAGGAAAGGCAGCAGGTATGAGATTGAGAAGGGTTGACTTTGGAGAAGATAAAGCACTGAGGATGGAAATACACTAAGGAAAAAGAGTCAATGAAGGAAGAGCAAGAAACGAGATGTTGAATCTTTGCAGAAAAAAACAAAAAAACAAAAAACAATTTAAAGCCATATCTTTCCACAGGAATGGAGAGCAGCTGGGAACAGGCAACGATGTATGTTCCTAGTCACGGAATGCATGCGAGGAAACGGGCGCACTCCGCCTTCCCATGGTGCCACAGGCAGATGGGCTGCAGTGACAGATCACTGGCCTTCGTGACTGCCCACATGGAGAGCAGCAGCTGAAGCGTTGCTGGGTGGACTGTGGCCCTCACTCAACTGTAAGCGGACTAGACGTTGTGCAAGACAGCCAGAGGGTGGAAGACCCGAGAATGGGAACCAGGGATCTGAGGCTTGAAGGTAAAGTGGGAATGACTTTGGGAAGTGTTGCCGTTCCTCTGGTTACAGATAGACACGGGCTGTGGTTTAAATGTGACCTGTCACTCACAAGGCTCACATGTTGAAACGCATGATCCCCAGCTGTGCCTTGTGTAGGAAGCTTGTAGGATCCTCAGGAGGTAGAGCCCACTAAAGGAAGTGGCTCACTGGGGGAAAGATCTGGAAGTTGTAGAGTCTGTCCTTGCTTCCTGCTCTGTTTCCTGACTGGGAATGTAATGTGATCACCAGCAACTGAGGGGAAAGGGGTTGTTCTGGCTCACACTTTCGGAGGCCTCCGCCCGTGCTCACTCAACCCTGCTGCTTCCGACCTGCAGCACAACGCATAGGGGATGAATGCTGGGTGGCAGCGGCCTGCCCATTTCATGGTAACTAGGAAGCAAACGGAGTAATCTGCAGAAGCCAGGGTCCCAGTTTCCCCTCGTAGGGCCCATGCCCAGTAACCTAACTGACCCCCGCTAAAACTCACCTCCCAAAGGTTTCCCCGCTTAGTGATACAGTCAGCAGACCCAGTCTTCAACACAGGGGCTTTAGGAGACAATCTACAGTGTAAAGAAAGGGTGGTGATGGCAAACAGTTTTTACTAAGCACTTACGATAGGCCAGGAGTATGTCATTTAATCCTTGCAGCCACTCTGTGGAGATGGAATATCTCCATCCCAACTATGTAGCTGAATGGAAGCAGAGAGGTTAAGTAATTTGAAGGCCTGTATTGCTACCGGAACTGGTGGGCTGGGAAAGGCAGTGCAAAACTTCCTGCAAATGTTTCCATCATTCCCTGACCAGCTTGTTATAGGTTTGCAGTATTAAGTTCTGATGGAACAGCACTTAGCACAATAAAATAAACAAACAAACAAATAAATAAACAAAGCAAATAACATGAACATCATTCACCTTCTCCTGACATAGGAACACTTTTACTTCTTTGTTATGGAAGTTTATTTTTAGTTGTGTTTAAAATAATTGTTTTTGTGCACTGTTGGAAAAAGGAATGCACCAACCTTAGCAGTTTGTATTGTCCGCAGGTGTTGGATTTCTGTGGGAGACATTTGATTGCTAATGATCTGCACCAGAGGAGTGCTGGATCAATACAAACACCAAAGTTGAAGGTGCTCAGGGTTCCACTGTTGATGGAGTGTGGTGCTGGCCAGGATGGCAGTTCCCTCTCCTGAGGTCTGGCAGGGCTTCCACCGATGAAAACACCACCCTGTCCTTCTTGGTGAACCACCACAGCAGCCAAACTACAGCAGAGTTAACAACAGAGAAACCCTGTCTCAAAAAAACCAAAACAACAACAACAAAAAAAAATGCCAGTAGGAATTACAGTTTGAAAGTACAGAAACAAGTGAACTACAGAAACAATTAAACTATATTCAAACATTGTACTCATAGTGTTTA
>JAMJFZ010001089.1:4557500-4762500 GCA_026225945.1 Cricetomys ansorgei | reverse complement strand
ACCCTGTGACTGGGGGTTTGTAACTTAGTGTGCGGTTGAGGAAGCTCCTGCAGTGGGCATGAGAATACGTGCATGGGCATGGTGGTAGCAGCATTGCCTCAGATTGAAAACTGCGAAACGAGTGCAGCAGCATCATACTGCAGCGGGAGAATAATGAGCTATGTTTGTTTAATAGAACAGATTAAATTAATGCTATCTTCTTACGTAAATGAGTATCCAAAACATAACATTGAACGATGTAAGTTATAGAAAATATATCAATGGGTAAAGCTGCATCATGGGTTTATTTTTAATAATTAAGGAAAACAAAGAAAGTGGTCATCAAGCCATCATCCCCATTACCACAGAGAAGAGGTGAGTACTGGGGAGACTTCAGAAACCCAAGAGTGTCGGAGGAGGAATTAATCAAAGGCCATACTTCCCGTTAGCCTGGGTAGTATTGTTGACAGAGGCCTTTTGAAGTTATCACTCTTCACACTGATCACGAATTTTCATGAGTTCTTTTACATACAAGATAAATTCCACAGTAAAAATAAAGCAAACTGAAGGAGTCAAGAACAGAAAGGGCATTCTGAGTAAGAGAACCGTAGTGTGTCTGCGTGAAAGCTCTGTTGTCCCACAACCATGCTGAGTCTCTACCTTTCTATAATAAAGTTACCTTCCCTTGCTATCTTAATTCAAGTTCACCATGCAACCCAATGCATGTTTAGTTTTGTTTTGTTTTTTTTTTTAAATGGCAACAAAGAAATCTCTGGAAATAGGAAAGAACAGACAAACTATGGGCACAGTAGAGAAACCTACAGCAAGCAGCCTAGAAATCGCTCCATGCATGTGAGGTGTATTGCAGACCCTGGGTAAGGACTCAGCTAACAGCATTAGGGCAAGAAATAGATAATAGTGTAATGTGGTAATTAGATTTTGTCATCTTGACACAAACTGGAGAACCGTGGGAAGAGGGAACCTCTATTGAGAAAATATCTCTGTCAGCTTGTCCAGTAGGCAAATCTAGGGAGCATTTTCTGGATTAGTGCTTGGTGTGTGAAGGCCCAGCCCCAATGTGGGCGGTGCCACCCATGGGCAGGAGGTCCTGGGATGTATGAGAAAGCAGGATGGGCAAGTCATGAGCAGAACCAGTAAGCAATGCTGCTCCATGACCTCTGCTTCAGTTCCTGCCCCCGGGTTCCTGCCTTGAGTTCCTGCCCTGACTATCCTCAGTGATGGAGTGTGACCTGGAAACATAAGTCTTCAGCCCTGGTGTTTATCTTAGCCATGGGAAGCAAGCTAGGACACGCGGCTAATTCTTAGTGGATCAACTGCACAACTTCCGTGTCTCCTGGAGAGCAGGGAAGGTGTGCAGAAGCCTCACCTTGCTGTCCTGTGGCTGCATTTCAATCCCCCAGCAAAATGGCCTAGATGTTTTGTAATTCATTTCACTCCTCACTAAAACAGGGAGAAAATGAAAGCATTTGCCTTGTGGCCTTATGACAATCGGGCAACACAGCCGGCCTCCGGTATCTGCTGGTTCCACGTGTGCAAGCCTGTAGCAAGTTTGTCCAGACTTTGTTCCCTTGTCTATATTCCCCAATCCAGAAAGTGGGACAGTGACCATTACCACTGTTTTAGGTCTTACATTACAGCCATCCAGAGCAGCTGCGGTGTGGATAGGAGCACATGATGTGGGTTCCCAAAAATACTGAGCCATTATGTGTATGGAATCCAAGTCTGTGGCCCTTGGTATCTGAAGGGTTCCTGAAAACAGGAATCCCTGCATGTACTGTGGGAAAATGTAGTCCATTTTAAGTGTTTCTAGAAGTAATAGCCACTAGATGAATTCTCGATAAGTGGCTGGCTTCCAAACCTCCTGGTTTCCAGCTTTCCAGATTAAAGGCTCAGTGTGATCTAGCTGAAAATTTGTTTAAAATCATGATTTGTGATACTTCTGGTGTGTGTGCGTGTGCACATGTGAGGGTATGTGTGTGCACATGCCAGAAGACAATTTTCTTCTTTTAGTGCTTTTTTTGAAAAAAGATATATTTGTTTTATTTGAGTGTTCTATCTGCATGTACACCTGCATGCCAGAAGAGGGCATCTGATCCCATTATAGCCGGTTGCGAGCCACCATGTGGTGGCTGGGAATTGAACTCAGGACCTCTGGAAGAACAGCCAGTGCTCTGAACTGCTGAGCCATCCCTCCAGCCCCAGAGGTCCATTTTCAACAGTAGGTTCTTTCTTTCCACCATATGAGTTCCAGGGACTGAACTCTGGTACCCAGGCTTATTTGCAAGAGCCTTTACTTACTGAGCCATCTTGCCCATTGTGTGATCATTAGTTCTGTCTAAAGTAACAGGCTTTGACTTTGAACAGATTAAGAAATGAACGCATGTCTTCAGCGTCATATATTCAGGACCTAGTACAAAACTTGGCAGATAGTGACTTTTTAAGACGTAAATGCTGTTGCACTGATGTAAATCAAGAAGCGAAGAGGAAGGTGCTTTACAATAGAGAGGGAAGGAAGCACTGTGGGCGTCGGAAAATGCCACAGCTCTTCGCTGCTGTGTAGGGGGAAAAAACAAAGCAGTGTTTTAAAGGCCAAATTTAATGGATTCCCAAGGCTGTGCCACTCTGAAACTATGCTACTGTGGAAGGGGAATTAGAATCAGACATTCCAAAATGTAAAATACCACGAAAGATAAAGTAATAAAACATAGTATACTTTAAGCGAATAGTCCAATTAGCCAAACACCAGGGAGAACTTGAGTCAGAACGTAACTTTATACGAGCAGAGGAAGGAGCAGCCATTAATGCTCACTGTAATGACAGCCAAAGGAATGACAGCAATTATATGCTCTCTCTTGCCAAGGCCAGCAAAACCTCATCACTAAAGCAGCACAAGCCATTCGCCATGTCCACACAGCCCCCTGTGAGCTGCTTATATGCCTGTGTCCGCAGCTAAAATCATCCAGACTGGAAAAAATCTAAAGATACAGAAAACGTGTTTTGTCCATCTTCAAAGAATAAGGTACATGCCCTTAATCGCTAGTGTCAGAGCAGAATAAATTCCGGGTGCACTTAACTGATCCCTGTCTCCACAGACATTGACTTGAATGTTTGTCAGAAAGAAGTGTCATGGAAGAAACTTGTGAGCTAATTGCTGCATTCGCTGCTAAAATATTCGAGAAAATATCACTTCTTTTGAAATTATAAACACTTTCAGGACACATTAAAAATTAAAACTTTTCATTTAAAAAGTTGCCATATAGCCATTCTATATAATTCTGTAGCCATTCTATATAATTTTTAAACAATTTCAAAACGGTTTGTCTTCTTTTAAAAAATATCTGACCAAGCAGTTTAAGTGACAGAATTAAAACATCTTTATTCTCTAACAAAAGTATATGTTTTAACTTCTTGACTTGGAACATCAGAAGCTCTTTCCTTTTTGCGTTTTTTGTTGTTGTTTGTTTGTTTGTTTTGTTTTGTATTTTTGTAATCATTCCGGGAGTGGTAAGCTGTCATATATCAAAGCTAGGTCTCCCGAGCTATCACAAGCTACCTCCCCGTCTGGTTAAGCTTATCAGGAAAGCACAAGAAAACCAACCCTGCACATTAGAATCCATCCATTCCGGGAGTTATCCTGGCCATAAAGTGCTGCGCAAAACTGAGATAAATTATGATGGAGCCCCGAAATGGGTTACATTAACTGCGCGTGATTGAATTGGACTGGAAGAGCTGAGTGGGTGGCGACCCACAGTGTGCAGTGCTGGGGATGGCGGAACTTCTAACGAGTGCAGACTCAGAAATGCCTGACACTCAGCTTACCCTGACCCAGGCCTGCAGAAGCACGCTCGAAACATCCAGCTACAAACACGTCTAGACTTTTTAGAGTTTTCACCAATAAGAGTGCCGGATCCACGGAGGTGTCTCAAAGCTTCGTAACCTTCGGAATCAGCGCCAATATTTCAAATCAATTCCCATTTGATGTAGACATTATTAGGGTCCTAGAAAGGTTCTGGAACTAACACCGTTGTGAGTAATGATGGGAACTCATGAAAATCTGTGAGTGAATTTCGATTCTGGCCAACAACAAGCACTCCTCAGGAAGGTCCTAGGAAACACACATCCCAGCCTAAAGAGTGTCCAAAGTGGTCCTCGCAGGTTTCAGTGGTGTTCACAGGAAGACAGGCGAGCACCCTCATAGTCCCTGCTGGTTCTAACTTCAGGCTTTGCTAGTGAAATGGTTCGTTCTAAAATATTGTGGAGATAAAGAACAAAGTTGCTAATATACGCAAACAGCGCTTCTGCCTGCTGGAGGCTGAAGCGATCACGGTTATTTCTCCTCCTTTCTCACCACACAGGGAGAAATGTTTCACACCCTGAGAAACATTTCATCCCATCCCTTCACGGTTCGTCCCTACATTCCCACAGAACGTGCATGCAGGACTTCCAAAATACATTACCATGCAAATGTCTTGGGTGCTTTTTACCACACATTTATACTGCGAGGTGATCAATAAATTATTATCTCAATATTTATTGGAATCTCAGAATAAGAAAGGAGATGGATTACACAAATTCGTCTTCCGTGATTAATGGACGTTCCAGCAGAAGGCAGCGCTGATGGAAGAGGTCAGTATGCAGACTATATTACTGAATATTTCAGCCCAGGCTGTAAATACAGTGTCTGTTTCTCTTAGGGACTGTCACACTGAGTGCAGTATAAAAGGTAATAAATTTCAACAGATTAATTAACTCTTTGGTTACTAGGGCTGTGTATCACCTACCCTGGCACCTAATAAAAATTCCTTAATGCCAGGACATAAAGAAGGGCCTCTTTGGAAATGAGTTATTAACAGCGTTTCGTGAATAGATGGAGAAATTGTAGCCGAGCCATTTACGTGTCATAAAGAGCGGCCAAGGCTGCTGGAGGCCTCTGAGGGACGCCAGGCAATACCATAACAATCAAATCTGAGATGGAAGAGGGATTGAGCTGTCCACTCAGAATTTTTATATTGTCAAAGTGCGGCGAGGAAATAATGTGATCAAGAAGTGAATTAACCTTGTGTGTGAGAGGAAAGGGGATGATCTGGAAACGGCAGTAAAGGAGAAATCGCTCCATAATGCCGACCTTGCGGGAACACCGAGAGGCGCCCCTGACGCCTGTGCGGCTGTCAGGGAATGGATCCCACCCTCTGAGGTCATAACCCCGGCTACCTGCTTTTGCCTGTAATTGGAATGCACATGTGGATGCGGTTTGACTTCTTCCTGGCTCCACGTCGCGTGCCCACGGAGCACTAACTCTTGCAGATGCTGTGTCTTCACGGGCTCCTGCAGAGTCTTTGAGAAGACGAATCTCTGGAGGATATGTGCCAGACTCATCTACCCTCCACCTCAATCTGCATTGCTCCATTTAGCGCCTGGGCCACACATGACGGTCATTTGGCTACTATATTTTCATAGGCTTTTGTTTTTTTTTGTTTTGTTTTGTTTTGTTTTGTTTTATTTCAGAGCAAGAGTTTCTAGCCAGCAAAAAACAGTAAATATCCAATGCTGACCCATGCTTAACTACTGACGCTCAGGTCTTTTTTCTTGAGGTTGGACCTCAATATAACACTTGGTATAAAGTCCTATATATAACAATCCAAAATGAATGTAAAACTCAGAATAAAGTTTAAGCCAATAGTGTTTTCTCTGAAGACAGCACCGTCAGTCTAAGTTATTTAAGGAAAATCAAACCCAGCAACTACTAGCAAATAGGTGCTTGGTACACAGAGCATCTACCACATACCAGCCACTTCTGTGACCAAGTCATGCATATGAACCCAGTCACTTAGATGAAGATCCTATGAAATAGGCACTACTTATTAATTAGGGAGCTGCATCACAGAGAGGTTAAGCAAATTTGAAACCCCCAAAGTATGCCTATAGGGGTATGGGTCCTTTGCCACTTTGCAGAGTTTCCTCATCAAGCAATAGTTAATTCAGGAACTGGGGAGATGGGTAAAGTGCTTGCTACACAAGAGTGTGGACCTGAGTTTGGAACCCAGGAGCCCAGTAAAGCTGGAGGCAGATCTCTGCGTTTGTTCCCATCTGCTGCAGGAGGAAGCATCTTTGATGATCCTGAACAAGGCACCTGATCTATGGGTATAGCAGGATATCATTAGGAGTCGTTTTATCACTACATTTTTTTTCTTGTTTTTAGACCAGTATTACTTGGTTTTACCCTAGGTCTGTGGCCTATCTAGTCTCAGGTTCTTGGTTACCCAAGCAGTAGCTAGGTATGGGTTCCATCTCTTGTGGTGGACCTTAAATCAAATCAGTTATTGATTACTCCCACAAGCCTTATGCACCACTGCCTTAGCATATCTTGCAGACAGCACACCATTGTACACAACGGCACTGGGCTGACTTGGTGTTTGTGTTTCTCGTTTTATAGTGTGCATGGTAATTTTCTATATGAAAGATCCTGGAACATAGGATCTTTATAAAGGCTCTAGGTAGGCACCAGATCAGCATCTCCATCTTCAATGAGTTGTATAGGTGTTGTCTTCAGCAATGGAGCCTTGCTGTCAGTTTGTGGAGAGCCACTTATAGTCTTGGAAACAGCCTGGGGTTGTTTGGGGATTTCCACGGAACCCCTTTGGTCAACAGCTCAACTAGATGCAACTTTGTTCCAGCACTGGGCACTTTGGTGACAAGAGATGGCCAGTTGGGACTCTATCTCCCTGTTATTTGGCAATTTCATTTAGACTGCCTTCATATGTGTGTATATTTTAGAAAGTTTCTAACTGGATTAAGCTTCTGTACCACCCCTCAAATGTCCCCCAAATTTAGCCCTCTCCCTGTATTCCCTCCCACAACCCTCTCTTCCCCTCTCTTTCTCCACTCGATCATATTCCGGCTGCCCCCAACTCATCCGTAATTATCTATTCTATTTCCCTTTCCTAACAAGATCTATCTGTTCCCTCTAGCCCCTTACTCTCTACCCACCCACAGTCAGACATTATGCAGAGAGCGAGAGACCTTGGAACAGTCATCCCTAAATGGGTTGTCTCCATCAAATCCCTCCCCTCGGAACTCAGAGAACCCCATGGAAGAGGAGCCGGAAAGAATGTAAGAGCCAGAGGGGATGGAGGACACCAAGAAAACAAGGCCCTCTAAATCAACTGAGCAAAGCTCATGTGAACTCACAGAGACCACGTAAGCAGCAAGCACAGGGGCCTGCACGGGTCTGCACCAGTTCTTCTATGCTTATAATATGGCTTCCAGTTAAGTGTTTTATGGGATTCTTGAGTGTATGAACAGATAAGTCTCCGAGTCTTGTGCCTTCCTCTTGGCCTCTTTTCCATCTTTTGGTTTGTATTGCCTAATTTAGATATGGCAAATTTTGTTTTATTTTGTTATATTTATTTCGTCCTATCTTTAAAATGAATGAATGAATGAACGGATGAATGAAAACCTACCAATTAGGATAAATATTAACAACTGAACTGCCACGTATACCTGCTAGGAGAGGAAAAATCAGTTTTCTCCAATAGATATATTGGAGAAATATATCTGGATATATTTCTGGATATATCAACCACTCCAGAACAAGCCCCACGTTCAGGAGTAATTGACAGACATGACATATAATGAACACAAGTTTTGGTGTGTGTGTGTGTGTGTGTGTGTGTGTGTGTGTGTGTGAGATTTTATTTGGTTACAGTTTGGCGTTTTTATTTTTTCTTTTTCTTTATTTTTTTCTTTTTTCTTTATTCTTTTTCTTCTTTATTTCTTGGTTTGGGGAGGTTTTCTTACTGTTTGGGCATTTGCTTTTTGAGAGAGAACTTAAAAGTTGGGTGGGTAAGGGGGTGGGACTCTGGAAGGACTTGGAGGAGAGGAAGAATGTGATCAAAATACATTTAAATTTAAAAATTGTTTTAAATAATAAAAATATAATAAAAAGAAGAGAAAAAGGAAAAAAAAGCTGGAGGTAGATGTGGTATTGCAGGTCAGTCTTCCTAACACATAGGAAGACCGGAGGCTGCAACAGGAGGCTTCCTGGGAGCTCCCAGGCCAGCTAGCCTGGTGTAGGCCAGTGGTATCAACGAGGGGAGGGAGGAGAACTGCACCCAAGGTTGCCCTAGGACTGCAACAGAAGTGCTATGACATTCATGCACCTGCAGTCACACACATGAACATGCATGTGCGTACACACACACACAGTTAAAGAACAGACTCGTCTAACACCAACTTAACTTCCCAATGAATATATTTCTACACTAAAACCTCACTCATCTTAAAATTGTGCATGAAATGATGCTTGTGTATTTTTCTTGGGGATTTTTAACTCAACTGTCTCTCACACCTCTGCACCATAGTCCTCCTTTTCTGCGTGGGAGAATTCCCATGAGTCCACTCATCTTTTCTCTGCATTTATCTACCTTAACTGCCCTCGCCATGATCCACCCTCTGTCTCCCCACCCCCACCCCGCCCTGCCCTCAACTGTTCTCAGCTGTTCTCGCTAGCTGGCACCACTCCTCCAGCTGAGGAACAAGCTCTTCCACACCAACCCTCAGGAACTGCTGTGCTAAATCCAAAGGTCGCTTTTATGTCTTCATTTTGTCCAACCTTTGGCAAACGGGATACAATTACCCACCCCCACTTCCTGGACAATTAGTCCCTGGCTACCTCTTCCTCATCCACTCCACCTCTCCGGTTTTCCTTCCCATTCTGCCTCCTCTGCCCCCAGCTGTCAGTTATTGAGGATCTTTACAACCTGCTGTGGACTTCCCTCTGTTGCTGGCATCCACTCCCACGGTCGAGTCATCAATAAACTAGATTCGAAAAACCATCTTTTCCTGATCCCGCATAGTCAAACAACAGCAAACAAAGGAAGGTTTCATGTGTTCCAAGCTGGCCTCAAACTCTTTGCATAGCCGGAGAACTTCTTCAAGTTCTGGGATCCAGACATGCACCAAAGCAACCTTCAATACAGCATCGGACCCTGGGATTTACCCACGCAAGGCCAGCACTGTACAAACTGAGCTATGTCCCAGCCCGTGCTTACAATTTTTTTTTAAATCTCTTTTCAGTCAGTATGTGAATGTCCACGTGTTCCTTATAACATGCCAATTTAGAAGTCTTACAGGACTCTCAGATTAAATGAATATAAATGGAACTCTTGACTTTTCCACATGGCTCCTAGTCTCCTCATCCCTATACATGCATGAGCACACTTGAGCCCATGAGCATTCCTATCCATGATCTTCCATCCTGCTTCATCCGAAACTCTGTCCTCCCAGGTTTTTCTCCTTCCTTTCATGCTCATCTCCAGCTATCCAGCTTATGTCCCCAGCCCTGCTCTGTCCATCTCAACTGCCAGCAATTGACTGGAGGGAAGACAGTTCATTCAGCTCTGGCTATTATGACTAGGGAAATTTTCCTTTATCTGTTAAAACCCCCCCACTGCCCCCCCACACACACACATGAGGAAATCCCTCTTCTTTGCTGGGGAGGATTGAAACAGTTGTATGGTTCTGTGAGCAAACCTTGGTAAGGATGCTATCTATAATGTTCTCATTTCCTTTTGCTATCATAAAATACCCTGACAAATGCAACATCTATTACTAAGGGTTTATTTAGCTCACAACTCCAGGTTATAGTCCATTGTACCATGGAAGTTACAGAAGCATGAGCTTGAACAAACTGGTCACATCACATCAGAAACAATTAGAGCAATGAATGCATGCCAGTGTTCAGTTCGCTGTCTCCTTTTTATTCACTCTCAGACTCCAAGCCCAGGGAATGGTGCTGCCCACAGTGGACAGATCCTCCCAAATCAATTAACATAAATATAGTCCTTCACATACATTCCTAGAGGCCAACCTAACCAAGATAATTCTTTGTTGAGATTCCCTTCCCAGATGACTCTAAATTGGGTCAAATTTCCCAACTAACCACCACATACAAGCACAACAATGGTATGCATCTGGATACATGTCCTGAGTGAGTGACTGGGACATGGGCTTAACCAACTCCAAAGTTGTCACACCTCTGCACTTTGTGTGTGTGTGTGTGTGTATGTGTGTGTGTGTGTGTGTGTGTGTGTGTGTGTGTGTGTGTGTGTCCTTGCTCCTCGGGCATCATCCACCTTGCTTTTTGAGACAGGGTCATCTTTCACAGACTTGAGGCTTGCCAGGTTAGGTGAGGCTGGCTAGCCATGAGCCTCAGAGACCCACCTGTCTCTGCCGCCAGCACTGGTATTCTGAGTATATGCCATGCCAGTACTTTTAGGTGAGTTCTATCTAGACATAGATTCTCATGCTTGCATAAAAAACACTTAACAGACTGAACCAGTTATCCTTTTGATACAGTAAAGCCCACACTGGTTATGGGATTTCTAATTTGTTCTTGTGTTATTAGAGGTAAATATCTTCTGACTGGCAGGGCACCTCTCCATTTATTTGCATAGCAAATTGTCTCAAACTCAGGGACTTGGACAAGAAATTTAGAGTCACTCACAATTCCTAAACTCAGAAATTAAGAATATTGGGGGCATTGCTCAGTAATACAGTACATGCCTACCATGCACGACTGCCCAAATTCAATCTCAAACACTACTAAAAACAAAATACTTTAAAACTAATAGTCTATATGGATAGATGAAGGTGCATTAGAGGTACAGTTCAGTGGTAGAGCACTTGCCTTTTATGTGGAAGGCCCAGGTTTTGATGTCCAGGATAAAAAGTAGACAGATAGATATACTAATAGATAGGCAGACAGACAGATATAGGAAAAATGGATGGGTTGGGATGTATGTTTGTATTGGATGGTTAGATGGATGGATGATAACTCAAACTGACTTGGTGAGTCCTGCTTCCAGGCCTCTTGTAAGATTGTAGACATGATATAGATGAGGACTGTAGTCAGTTGAAGGCTTGCCTGAAGCACATAGATTCCTTTTCAAGCAGTTGCTGTATCTGGGTCACTCACAATTACAGTTTGGTATCTGCTGTTGGCAAAGACCTCAGTTCCTAACCATAGCACCCCCAACCACCACTGGCTGCAGAGAGACCTTACACTATGGCAGGTGACTGTTCTGACTGGGCTTCCAAAGATGAGGGAACTAAGGTCCTTTTAGGACCCAATCTCACAAGTCGCAGAGCCTCACTTCCTCCACATTTTAGTAATTTAGGGCAGCAGTTCTTAAATATATATATATATATATATATATATATATATATATATATATATATATAAAATCATTTAGTTACAGGGGCCCCATAAGACCATCTGCATATCATATATTTACAATTCGTTAACAGTAGAAAATTATAGTTAGGAAGTAGCAATGAAAATAATTTTATTACCATTTATCACCATAATAAGAGGAACTGTACTAAAGGGTCGCAGCATTAGGAAGGTTGAGAACTACTGACTTAGGGGAATCACTAATTCTCAGCCAGACTTAAGAATCAGTCCACTTAGGTGGGAGTTTGAGACATTTTAAACCACATATGCCCTTTCTTACTGCCTTTTAGTCACTGTGACCTTCTTTTGCTTCCTAAAGTTCACTAACCCTTCTGTCTCCAGTGCCTCCACACACACCCATGCCTGTCGAGGGTACATTATCCGTCTGACTGTTCCTGGACAGCTAAGGTGGTTTCCCCCACCAAACAGATTTCATTCATTTCTCTAGTATATTTCCTACAGAGGTTTGTAACCAATCCCCATACCTAACAGTGTCTTGTAGAAAGTAAGAGAGAGAGAGAGAAAGAGAAAGAGAGAGAGAGAGAGAGAGAGAGAGAGTTTGTGAATGAATGTGGAATGAGTAGCATAGGCTTATGCATTCACAAAATGTTTTTAAAGAGCTACAAAGCCGCTCAGAGGAAAACGTCTATGACAATAAGGTAGTTAATAAGTTTAATGTGCAAAGTGACATTATAGTTCCCTTTAGAATATTTAAGGGACTACCATGAGGGAAAAGATTAAGTTTATACTTTATAATTCATGGGACTGAATTAGAATGGAATGAGTAGAAATTATGGGAAAACAGAGTACAGCTGAATAAAAGACAGAGCTTTGTAATGACTAGAGTTATCTGAAAAAGAAACCAGTTCACTTTCCAGAGCAATCTTCCTGCCATTCAAAATGCTGAAACCTAAGTAAGCTATAACCAATCTGCCTGCAACATAAAAGACTTCTGAGCCAGAGTCTGGCTGGACTAGATGTACTTTCACACTCTAAGACTAGGAGAAGCCGCTGTGCTATCGAGTCAGGGCAAATGCAGTGACAGAAGTGTGTACAGGAGGTGGAAGGTCCATGGCCCTTTAACCTTTTTGTGTGAGGTAGGTGGAGGGCAGTGAAATTGTGCAGAATGGAGAACTCTAAGCCAACCAGTTGGGGGTGAGCAGAGGTCATCAGAATATACAGCAGGGACCTCTATCCTGTCTAGGTAGGGTGCTCACGAGGAGAAAAGTGTGCTTGGAAGTTGGAGGGTCTGGAGACCTCTAACCTATCCAGCCCAGGGGCCTGTGGGACAGCCTGATTTGTTTCTGTTTCCCCAGTAGTCTTCTCTAGATCCAACTAGCATGTTGAGATTCTAGGGAAACAAGGTAGCCTGCAACCCTTTGTCAATCACAGTTCTTGCAGGACTGAATCATAAATGGAAGCAGGATGATTTCTCCAAGTCTAGAGACAGTCAGTGCATGCTTACTCCAGTTGTTTTCAGGAAGGAGCCAATTGATCTTTTTCTACTTTACTGATAAGGCATCTGCCAGATCAGTAGCTACATAAAAAATTTTGCATTCTAGTAAAACCTCGTATTTCACAGCAGCTGCTTCTGGAACTACTACTTGGCTACATTTACTAGAGCACACCAATGTACAGCATGGCTTACCAAAGTACCGCAGAGGACAAAACAACACGTCAACATCCCTAAATTTTGAACATCCTTGTTGGTAATGCTATCTCTGAAATTTCTCCTAAGTACAATTAGCATCTGATTTCAGAGTCTGGGCCACGGAGGAGAGAATACCTTCTGCACAGTTTTCAAGTCTGGCTAGTAAATGAAATATCTCAAATTCCTCATAGGTACAATTAGTATCTAATTTCCTAGCTTGGACCCTAAGCGGTAGATAACTTCAAGAGCTTCCACCTGCCCCTTCCTATCATCAACAGCACAGATCAGAGAGGATGCCGATTTTAAACAGATGAGTATCACTCATTCCCTGGAGGACTCCACAGAGTCCTCGTGGACATCCTGTAAGACAGACTATGGCCAGCATGCCTTTTCTCCACTTGGCCTCCACTTTGAGTCTTCAACATCAGTGTCAACTCAACATCTGTGTCAAATGGCCCTTCCTGACTTGGTAATTTGCTTTCCACAGAATAAGTCCTTGTGCAAATAGCTTCAGGTGACTTGGGAGTTGAACACTCACTGAACGTACTTGAAGTGGCATTACAGAGTTCTTCATCAAGAGTCAAGGGATCTGCTTCTCCCTTGAGGGAAGAGTTTGGGCATGAGGTTATTTTTTTGTGGAAGTAATTCCTTAGTTCTTCTGTTTGTTTTGTGGTTAGTCAAAGCAATCAGCATGCTGAGACTGCGCATCTGTCTTCACATTAAGAACATGCATTTTTCATGAGGCCACAGGCAATGGTAACCGGGTTTCTGCTGCAGCTTCGTGGCTGGCCCTAAGTACTCTCACCTTGCTTCTATTGGTGAACAGGGCTGCTCTTACTTGCAATCCTATCGCCAACATCATCCCTGATTCCACAGCAGCATCTGGTAATGCTTCATTTTCATTCCCAGTGGACAGATCTGAGGGCAGTGTACCATGCAAAAGGAACAGTAAATGCAAAGCATGGGGCATGTTGTGCTTGACAGGGGTTAGATGAACTCTAAAATGGTGTTTGTCTATGACCCATCAAGAACAAGTTGCAAGCTGTGGGAAGGGTCTTGGATTTCAACGAGATGGTAAGTCATTGAAAGGGTTGTGAGCAGAACATCATCAGATCCTAAAAGGCTCACTCCTGCTGCTGAGCAGAATTAGGCTGTAAAGAAGTAAAAAGTAAGTAGAAAACCCTGCTAGGCTACTGTGATTGCCCAGGCAAGGGGGACGGGGTGGACCTTGGCACCTCTTGTATTCTAGATTTATATTTACCTTTTTTTTGTACCTAATAGTTACCTAAATATTACCATTTACCTTTTCATCTGTGTTCTATAACTCCTTGAGGGTGGGAAGCTCTACTTATAAATTGTGCATATGACCTATACATTTGCCCATTCAATGGGTGTTGATGTTGCTTCAGTAGTTAACAGTAATAGTGATTTACTGCTACTATTTGCTGTTGCTGAGTGACAGAATGACATCAGTGAATGGGCTTTGTTAGTCTCTTTAGGAAATTTTGTTTTAAGTTTCAATTTCCATACAACACTGGCCTAACAAGGTTGGTATTTTGAAATGTCTAACTGAACCTTTTCCTCCCTCACCATTAAAGAGTTTCACTCCAAAGCCACAAATGCCTTTTTTTCTGCATAATTCTGGTGAAATTTTAAAACATCTAGGTAACTGACTAGATTCTAATCTTTCTGTAAACACCATTCACCCCTTTCCCTACCAAAGCAGACTCTCAAATACTATATTGATTATGGTCATAATAACCCTTGTCGCCAAATCCATCTTGGTAGTCTCTGCATTGTATCTTAGTAACTGTAGGTGTAGATCTCGATGTGGGGTAACATAGGATATTTGGGGAAACAGACCCCAAGCTAGGGATTTACATTCCAGGAAGCAAATGGCCCTGTCAATACAATCCTGGTAACATTACTGGCCAATTGCAAACCATCATCACAGTTAAGGGCAAGTGACATTGGCTATCTAGACCTTTCTTCAGTCCATCTTGGCCAGAAGAGCGGGAATGAGTAGGGAGAACCGGGACAGGGCAAACGTTGAGAAGCGACCTCATTTCTTTGGATCAAAAGACACGCGCTGGGAAGAGGGCACCTCGGACTGCTTGGATCCGGTTCGAACACTCTGAATGTGGGCTCCTTCCCACGTCTCGGCTGACGGTCACAGACGCGGAGTCAGCTGGGTCTTGGACTCCACAAGGTGGACAGCACCTGGTCCTTTGCCCGGCCTCAGAGCACCGAGCATGCGTCAGAGGTAGCGGCAGGTAGAGGGCTGGCAGAGGTGGGGCGGGGCCGCCGCGCACGCGCACGCGCACAAAGACGAATAGGCGGAAGTGGCGCGCGGCGGCGCTGGCTGCGTGAAGATCTTCCGGGGAGGTGGCGGCCGCGGTGGCCGGTTCGGGAGGAACAGGGCCGGAGGCGGAGGCTGAGGCGGAGGAGGTGACGGCGGCGGAGCTGGGAGGGGGCCTCGCCTCGCGGCTGGGTGCCGTTAGGGAGGGCGGGTGGGCGCCCACCCGGTGGCGGCGGAGGAGGAGGACGCCGCCATCCTGTCGGGCAAGCCGGGCAGGGGTTTGCGCTTCCAGGAAGGGCAGCCCAACACTCCTGGCCTGAGACTCCCGCCCGGACTCTTCTAGCTTGATCTCCGATCTTGGAGAGAACTGTCGATCTTCCCGGATTCCCTAGACTGGATTTGCAGTTCAGAGACACTTCCGGGTCTGTGTCCGGTCCCTCTGGAACCCGCGCCTGTTTGCCTTGCAGCCAAGTGACCGTTCTTGTTGGGCTATTAAGTTTATGTCGCTGAGAGCCCTGTGCGTTCTTTCCGGCTTTGCAGCTGAACTCTCTTCCTCATGTTTATCTTCTCCTTCTCCTCCTCCTCCTCCTCCTTTTTCTTTCAAAGAAACACTGAGATTTGGTATGATGCTAACAAGGTTGTTTTGTTGTTTTTATTAAAAATACATCTGCATTTCTTCTACAGTAGATTATCAAAATCCGGAATTGTAGTTAAACGCGTTTCTGATAAGTGAATGAAATAGTTTGAGACTTGGAGAGAAAAAGACACTATCGGCAGTTGAAAATATTTTAGATAGCGTTACTTCTTAATGTATAGGTTAAATCCTAATTGTAGCCCTTGAAGTGGGAGAGGGGTTCAGAAATCACCAGTCTCCATACTTTCTGTGATGAGGTGTAGAAGAAACCAGATTCTGCTTTTCCACTCCATGATCTTATTCCACACACTATGATTTGTCACGTGTGCGTGCAAACAAGAGGATGGCAAATTACAGAGTTGGTTCTTTTCCAGGGTATGCACGTGATAGGTTTTCTTCACTTCCCACCTTTTTGTAGTAGAAACCTTCGATCTTTCCTGATAGGAAAAAAAACCAACAAACTAGATTAAGAACTAAACTGAGGCCAGCGAGGAGGCTCAACAGCTAAGAGCAATTTGCCACAAAACCTGGTCCCCAGAACCCACAAAGTGGGGGGAGAGGACCTGTTTCTCATAAGTTGTCTTCTGACCTTCGTATGGGATCTGTGGCATATGCACACAGATTTTTTTTTTTTTAAAGAAGTGAGCTTAGATTTTATTTCAGTGTGTCACTGTTAAGTCAGTATCACCTCTGTTTCTGATTTTCTTAGTGTATGCTATGTGGTGGAAGCACTTCCATTTACTTTCCCTTTAGCTGTTGTTTCTACCTTCAGGGTGCTAAAGTTAAGTGTCTTGTTGAGTTTAGGAAGAGACTTAAGACAGAGCTCCACTTAATGATTTCCTTTGTGTTTCAGTTTTCAGAGGTGGTTGTGGATTTCTAAAGTAAAGTGAGGTATTGATTATTGGACTTGAAAACTTAATTTTATACTTGAACTTTTGTTTGTTTGGTTTGGGGATTGGTTGTTTTTTGTAGAGACAAGGTCTCTGTAGGTCAGGCTGGTGTTAAATTCTCTATGTAGTTTAGGTTTTCCCCGTAAAGTCCACCATAAGGGCTTTGGCTCAGTTCTTTCATTTTTTTTTTTAAATTTATTGAAATGTGTGTGTGTGTGTGTGTGTGTGTGTGTCCACGCATGTACACATGTGGATATATGCATGAGAGGGATCTCATTTCCACCTGGAGCTAGACTTATAGGCAACTGCAAGCCACTTAAGCTGGGAACCAAACCTGGGTCCTCTGCAATAGCAGTCAGCGTTCGTAACCACTGAGCCATCTCTCCAGCCTTGGGTCTGATTCTTTAGACAATAGTATAGGTTATTAATATGGGAAACAGAAGTGAGGTGACAAACCTCAGGGATCAGAGTTTGAGAGTAACCAAGGTGGTCATCAGTCGTGCTCTCTGACCAGTGATGTTCTGGTCAGTAGTGTAAAACTGCACACTAAAGGGCAGGTTTTGTGGTACTGAGGCAGCACATAGGCAGTAACAGTGAATCTGTTATGTCTTTGTTCATCACAAACGCTTTGTGGGAAATTCAGGGGAGATGAATAGTGTACTGCACGTGTTTAAAAGAGGTTATGTTGAAGGTATTCACCTGCACATGCAGCCTAGATCTGCTGGGAAGTGTATAGGAGTGTTAAAGTGGAAGAGAGGAGGGCAGGATAATGTTGATCACATTTACTAGAGCACTAGAGTGTCCTTCAGTTCGGTGTCTGTTCTTGTAATGCGCTGTAGCATCATGTAGCAGGTGGTGGAAGAGATACTTGTAGAGCAGGCTAGGTGGGAAACCTAGATCCCTGTTTGCTACTTCGTGTCAGGAGGGTGCATTAGTTCCAGCACACCAGAGCACTTCGGCAGTGTTTCTGGAAAGCTGACTAAGGAAAGCTACCCTACATGGGCTGTCGTGCTGTAGTGCTCTGCACTTTCACATCCATCTCATAGATCCCACAAAGATCTTTAATCAACACGCTTTACTTTCCCCAGCAGAGGTACAGAACCTGAAGCTCAGGGAGACGAGCTTGCCCAAGACTCCTCAGGTGTGATCAGAGCTCAGACCTCAAAGTTCCAAACCATGGGGATTGCTTTCTTGTACTGTTAGCTGTAGTTGAGTTGGTGCTGTATGCCTGGCATGTTCACTATAAACACTTCAGAAGAAGGCAACGTTGGGAAAGAATTGCCTTCTGGAGAAGTCATCCAGTGTTAGTAAAAGTAGGAAAGATATTTTTCTTGGACTTATTCTGTGTGTGTGCCTAAGTATAACATCGTGACCTGTGCTTTCCTCCCAGTTCTTACCTACTGTAGATTGTCAGTTTTGCTGATCAAGTTTGCCAACACTGTAGGCCATTCAAAAATGTATCCAAGGAGAGGTCATGTGAGCTGGAGCCAATTTATTTGCTCTCTGATGTGGATAGAAAAATACATGCCAGATACCAAGGTGCAGAGACTAGTAAAGTTTGGTTTTTGCCTTTATCATTTTCTAGCCTAGCAGTTCTCACCCTGTGGGTCACAACCCCATTGCCGGGGGAGGATTGAGCGACCCTTTCACAAGGTCACCTAAGACCATCTGCGTACCAGATATTTACGATTCATAACAGTAGCAAAATTCAGTTATGAAGTAGCACCAAAAACAATTTTATGGTTGGAGGTCACCACAACATGAGGAACTGTATTAAAGGGTTGCAGCATTAGGAAAGTTAGAACCACTGCTCTAACCAGAGGGATTAATGAGGGGTATCATAAAGATGGGGCCATCAGTACTAAACTTAAATCTTACCTAAAGGAAGAAGACATCAGGCAGAAAGAACACCATGAACAGATCATGAGGGCATTTGGAAGTCTGCTCTTCTCAGGAATGGAACATGAGTGTTTTAGGTCTTTTAGTGAAAAAAAAAAAATCAGGGAAGAGAGGCTCAGAACCTCCATTTATTTAAATAGTGCTCTGTGCTCTGTCACTGTACCTAACAGAAAATGAGCACTTTTTCCTCGATATTGAAACACAGGACGATGGAGGGAGGGGCAATTTAAAACATGAATTACCATGAAAATCCTATTTCAAGAGTGTCCTACAACTTAACATAAAAAAGAAAAATTCTTATGGCAATAAGAATGATTGAGACTTAGCAAGGGAAGCCAGAACAAAGAAGAAAAGCATGAAGAAAAGGAAACACAAAACGATGAAAGTGCATATTTTCTGTTTAGGCACAGGGCAGGTGTCTCACGGAACACACGTCTTGGTGCCTACATGTCACTGGCTGTGACTGACCGCAGAGCCTGGCCCCACTGCTATGACTACAGAGGTCTCCTTAATGTCCGCAGCCCACTAGCTAAAAACAGTCACCAAGAGGTGACTCTAGTTCTCGTCTTCTCAAACTGCCTTGCTACCGTTTTTTTATGAAATGTCCTCAGAGTCCGGATTTGCGTTCCCTGGAATGCCAGCAATACCTTCCTTTCTAGGAGGTGGTCCGTCCGTCCTGTGAGCTGTGTCATGAGTCTGCAGTTCCCTTCATGTTTATGTGGGATGCGTTATTTTCTGTCTGTGTAAATGCAAAGGGAAACTGGCAGTCATCAATGCCGCCTTCACAATTTTTTTTCAGAAACCCCCCCCCCGCCCCCAAATGACACATTTTCTGCCGTTTACATTCTAAAGACTTTTAAATTAGGATACTTTTCTCCATAGGGAAAGAAAGTCTTCTTAGTCATGGTGGCTTATGCTTTGTAATCTTAGTGCTCAAGACACTTAAGGCAGGAGAATTGCCACTTCCTAGCCAGCCTGGTCCACATGTTTTTTTTCTTTCAACCTAAGGAATGCTGTACCTAAATCTAAGTAACTTATACCTGTTTTACTTTAGTTTTAAAATATCACTAGCAAATTCATTGTACAGTTGTCAGCATTATCCTCTATAATTTAAAAATATTTTACATTTTATTTTCTGAGAATTAGATACGTACTAGATGATAAAAACATATTACCATGTGTAGTCCTAGTTTTGGTTGCTATGGAGATGAATATGATGCTATCCAAGACTGGATGAGTGGTGGGTTCTTGTATTTGCTTGCTTGGGAGCTGGTGTGTGGACAATAACATTAATGTCCAGAGAGAATCAGCTGTATCTATACATTTAATAGTGAATTTTGAATTATTATTTGAATCTGATACTCCATGGACTGAGTGATTTCCCATAACTTCTTCCCTTCTCTAGGCCCAGCCAGCAAAGGAAAGCCGAGGTCCAGCAGTGGAAACCAGCAAAGACAAGGTTGCAGGCCTTGAATGTGGCAAAGCAAGAGCAATGGACCTCAAGTTCAACAACTCCAGGAAATATGTCTCCATCACTGTGCCCTCCAAAACCCAGGCAATGTCACCACACATCAAGTCGGTTGATGACATTGTGGTGCTGGGCATGAACCTCAGCAAGTTTAACAAGCTCACGCAGTTTTTCATATGTGTTGCTGGAGTTTTTGTATTTTACCTAATTTATGGATACTTACAGGTAAAAAGTAGTCGTCTGTTTATAATAATGTTAGTTATTTTAGCACTTAATGTCCGTGTTGACTTTGACTACTTGTTTTCACCACGATATTTTTATTTACAGGCTATCAGTTGACTTATAACTTGAGATTTTTGCCGAGTAATAGCCTCTTAAAAGAGCTACTAAGCATAAAGATTAGAGTCTCCAAGTTAAATATTTTAAGTTGGAAAGAAAGGCTCTCTTGCAAAATTAAAGTTATGAAAATAAACTTGTAAATATTTAACAAAACATAGGTATTTGCAGCTGTGTGTTCATATCTTTAAAGACCCACTCATGTATTTTCTATGTTTGAGTGTTTTGCTTGCATATATGTAAGTGTGCCACATGCATCCCTCTTGCCCAAGGAAGCTAGAGGAGGGCATTGGGTCCCCTGAGATTGGAGTTAAGGTTGTGAGCTGCTGTGTAGATGCTAGGAAATGGACCTGAGCCATCTGCAAGAGCAGCTGGCACTTTTAATCTCGGAGACATATAGCCCCTCCCTCTCTCTCTCTCTCTCTCTCACACACACACACACACACACACACATACACATACACATGTGTTGAACTTTTAAAAAGAGCGTAAGTTGGGCATTGGTTGATGTCTAGGAAGATCACGTTACAATAAATTTGAAAATAGCACAGTTTACTCCTGATTCTTAGAGTTCCTTGATAAAAGGTTATTTTTTTGTGTTTTGAACAGGTCTTTCTTTATAGCCCAGACCAACCTTGTGTTTACAGTCCTGCCTCATCCCCCAATAATTCTTGGAATTATTGACACATCATCACACCTTACATAAAAGGCCATTTTTACAAAATAACTTTGGCCAAAAAAAAAAAAAATGAGAAGACAAGACACGTGTTCTGCCTTTCCTCTCTCCACCATAAGGCTCATAAGGCTGTCTTGGTTTTTTTAAGTACATCTTTCTAATCCTGTGATGTCTGACTCGTTCTCCCCCCTGCACCCTTCTGGTTCCCATCTTGTTCTCATTTTTATTTTTGTTTCTCCCCTTATCCTTTTTTGCCATGACTTACTTTCCTGTGAGTTTTGTTTCAGTTGTCCCGTGTTTGCTCTGTAGCTTGAGAGATGGTTGTATTGTATACCATTGGCCAGCAGTAAAATCCTGACCTTCAAAGCCATGGCTGACTGGGTGAAGAAGGTTCAGTCCAGTGTGAACATGCATGTTTGAGTGGCACCCAGTATTAATAATGTGCATTGACTTGATGCATATTTTTAACCCTTAACACGTTAGTTCTTAATTCAACTATGTTACATCTAGGAACTTCAGTAATGCAAGAGGGGACCATAAGTTATGTTCCTGGTGTTCAATAGCAACACATTTGGGTGACCTTACTTAGGTATGGAATTCTCATAAAACATCCTATTTATCCATTTATCTTACAGAGATGTATTACATAGAACATACATAAATAAAATTTTGACTCTCTCTTTTAGCTAGCCTACAAGAATGTCATGAAGAACATTATGTAAAATACCGCAGAACATGATTTGTAACTTGATTCCCAGCAAGAGGATGATATAAAAACAAGGTTTCATATCACACAGCAGTTAGAAATAGGGATCAGAATTTATCTAATTGAGAAACATTATTTTCTCCCTTCAAAATGCCTCTGTTACAGATAACTTGGGGGCACAGGTAGCCATTGCAAAGGAGTTAATGCAGCCGCCTTACCATGCTTTGCAAGGCTCCAGGGACATGACCTGGCTGAGACAGTGAGGGAATGAAGAAATGACAAACACACAGTCACACAAAAGCTGAGATCTGGCGGAGTGGGCTCTCAGATGGAGAAGCCTCAGCACCCAGAAGCTCAGCATGTTTGTTGAGGCAGGTTTACTCTTGGTAGAAGCAGTCTCTGTAGGAGAGCAGTCTTTAGGCCGTGATCACATGGTGGGTGAGGAGAGAGCTGTGATGAGCATTTTCTGCATACACTGTCAGTGTACTCCCTGGAGGGCTTTGCCACCCCTCCAGGCTATCAGCTGGGGAAGGCCTTGGCACTCCTGTACGGTTGAGGCTTTGGGGTTGTTGGCATGGCCATGCCTATCTCAGCAATACACATTTACATAGGACTTCATTCACTTCCTACATAGTCTAGAAACTTCATTAGCTGCATCTTTTCTCTTTAAACAATTAACAAGTTTCCATCTAAAACAAAATATGCAAAGTTTTTATTGGCGTAAATCCTTCAAATTGTAACTTGGCTGCTTTGACTTTGTGAATATTTACATGGTTTCTAAATGTTTGTAATTGTATATCAAAATAGTTACTAGAAAGTGGCTTAGGAGATATTTTATCCATCTCCACACACCAGTATAGGGAGGAAAGTTCAGTTTATTCAGTTAAAAGTAAACCAGGTCACATTTGTGGAATACTTCTCATTGGCTTGTTAAAATGGCTGATTAATAATTTATGGACTTATTACTTCATAATGTAATACTGTATTTATAAGCTGGGAATTTAGCTCTTTTGGTGGAGTGTTTGCCTAGCATGCATTAGGCCCCGGGTTCATACCTTAAACAGAATGGTGGCACATGCTTATAATCTTAGCACTGTGGACATCAAGATGGGAAGATCAGAAGTTCAGTGTCAATCCTAGGTTAAGAAGTGAGTTTGAGGTTAGCCTTTGTTATATCAGACCTTATGTCAAGGAGTTTAAAAAAAAGAAACCACACACACTGTGTTTAGGCAAACATCCGCTATACAAAGAAGATTTTTACATAATATGTGACATCATAATTTTGAAAATGCTATAGTATGCCAGCCAGTGGTGGTGCACGCCTTTAGTCCCAGCACTTGGCAGGCAGAGGCAGGCAGATCTCTGTGAGTTCAAGGCCAGCCTGGTCTACAGAATGAGTTCCAGGACAGACAGAGTTACAACAGAGAAACCCTATCTTAAAAACAACAACAAAAGAAAATGCTATAGTATGAACCATATTCCTGTAGAAAAAGCAGCTTGTAGACGCTTAGCTTGTAGTGAAATAAGCTTTTTGTGTGAGTTCTTGAATGGGCCACCTATTTTGTTGGGGGAAATTTTAACTTCAATCTTTTTTATTTTTTTTAATGAAGAACCTTAAGAAGATACTGCATTTTAGTTACATCTCTTGATTTTCGTGCTTAAGTTATCTTATGAAGCCTTGTGATTTGGTGGGAGTGGGGTCGGGAGTGTGGCTTAGTTACTTTTAAAATGTGCTTATGACTATTGACTGAAAGTCAGTCTCAGCCTTGAACTTAACAGCATTCATTGTCTTCTAACAGGAATTGATATTTTCAATGGAAGGCTTTAAGCCCTATGGCTGGTACCTTACTTTAGTGCAGTTTGCATTTTACTCCATATTTGGCCTAATAGAACTTCAGCTCATTCAGGACAAAAGGAGAAGGTATGTGGTGTGCTTGGCTTCCTTGGTAGAGTTAACTACTTGCACCAGTTGAATCGGAGAAAGAAAGAAAAAAAAAAAAAAAAGATCGGCATGCTGAATGTGCATGAATTCTTCATTTCCTGCTAACATCTGATCATGAGTCTTTATCAACTACTTATTTGAAACAATCTGTTTTCTTCATGCACCAAAAAAAGTAGATTCCCCCTTTTAAGTGCAGTGTCACAAAATCAAATAGAGCTGGAGTCAATTCATGATTAAGCATACTCCCTCAAAAATAGTGCTCAGATACATGTTTTCATGACTTGACCAAAATAGGTATGCCTAGTGAGAGATTTAAAATGTGCCAGCATCACAGCAGTTCAGTGAAAGACCAGTGTCAAGCTTTCTAATAGCTTTTGAAGTGTAAAGTTAATGTTTTGTGGGCTGTATTCCCCTGACACTGACATGAAGTGCCTAGTATTTGAGATCTGTGTTCTTATTTTTTTAATGAGTTAACAGCATTCTCATATATATGTGTCATCATACGTTGTTCTGGTCCATCCCATTTCGTCCTGTATCCCATGTCTTACCCTGTCCGACACATATGCCTCTCCCACCCCCTCACGCCCCCATGGGAAGTCCCCTTTCCTGCTTTCAGGTCACAGGCGTTTGGTTTCTCTATCCATTTTCTTTCCTCCTCACTTAAGATCTCTTTCTCCCTCCTCTTTGTTCCCTTTCTAATTTCAAATACCCCCTGAGAAGTCATATATGCATAAATTCAGGTACCCTATATGAGGGAAAACAAATGGCTGTCTCTTCCTGATTCTCTCTTAGTTCGTTTAGCATAATGAACTCCATCCAGCTCCATCCATTTCCTTGCAGATGTCATGATTCAGTTTCTCTTTGTGACTAAATAAGCTCCGTTATGTAGACACACCTCGTTTTCTTATCTGTTCTTGGGAGGTTGTTAGATGTCTAGGCTAGTTCTGTTCCCTGGCTGTTGAGAGTAATGATGCAGTAGACACGGGTGTGCATGGACATCTGTGGTGTGCCATGCTTTTGTAGGTAAGGACGGGCATAGCTGGGCCCCTTGCTATGGTGTTCTTTAGTTTTTTAGAAAACCCCTTACTGATTTCCATTGTAGTGGCACCAGTTCATATTCCCACCAGCAGGGTATAAACACCCCTTTTTCCCTCATCCTCTACAGCATTTATCTCCGTGTGTTTTCTTTGTGGTAACTTTTCTGACTGGGTTGAAATGGGATCTCAAAGTAAATTGAATTTGCATTTCCTCGATGGCTAAGGGTGTTGACCATGTTTCCAAATAACCCCTGGCCACTTAAGTTTCCTCTTGAAAATTGTTTATTCATTTTCATGGCCCATTTTTTTACTGCATTATTTGTGTTACAGTATTTAATCCAGGGAGTGGTTCAGTATGCTCTCCATATTAATCCTCTGTCTGGTGTATGGTTAGCACAGGTTTTTTTGCCCCATTCTGTAGCTGCCTCTTCACTCTGGTGGTTGTTTTCTTTGCTGGGCAGAAAGTTTTTAATTTTATGTTATAACAGTTTGTCTGCTTTTTGGATTCTCTCCTGTATTACTAGAGTACCTTTAATAATGTCACTACCCATTCCTGTATCTTGAGGTGATTTCCCCTAATAGTTTGAGAGCACCTGGTCTGGTATTAAGGTCTAGTCTGTTTTTGTGCAGTGAGAGACATGGATCTGGTTTCATTCTTCTGCGTGGGTACCCAGTTTCCCAGCACCATTGGTTGAAGCTGCTGTCTTTTTCCCATTGTATGTTTTGATATCTTTGTAGAAAATGAGTTGGTGTAGCTGTGTGGGGTTTTTTCCAGGTCTTCTGTTCTATTCTGTTGGTCTGTATCTGTTTTGGGGTCCACTGTTGTGCCTTTTTAGAAATATGGCTCTGTAGTACAATTTGCTGTACTATACCTTCTGTTAGGAGTGCTTTGAGGTCTTTTGTGCATATGAATGATTTTTAGGATTGTCTCATCTAGTTGTGTAAAAACTGCATTAGAATTATGATGGGATTGTGTTGAATCTGTAGATCGCTTTTAGTAATCTTTTTTAGTAATAGCTATTTTTACAATGTTAATTCAGCCAATCCAGTGTCTTCTTCAGTTTCTTCATTGTCTCCAAGTATCATTGTAGTAGCAGTCTTTAGTGAACTCCTTGGTTAGGTTATTCCTAGATTAGTTGCTTTTGTTTTGTTTTGTTTTAATTTACAAATGGGATTTCCTCTTGGTTTGGTAGAGTCTAGAAGTTCTGGAAATATAGGATCATGTTTCATACAAATAAGGATGATTAGACTTTTTTCTTTCCTATTTGTATCTTTTATTTCTTTCTCTTCTCTTTATGCTCTAGCATAAAGAATACATTTTAGTTTTTCAAATTGCATTGTGTGTTTTTGAAAGAGTCAGGGAGGGAGGAAGAGAAGGCTTGAGTATCACAGAATGAGTCAGCATGTGTGAGAGTAGGTCTAACGACACCTCTCTACACTGCGAGTCCTGGGGAACAAGCTCAGGTTGTCAGTCTTTGCAGCAGGCAAGTTTACCCACTGAGCCATCCTGCTGGCCTTCTAGCTAAGTTTTGAGCACTTTGAATATAATATTGGCAATAGGTTTGTCATTTAGAGCTTTGATTTTGTTGATGTGTGTCTTCTGTCCCTAGTTTCTTGAGAGTTTTCATCATGAAGGAGAATTGAACTTTGTAGCTTTTCTTTATCTATTGACATGATCTTGTGATTTCTGTCCTTAAGATTATTTTTGTGGTATATCACATTGATTGTATATATTGAGGCAGCCCTTCATTTCTGAGTTGAAGCTAGTATATCCATTGAATCCATTTGACCAGTGATAAAGTTTAATATTTCCTTGTAGATTTTAGGTTGAATAATCTAAAGATGAGAATTGGCTATAAAATCCCCTACTACGTAGTTCTCACACCTAGGAGACTTTTTATGCCTGTCCACACTTGTACAATATCAGGAGCCACAGTGTTTGGTGCATATTTATTTACAATAGTTATAGCTGCTGTTCAGTTGTTCCCTTTATTATTGTATGCTGACCTTTTTTATTGATGTCTTAATTTGATTTCAAGTTACCAACTATCAAAACGCTACACCAGCTTGCATTCGGTTTCCATTTGCTTGGTAGGTTGACTTCCATCCTTTGACTCTCAGTTGGTGGGCATCCTCCAGAGAGATGTTTCTTGGAAACATCAGTAAGATTTGGATTTTAAGATGTCAGCTAGCCTGCATCTCTTCATTGTTGAGTTGACGTCATCTACTCTTGAGGTCCTGTATCACTGGAAATGGTTCACTGATTACTATAATTCTGTTGCTTAGATTACAGATGGTTCTTTCTCCCTCCTGTTAGGGGTTTGCTGGTTTACTGCACTGGACAGGATATATTTCCTTCTGAGCTCTCCATCGTTGACTGTTCTTCTCATGAAAGTCATAATTTCTTATTCTCTAATGATTTGAGGGGTTTTTTTGTTTGTTTTGCTTTGTTTTCATCTTTCTCTGTGTATAGAATTCCTTTAAGTATCTGTTGGAATGCTAAGTTGGAAATCATGAGCTGCCTTAGTGTTTATCTTCAAATATTCATATTTCTTCATCAGTCTTGAAAGATAACATTGCTGAATATCACAGCTTGAATACATCATCCCATGATTTCCCGGCTTGAAGTTGCTGAGGAGAGAGAGGTCCTGTGTTCTCTCTTTGTGTCTCTATAGAGAAGCTGGTGTTCTCCCTGTGCGGCTCTTCATCTTGTTTCTTTGTGTTTTCCTTGTCCTGGATATCGTATGCTGTGGAGACATTCTTCTTCTGGTCACGTCTATTTGGGACTCTGAGTGACCTCTTGCATTTGGATTTCCTTTTTCCCCTCTAGATTTGTGAAATTTTCTGCTATGGTTTTGCAGGCTGCATGCCTGTCATTCTTACCTCAGCTTCTACCCAGGTTCTTAGGTTTGGTCTCTTGCTTGGATCCCAGAATTCTTGGCTTTGTGGTCATACCCCTTTAGTGTTCTCTTAATTGATACTAACGTAGTGTTTGTCTTCTGTGCCCTCCATCCCTGAAATTCTTTATTCTGCTTCATCAGTTTCCTAGGTGATGCTTTCCACTGTGTTTGTTATTGGATTCATTGGATTTTTTTGTTTGTTTCCAACTTTTTTCCCAAAAATATCAATTTCCTTGCTGATTTTTTTTCCCCTTTGCCCAACTTTTCATCCTTATTGCTGAGTTTCTTAATCCCCCCCTTTTTTTTTTACTTTTTCTATGTTGCTGATATCACTCCAAGTCCTGGATTTTATCCTGCTTCTTGTTTGCATATTCTTTAAGGTCACTTGTCATTTTGACTGATAATTTGAAGTCTCATCTGGCATTTTCCTGATTTTAGTAGTATGGCAGAATTTGGTAATTAAGTTAGAGTCCTTTGAAGTCATGTTGGTGTGTGTGTGTGTGTGTGTGTGTGTGTGTGTGTTTTCTTTGTAGCTGTCTTCACATCTCTTAGTCGGGTATCCCTTCCAGTTCTATCTATTATCTATCCTCTACAAAGCAGCCTTTTCTCAAAGGCTCGATCCCTGGTACCGTAGCAACATCTAAGAGGATATAAAATACACTTAAAGTCAAATACTGCTCGCACATCTCCAGTGACATAAAACAGAAAATGACAAAAATGAATGTAGGATGAGCATGCTCTAATGATAAAAATGATTATGGTAAATGTGGAAATAGCGAAGGAATGAGATGGAAGCAGCGTGGGAAGGAGGAACAATAGAGAAGAAAAAATGGAAAAAGAATAGGAGAGTTACAAAAAGAAAGAGAGAAAAGCAAAGATAGATAGATAGATAGATGAAAAACCAATAGAGAAAAGAGTTTCCAATAATGAGAAAGTTCAGAAACAAAATTAGACATATGTTAGAAAAGGGAATAAAAAAATAAAAATATGGATTTTTCTAAAGTCAAAGTATTGCTAAAAGGAATAGAGGAAGAACACAGTAGGAATAAAGAGAAGAGAAGAAAAATGCTTGCCTGGTAATGAGAAAGAAGGGCTAAACAGAATTAGATGACTATACAAAGGAGAAAAGTAAAAACATATATCTATTTTAAATACAATAAAGTAAAACTACTACTAAATGTACCCACGAAAGAGAAGCTTCGGGAAAGAAGGATGCAGCCATGGCCACCTCCCTATGGGTCCTGCCAATTTCTTGCTGGCAGAGGCAAGTGGCCCTGTGGCCTCCTGTCCTTGCTATGGTTTCTGTGGTAGTGAACGAGTGTTTATGTTCAGTTCAGATCTGTCTACCTAGCAGAGTCTCTGCAGTGTGCTGAGCAGGTCCTCACCCTCCTGTGATACTCCTTACAGAGTATCCCCCGTGTCACTGAAAGTCTGCCTGGAGGGGTCCATGTTCCAAGCGTGCTGGGAGTGTAGACACACACAGCTCTGAGATCTGTGCAGACAAAGCTCCTATCTGTACTTTGCAGCCCTCTTGAGTGCTCATCACCCTCTTGGAGGGATGCAGCTGTGGATGTCAAGCAGCCTGCTGGGGTTTCAGAGTCCTCAGGTCCTACAGCAGGCTCTCTGACTTGTGGTTGTTCTCTGTCTCTAGGCCACCCCAGGTAAATACATTTTGAACAGTAGGTTCCCTCAGTGTAGTACCCAGCCATTGCCCTCAGAGTGAGATTCCTCTCCAGCACTGACTTGTCTGCCTGAGACATCAATCTCACCAAAACCACCACTGAATTGGAGGTTCTTCCTGGCCGTGTCCCAGAGCTGTCTGTCTTCACCAAGACTTCCCTTTTGGATGAGGCTTTTGTTATACCCCAACTCCCACCAGACAACAGCCTGAGCTGTGTAGCTTGGCTTCATTCTTGTTAACGTGTCCATTCTCTTGAAATAGAATCTTTTTTATGCTGCTGTTTCTTCACCAGGTCACATGGAGGTGGCTACTAGGACTGCCTTACCTGAAAATCCAAGATTTCTATTTTTTTAATTGAAGTGATTTGTACTTTGGCATTTTTGCATATGTGTATTTACTCCCACCCACCCTCTGTAATTCCCCCCCCCCCCAGCCCTTCCCTTCTCCCTACAAGCCCTTTTTACACATTCTTGTCTTGGTTTGGAGATCTGTGTTCCTAAATTCTGGAGGAACACATTTCTTTTTGTTAAATCCAGTGTGCTTATTTGAAAATCTTTTCAATTAGTCACCGTATAGATTTGAAAAACTACTTTTGTTTATCTTTAATGGCATATCAAACAAAGTACAGTAATCCTATGACCGTAAACACAAGGCAGTTAGGAATGTGGGCGTGCAATCTGGGAGCAAATGAAGCGTGCTGTTCCTTTATCACGTCTAGGATGCATGTGTTTATGTGTCTGTGGGACACAGCTAAATGCTAATAAAGACAATTGTGACATTCCATCTTTTGTATAAATGTTTGATGCCTTAAGATCTCAGCTTCTTATTTTTACACAGTAATTCTTCTGAAGTGTATACGTAGGTAATTATTCCATTTCAAATATTCAAACCCATTTACACAAGATTCTTAACTGGAGGGATCTAAGAAATTTCTTTATATATTTAATTTTATTTCCCAGATTTCATTGCTGGTAAATTGTTAACAGCATTTGTGATTAAGTACTCAAGTGTGAGAATATCTTCTCTATTGCTTTCATGCTCCAAAACTCCCAAAATAAGTGTGGTTCATAGACTAGGAAGTAAGTAAATATAATTGCCAAAACTAATAGCAAGGGACTGATGATCCGTTCTCTCTTGGGAACTGCTGCTTCCTAATAGGAGTTGGGGTACAGTTCCTGACTGTTGAGTTTAAGAAGGCAGCGTCTCTCTGTATCAGCCAGGCGGATGAAATGTGTTTTGGGCTAGGTTTATCTCAGCTTTCTAGCCATGTGGCCATAAAATATTTGAAAATAAGATACCTTGCTTTTGATTTAAACATAGAAAGATTTTGAATTTCTAGATTTAAAACCCATACAGCTGTGAAGTGAAACCATTTCTTTATAAGGTACGTTGTCTTGAAGTCTTCAGAGGTACTTTATAGCAGAGCTCCATCCAGGCACAGGGTTCCTTGTTTTTCATGTGTGTGATTTCTGGATTTCCTTGAATGTCATGCCCTTTAGCGTTTGACATACAGTCTGCTCAGTTGTTTTTTTCTCCATAAGTCTGTATAAGAAGTGATATGTTAGCACGAGAACAGGATTTAGATTAAAGATCATGTGTTTGGGCGCTGCCCTTCATTGACTCCGTCAAGACCTGGAGAGTCTCTGACCTCTGCTTGTGCTCGAGGGTGTGATTTGGAGTAACATCGCTGCTCCTGCGCTTGAAACACAGTGCTATCGCCCACCAAATAGCAACTTTTCAGCCATTGCCTGAGTTTTGGATACAGGAAATATATTGATTTTGCACTGAAGGACTTTCTTTTAAATTGCATTTTCTCCATTTCTGAAGATGGAGCCGAGGAATTTAATAAAATAGAAGCGCAAGGAATCAGGAGGCAGGCCGATGAAATGTAGCTTCCTTGTTATCCAAGGACCTGAAGGGAACCAGGACCTGGAGGAGGGCTGAGATTTTTATAAGGTCATGGAGCAAGTTCCTCTGATGGTTGGACCCTCTGCCTGAGGCCCCCTAAGCCTCAAGATAATCTCCTTCTTCCTGTATTCTGCTTTTTGTAGTCATTTCTTCTTTAGTTTGCTGACTGGAATTTTGCTTTCTGGCCACCATTGTTCACAGCTTATCTCTGAGGTAATTTGATGACTGATTTTTATCCTTAGCTAGAAAAGTGATGTTTCCTCCTTTGCTGCTAAGGACAGTGTCAGTCTCCAGGGACACTGAGGAAATACAGTGTAGTGTTGTATTGTATTGTATTGTATTGTATTGTATTGTAGTAATTGAGGGATACCCTATGGGCAAGCCAGTTCTCTGCAGTGGATTTTAAATCTTGACTCCTACATTAGTACTTAAGTAGGAAAAACCTCACAGTTGAAAAGGTAAATAATGTATTTCAATTGAATTATTCCAATAAATTAGAGTATATCTACCAATATAAAAATGTAGAGAGTTGGGGATATGGCCCAGTTGGTAGAGTCTTTGCCTAGTGTGCATAAGGTCCTGGGTTCAGTCACCAACACCACAGAAATCAGGCCTGGTGGCACATGCCTGTCATCCCGGCCTCAGGTAGTAAATCAGAAAGAAGCTCAAGGTTTTCCTCAGCTATATCTGAGGTTGAGGCCAGCCTGGGAGGGAGGGAGGGAGGGAGGGATGGATGGATGGATGGATGGATGGATGGATGGATGAATGGATGGGTGGATGGATGGATGGATGGATGGGTGGGTGGTTGGGTAAATGAATGGATAGGTAGGTAATTGGGTAGATGGATGGATGGATGGATGGATGGATGGATGGATGGATGGATTGGTGGGTGGGTGGGTGGGTGGGTGGTTGGGTAGATGGGTAGGTGGGTGGGTGGATGGATGGATGAATGGATGGATGGATGGGTAGATGGGTGAATGGATAGAAGAGAAGATGAGATAAGAATAAAGGAAGAAAAGAATAAATTGGAGGAATTTTGTGCCTGATTGAAATGCCAGTACAAATGCTTAAATGTAGGTTCCACCTAAGTACACAGCATAATCAAATTATGTGTACCCATCACACCAGTATGCCAGATTATTATTTTAAACCACTAATAACTGGTCAGAGTGAGACTGTGCCCATACTAATATCTTAAAGTTCTAAACATACCAAATTCAGAATCTCCTAAAGGAAACCCTGGTAGAGCCAAAGTTAAAAAATTAGAGGTTACAAAGACAGCATCAGAATCTTTACCTGCAGCTGACTCTCGTAACATGGAAGAGAGAGGTGGTTTATAAAATGCTGCAGTGGCAGTCGGGCCTGGAGTGGTAAAGCCCATGAGCTTCCTCCAGAGTTCTTTGTCTGTTCTGGTGGTTGCGTTTTTCCTAGTGCTGGATGGAAACATTAGGAAACCGAAGCAGTTCAAACGTTAGTTTACAACCTTAGTGATTGGAGCCTTTGCCATTGTAGAGGCCCATCCATGTTTTTTTAATCATTTCTTTTTTATGATTTAAATCAAGATGGTATTTTTCTGTCCCTAGAGCTACTGTTAAAAAAAGAAAATCTCTGATCAGCGTTTATACATCAGTTAAGTTTCAGTAAGTCTCTTACTATTATAACACATAGTTGAGATTCCTCATTGATGATTCACTAAAAGTATATTGTGATCTTTAACAGTATCATGTACAGATAAGCAGCGTTACAACTTGAGAAGAATGATTTTTTTTCCAATGTATATTTCCAGAAACACTAACCAGAAAATCAGGGAAGCACATTGTAAGCCATCATCTTTAAAGTATATGAAACTTGGTCCCACAATGAAGGTTTTAAAAATTGTCTCTTCCAGAATACCAGGAAAAACCTACATGATTATAGCTTTTCTAACTGTGGGTACTATGGGCTTATCAAACACTTCCTTGGGCTACCTGAATTACCCCACCCAAGTCATCTTCAAGTGCTGCAAACTGATTCCTGTTATGCTAGGAGGAGTTTTTATTCAAGGTACAGTAATAATATATTTTATACTGTTTAAAGCACACAGCTATGTTGTGGCATCTGGCATTAGGAAAAACAGTAAATGTCCACAACACTGTTCATGACTATTCTAGATATTGTAATAATACAGTATCTGGCAAAAGTAGGGTGTCATAAAAAACATTGATATTTCTCTAACATACCATAATATTTGTGGTTCATAACTTAGACGTAAAAGAGAAAAGCCAGTATTCTATCTTATTTTATCTCGGAATTTAATGCGCCCCCACAATGCTGTATTCACGCAGTGGAGCCTATCTGTATGGACCCGCTTCTTCCCTGACGTACAGCATCTCTCTGATGAGTGAGAGCCTGGCTAAGTCGGGCTGGATGGAAGGAGGAGGCAGTGGAGCGAGTTGCAGCTTGGTCCCTGTCTCGAGGCTGTTCCCATCACTGAAGGGCTTCTGTAGTCTGACCTAGTGTACGCATCAAGACACCTAGCCAGAGTTGACCTTTTACAATGGAAATGTGTCAGTCATCTCACTAGACATTTCAGGATAGTGGTCCATATGGGAAAAAAAAATACCTCATTCTCTTTAAAAATTCTGAATAGGCACATATATTTCCTTATAATGTTTACCAAAAGTTAGAATACAAGTCATTTTCTAAATAGGAGCAGAGTAAACTGAATGAATACTCCCCTGCCTAGTGGTCTTCACGTGGTATTTATAAGCTGAAATGGTGTTTAATATACCATTACAACCTTCCATGGGTAAACTTACAGACTATAAGAAAATCTATAGCCTTTTATTATACGTTAGCTAAAAGACGTTTCCACAAGTAGTTAAAATAGGGGAGAATTCCTTTTACTTTTCTCAGTTTTCACAGAATTGCAGTCATGCACTGTGTAAGGAAGCTTGGTCACCAGTAGACTGTATATCTGAAAATGCTCCCAGGAGATACCATTGCCCAGTGACCTCACAACCACCTCAGTCTGTGGAAGTGCCCCGATGATGTCAGACAATAACAGAATACCCCTAAGGTGCGTTTTCAGGGCACATCCTCACCATTAAGCAGCGCATATGTGTGCTTTTGGTTTTTGTTTCGTTTTCCTGTTATAACAGATAAGATCTTTCTATTTTCCAAGAACATGTGGTGCCCGGTTGAATCTTAAACCCCTGGGATTGTTGTGTGCCTTAATCTTAGTGTTCTCTACGTTTGGACATTAAACATGAACAGCACATCCCTATTCTGCTTGGCAAGGCACTGTGATCTGACAGTATGCTGGGTAAAGATTTGCATAATGAGGCCAGCTTCCTTTTGTCTTACATAGGAAAACGTTACAACCTTGCAGATGTGTCCGCTGCAGTATGCATGAGCCTCGGCCTGATCTGGTTTACTCTTGCTGACAGCACAATTGTACCAAACTTTAATCTGACAGGTGAGGAGTATATTTGTATTCCTAAATTACGTAAACATTTCATTCTGAATAAGAATTTGTAAAATTCCATGAGGATCTTAAATGATGCTGTGATGTCCATGAGTCTCACACCTAACAGGGCTTTCAGACTTAGCAAAAATGTAAAAGTATCAACAGCTCTAGAGAGGTAACGCTGCTGTAGTATATGACAGGAGGCTGCCAGTTAAAGCATTAACTGTCGAAGACATGAGAGTTGCACGTGTGTGCTGACCTGCACATGCACACGGAGCTGCGGGGATGTCACCGCGGTAACATGATTAAAGCTGTTACTGTGTGACTTCAAGTGTCCTCCACTGTGTGCTGTGCCGAGTTTTGTCGGCTAAATTTAGATTTTTTTTTTTTAAAAGCCAAATAAATATTGCAGCATGTCCAGGGATAAGAATAAATAATAGGATCCTGTTTTTATTTTAATGACCATTTGGATAAATTGTGCTTGGGGCGTTTACTGTATATACAGTATTTTCCTTAAGTTCCAGAAAGAATTTTACTAAGCTCACAGTGTCATCCATCATTTATCTTAACTAAACTAACGTTTAAAACTTCTGGATCAGAAAAACAAAAACAAGAAAGCACCTATGAGAACAGGGAGAAGGGAAATATTGGAATACCAGCAAGCACAAAGTATAAACTAATCATTTCTATCATGAAAATATTTGTTACATTAGCCTCACAATTTTTCTCAAGAATCAGATTAGTCATCAGTCAGTCTTACTAGCCCTAGCTAACCAGCCTGAGCTAATGGGCTTAAATAACCATTTTGGCCTCTTGGGGCAGCCCTCTAACAGCCACAGTCCTGAGGGAACCTGGTGCCTCAGCTTCCACAGGAGCCTCACTGCTGGACTTCAGAGAACGCTCACTATCGCAGCTGTTACCATCAGGATCGAGAATTTTCAGGAAACCTTCATTTTATGTTACAGACTTTCACATCAAGACATCATTGGCTCTGCTAGTTGTAAAAACAAAGTTAGAGAAGGCACAAATTTACAGTGAGCGAACTTAAATTTAGAAAAACTATAACCAAGAAAGAGTGGATTGCAGGCCCATAGCATGGAGAGAACATTTTGCCCTGTACAGAACTTGTGGGAGGAGAGAATGAGATGGTAGACGATGTGGGAACAGTTTTCCCTGCTGTTTGAAGCCTACTCTCACAAATCAGACTTTCACCTAGCCTGTGACCAGGTTAACACTGTGTGTTGAGATTGTTTATAACTGTGTATTCATTCTGCTTACACACTGTATCCTCATCCTGTTTAAAATTAATCTTTAAGAAAAACAATGTAATCAACATTTCTATACACTGGACTCCCTGAACTCCATTGTTTTCTGTTTCTCCATGGTGATCCATTCATTCCCCTGATTCAGAACAGTGTGTGTGTGTGTGTGTGTGTGTGTGTGTGTGTGTGTGTAAGACTGCGTGTGGCTAGACCTAAGACAATTCTCTGTAAACAGCAAGAATTTGAAAGCAATACATGGGTATAGAACGATAGCATCTAGTTGTGGTTATGTGCACCGTTCCAGGTCAGAAAGCAAATCTCCATTTATGAAACTCCTGTAAAAGATTAAGACAAACCTTTCTCAGGCCTTTTCAATACCCCATCTGCTATGCTGTTTAATAAATAGGAAAGATAACTTTTATTTGAAAGAAAAGATCAGACCAAGAGAGATCAGAACTCTCAAGAACAAATCATGGCACTTTTGGGGGACGAGGACCAAGGGTTAGTTGCTTCAGGAAGGAGGGCTGAGAATGCATGCAGCAGGACTGGGGCAACAGAGGAGGAGACAGCCAGGGAAGGTAGCCAGGGCACCTGGTGCTTCTCCCTCCCTGAGTTCCATGGGGACATTTTGAAAGAATGAGAAGCCAGGCATACTTCATGAAAGAAACTGGTAAGTGCTGGTCCCCATACTGTTTTTAGAGTATTATCCTCTAAAGGAGATCTGGCTACTTAAATGATAAAGATGCAAATTAAAATGTCAAATAACCTCCAGACTTACTTAAATAAATGTTCCCCTAAAATAGACACCTGCACCTCCCACCCCAGGTTTGAGGTAAAATTCAGATGTTACTATGTGGTTGCCATTGTTGGGAACATTCTTAGCATGACTTTGTCTCAAAGCCTTTCAGAAGTTAGTATATTCCTTGGAAGATCTTCAAAACTGAAGAGATTTGGCATCGAAGTTAATAAAACAGCATTCAGATTCAAGTTGAAGTCAGAATATATGATTAGACAATAAACACCATGGTTAGATTGATAAAAAGCAAGCAGAAGAATAATTTTGAAAATGCTTAAATGAAGAGGAGCACACACCCGTGGACATGCACTGTGACCGCTTACGTGTAAAGACAAGAGGCTTGCGAGCCCCATCCTACCCACAGATGGAACTGTGACCCCTTTCCTCGCTACGTGAAACTCAGAGGCGGCCAGGCCTGTCCCCTTGCACACCTGCATACTGCTTCCCAGAAGTGAGTGATGTCACCCAGACTCAGTGCCATTGAACCCATCACTGCAGTGTATGACAATATTGTTTACATTATCCTCATGGACATGAGAGGGAGGCTTGCTTATGTCAACAGTTACTGAAACAGTTTGGCTGGCAGACTTACAAAATCCCTGCTGCATTAAGTACAGTGGAGACACCCGTGGAATCGAGGGTTATAAAACTACAGAGGGTTGGGCATTCCAGTTGCTACCCAAGATTCTAAGTCATAGCTGCATTTTTCAACAGAGTCTACCTGGACAGTGTGGAGTCCGTGAATATGAATGTAATTTATAGGGAAGTATGTGTAGAGTTCCAGTCAGGAGCTGTGCCACAGAAATGACGTTCGCAACCGTCCGGGTCTTCCTTTTAAATTGAACCTTTTAGGAAGACATTTTGTGTGTTTGAATTTCCTCTATATATTTGGCTTTTGTAGTAAACCCCCTCTCAAAATTTTTGTTCAGCCACCAATCCCAATAGATCTTCTAAGACTTTCTATACTTGTTCTTTTAACCATACCATCCAAGCTGAAAGTAGAACTTTATTTGGCATGATGTTGAAGAGAGGTTCTGATGCCAGCATTAATTGGTTTATTAGTGTATATGTCTTTTTTTGTGTTAATATCATGACTTGTGTGCTTACCAAAGCAGGTTTTAGATCAGAATATTCAGCATTCTAGCCAAATGGGATTGACAATCTGCTTTTAGTGTCTAGCACAGTTAAACCTCTGGTTGACCTTGCTTACATTCAGTGTCTTATCCCTTGTAGGTGTGATGCTTATCTCCCTGGCGCTGTGTGCAGATGCTGTCATTGGGAATGTTCAGGAGAAAGCTATGAAACTGCACAATGCTTCCAACTCTGAGATGGTGAGCACACTGCTGCTTCCCCTCGTGTCTGTAAGGCGCATGGCTGATTTTATGAAACAGCTACAGTATCAAAGGCTTAACATGCTCTAGGCCACTTCATCATTTTCGTGAACATGTTAACAATTCTATGGAAGGTTAGAAGAAAACCTGCCCTTTCTTATTGTACAATTGATCGATATTTTTCCCATTAGTTTCTGTAATCTTTTATCTGTTTAAAAAACTGCTTTATGACCTTGTTTTCCTTCTGTTTGTATTTCTTCTCTTTGTGTTACTTTCAGTGTGGAAGTTTATAAATCTTATTGGTCCAACTTCTCTTTGTATTGATGCTTCTGGCTACATGCCAGAAGGCTTTTCCAACTCAAAAAAAAAATTAAAAATTTAAAAATTTCACTCACGTTGCCTAGTAGTTTTATGATTTCCGTTTTCTATTAAATAAATCCTGCTAAAACCCAAAACTTAAAAAGGTTCCTTCCGTGAGGCTGCCATCTGCCCAATCCTGTTTCCTCGGCACCCCCTTTCCACTTCCTTCAGATGCCTTCTTTATCTCCTCTCTCACACGGGGGTCAGAACTGAATTCTCTAGAGTTGATCTCTGCCGTGGCCCACAGAAGCACGAGCAGCCTCGTTCATTCCCCGTTGTTAGGACCTGTGTTCCTTTGCTAGAGAGTTTCACTACCAGCAGTTACTCCTGGGTGCTCATACCCTCACATAACTAGAAATCCCACTGGGATTGTCACTGGTGTGGCATTGAACTACAAGTTAATTTGGGGGCATGCCACCTATATATTTGAGTCTTTCAGTCTAAGACCAAGGTAAGCCTTTCCCTTTATTCAAGTGTCTTAAAAATATTTTTATTTTTAATTGTGTGTGTGTGTGTGTGTGTGTGTGTAAAAACGAGTGCATGAGTGTAGTAGCAGCAGAGGCCAAGGTCTCTCTGGAGCCAGAGTTTCAGGCAGTTTTGAGCCACCCAACATGAGTGCTGAGGACCTGACTCTCCGGTCCACAGTCTTAACTCCTGAGCTGTCTCTCCAGTCTCCTCAAGTGTTCCTCTTAAATATCCACTAGTTTTTAAAAGGATTCTTCAGATAAAGTATCTTCTGGTTTTGTTTTAATAAAGGAAAGTCTCTCTGTGTGTGTATCTGTCTGTGTGTGTGTCAGACAGATCGTGTATCTCTGTGTGTCTGTGTGTCAGACAGACCATGATTTTTCTGTTGCTGTCTGAGTACTGTCTAGGGCATCTTAGTAACATCTCAGTAACATTAAATTGAACGTTGATAGATGTTTCTTGATTGCTGTCACTATACTCTTCATGGCTGGGTCACCTGGTGAGCACACAGGATGACAGGCTTTAATCTGAAGCCTCAGTTTGTATCCTAAGTTACTTCCTAGCTCTCCTTCCTCAAGCTTCAGTGTGTTTGTTTGAAAACTGGGTGATGGACATGGGGTAAGATTAGGTTAGTTGTGAACGGTCGGGGCAGTGGCCCCCATACAGGGTAGCACGGCAGACCTGTAGCAGGCGCTTCAGGCAGAAGCTGCTGGGGTGCCTTAGTGAGGAAGGTGATCAGCCGGAGTAAGCAGTGAGTGGGGAGACTACACAGTGATGATTTCATATCTTTTGCAAACTCCAATGTTCAGGGTATTTTTTTATGTCTTATAAGTAGCTTTAAGGGTTTTGTCATGTTTCTACTTTTAGAATGATAAAATAGTCTTCGAATTTAGCAATTAATCTAGAATTGAGTAAAATGTAAACATGCATGGGAAGTTCTGTACAGCCATGGATTTTTCCTACATAATAATATATCTACATTCATATATATGTATCTGTATCTGGGTATTGATCCCCTAGAATCAGCCATTATTTCTAGAAACTTCAGCCATAGGGCTGATTTTACTTTTAAAATGTTTTGCTTTGCAACATTGATTGAGAAGATTAATTGTTCTATGTATTCAAACTGGTCAGTCCCCTTTTGGGTGATAGTCCTTTTTCTGCTTTACTTCTGCCTCCTCCAGGTTTTATATTCCTACTCCATCGGCTTTGTGTACATTTTGTTGGGATTGTCATGCACCAGTGGACTGGGCCCCGCAGTGGCATTTTGTTCAAAGGTAAGCACTAATCGCATTTTTAAAAATAAACGCCTTACATTTGATCATTTTGTCTGTGCTCTGTTTTTGCCTGGTTCAAAGAACGCTGTTGTTGATATAATTTGGTAACTTGTTGAATACAACATTGCAGATCAGAAATGAAATGATCTCAGAAATGATTGATATTTAATTTTTTAACCCATTCTCTACCCTGTAAGTTAATTTTTAAGGTGTTGATAAATGTACAAATCAAGAGTTTTTTTTTTTTTCATTTCATCAATATTTTCCTATTAAGCAAATATTGTTTGCTTGACTGCATTGTGGAATGGCTTATTACTGCTCAAGAGGTTCATAAAATCTGCAGCTTGATTTCAATGTGTGATACCTCAGGGTTTGCTTTGTATTTTTCTAACAGGCTATTTTACCCCTTGCAGAATCCTGTTCGGACCTATGGCTATGCGTTCCTGTTTTCCCTCACTGGATACTTCGGAATCTCCTTCGTTCTGGCCCTGATTAAAATCTTTGGTGCTCTTCTGGCTGTAACAGGTAGGAGACTTGCTTAGATTATGAAGCAAATGTTAACGTTGTTTCCCACACTATTTTATAAACAGAAACATATGACCTCTTCCCTAAGAAGAGTCCTTGTCTCCAGCTTACCCTTTGGTAGCTTGTTTTGCTTTGAGTTCTAAAGGAAGTGGTTTTCAGCCTTAATTTCTTATTTTGAAGATTTCCATTTTTTTTCTTTGTGCAGTGCTGGCCCTCTGCATGCTGGGCACATACTCTACCACTGAGCTGCATCCCCAGCCCCGAAGGCTTCATTTTTATGTCAGATATATACATTTTCATGAACAACGTTAAACACATTAGAAAAAAAAATGCTGTAAACCTGTGATGTAATGAAACCCCTTCAGGGAAAATACTACCTTCATATACTTTTAATTGATTACTGGCCTTGTGCATTTTACAGTTTGCTAGCCTTTCACTTGGGTGTTTCTTAACACCATGCCCAGATGAGTTTCACCGGTGATGAGTGTGCCTGTACCTGGCACTCGAGAGAACTGAAGGTTGAGTCTGATATGTTAGGAGAAATGTCAGCAGAGTGAGGGGAGCCAGTGACTGTGTGCTGCACACTCTCCAGAGCTGTGAATGCACACTTGCCTCCATGGTATAGGCGGAAATTGTTTTACTGCCAGTAGAAGGCAGAGGTAGGAATACTAATAGCTAACACAGAGCCCCTCCTGCGTACTAAACACCATTGTGGATATGTTTCGCCTCAGTCCGAAGCAGCTGTCTCTATTACTTTTCTGATTTATACTCAGATACATGTAAGTGTGGAAAGGTTAAGTGGCTTGGGTGACAACCTGCTAGGATCGGTATTCCAGGCAAAGCCGTCTGACTACACAGCTGTTGTCTTCACCATGCCTGCTTGGTTGGCATGGTGGGAGGCTCTATGGTGATCTCCATGGTCCTCAGTACCTCCCTACCATGGCATCCTCCTACTCGGTGGCCAGATGGAGTCAGAGAAGAAGAAGGACATAACACCCTTAGTGTGGAAACTTTCTAAGACGCCGTACTCCTCGAAACAGCACATCTACCCACATTTTCCTGGCCACAGCCTAAGTCATACAGACACGCCTAAGTGTGGGGGAGACAGAAACCTATGCCCAGCTCAAATAGGTATCCCCAAAACAGTCAGCAGGCCCTGATTTGTGTTTCCAGAGCAAGCTCTTCAGTTACTCCTTCACACTTGAATGGGTGCCAGGAATGGTAGTCTAGTGAGAACAGGAGAAGGCGTGGAACTGCGTGAGTCTGTGAGGGCAACGAGCTAGGATGGAGAAGCGTGGGTGGCTCCTCCTCTGCTTGGGCCGAGTTGAGACAGTCTCAGGCCTTCCAGCAGAGCTCAGGTGTGATACCCAGAGTGGGAGGGAGTGCTAATACAAATGTGCAAAGGGTAGGACTGTCGGAATTACTGTCCCATCCCCGGAGGTCACCTGACTAAACTATCTGCCAGTGTGTGCTGCAGGCCTGGAATCTCAGTGTGTTGGAGGCCGCGGCAGCATGAGCAGACACAGCAAGACCTGTCTCATAGTGACCCCTTCACCGTTTCTAAAGGATAGCCCTTGCTCTACCTAATCATTTCTTTTGCAGGAAAGCATCTCGTTATGGCTCCAGCATGCTGTGGCTGGATAAATGCTCACCACAGTTGTACTGAGACATTTAATTGGGTCGGTGCCAGCTCTCCACAGAACCATTACCTCCATAGCAGCAGCAATTTGTTTGGCTGTTGGTTGGTTGGCTGTATTGTCTGGCATCGTAGTGTTCTGGCATATACAAATCTACAGATATTTTCGGAATAAATGATTTCCAAATACTGCCAAGATACTAAGGTCCGTTCTGAATCTTTTTCCCCTGCAGTGACCACAGGAAGAAAAGCAATGACCATAGTCCTTTCGTTTATATTCTTTGCTAAACCGTTCACATTTCAGTAAGTACTTTTTAATTCAAGTTTCTCAAAAAACAGATACTGTATTTCATATTTCCCCGTAAGCAGCATTATTTTCTGTTGCTTTGTGCTGATTGATACCTTAATGTGTGCTTGCCTGTTGTCTTCTATACAAAATCCTTTTCGTCTTAATCTCTTATCTATTAAGTGTCTTTTGCTAGTTTAAGAATCTTTATAACTGGTTATTTTGAATGTCACTACATATAATTAGATTGCCCATTGAAGCCCAGTGGAAATGGGGTCTTACTGCAGTGTGGCTGCGTGAGAAGGGAGTCACAATGCAGAATAGCTGACTGAGTGTACAGTGTGCGTGCCAGTGTGACTGACTGGGTGTGCAGTGTGCGTGCCATTGTGACTGACTGAGTGTGCAGTGTGCGTGCCATCGTGACTGAGTGTACAGTGTGCGTGCCAGTGTGACTGACTGGGTGTGCAGTATGCGTGCCAGTGTGACTGAGTCTGGCGTGCACGATGAGGAGTGACTGACTGCCGGGCGTGTTTCTGATGGGGTGAGTACTAGTGGTGTGCATGTGTTGAGTAAGGATTTTTTTCCCCACATGCAAATGTATAAATTAATATGTTCAAAATTCATGCCTGCAAAACCTTAATTTTGATGGCTGCTTTCCACAACAATAAACAATAGAAAAATATTCTGTAAATTGTGTACTAATGATTTAGCTTGTGTCTTTTTGTGAAAGTGCTCAGCATTCTTTTTACTATCTATTACATGTTCGAAAGTAATTTGTTTAAACATGATGGGTCAGTAATTGGAATTTCAAGCCTAGTTTACAAATATGGTATTTTAAATAAACTGTAAAATAAATTTCCATTGGGTTGTTTGCACTCTATAGATTACTTTCCTGCATGTGCTAATTAAACTATCGTGCTCCTCTGCTTTCTGCAGAATATGTCCCTTGTTATCACCTGTGTGTCACGTAACAGCATAGTTGGAGTGCTGGGTTGCTTGTACATTGCCTTTGATAGATAGGAACCCGGTATTTTAAGTATAGTCATCAGTCTTTTGGTAAGGATTAGACTTTGAATCTGCTAATAGCCCCAAAGTTTAAATTACTCTCACTTTGCATAACTGTTCTCTGTATATATTCAGCGTAAATTTTTTGAGACTTTTATACATGTGGACAATGTGTCTTCTTCGAGTCTGTGTCCTAGTCCACTCCCTCCAACTCTTCCCAGCCCTTCCCCGCCCCCATTTCTATCCCAGCTTCACGTACTCTTTTGTTAACTGCTGCGTCTGTCTTAGTGGGTGCACTAGTATGTGCGGGGGTGTAGGGCCATCCCGGGGAGCATATCGCTACCTTCCTGGGGCTATATCCCTCTGCATCTGTCAACTGCCAGTACCTTAGCTAGGGCTGGGGCCTTTTGCTACTCATACTGCTTGTCAACTGAACATAATCTGGAGTCAGCTTATAAGAGGGAACCTAGATTGAGAAAATGCCTCCATCAGACTGGCCTGTAGGCAAGCCTGCTGGGCATTTTCCTGACTGATGATTGGTGTACGAGGAGTCACCTCACTGTGGGCAGTGCCGTCCCTGGGCATGTGAGAAAGAAAACTATGCAAGCCAGGAGGAGCAAGCAGGTAAGCAGTGCTCCTCCACAGTCTCCGCATCCGTCCGCCCGGAGTCCCTGCCGTGGCCTCCCTCTGTGGAATGGGACTGAGGGTGTGTAAGCCAGGTAAAACGGTTGTTCCTCGAGTTGCTTTTGATCGTGATCTTTATCACAGCAATGGAAAGCAAACTGGAACAGGCTTTGTGAACCCCTCCCGTCTCCATTCACCATTAGAGTCTAATACTACAACTGTAGACCTCTAGGAGCAGGTTTTTACGTGATTAGAGTTATTATGACTGACTACCACATGCCATGATTAACAGTGAAGTGTTACCTTGTTGATTTTAATATCCACTTTTTCATTTCTTTCTTTTAGGTATGTATGGTCTGGCTTGTTAGTTGTCCTTGGCATATTTCTCAATGTTTACAGCAAAAATATGGATAAAATAAGATTACCATCAGTGTACAATCTGATGAGAAAAGCCCCGGACGTGAAGAAGTCAAGGACGTTGGCACAGACTGTGTAGCCGCCAGGCTAGCCTATTTATAACCGAATCCTAGGGGACCAGTCATTAGCGAATTGACTTTCCAAAGGATTGTGACTAAAAACCAAAGGATCTGAAGGCTGCTGTCCTGTGAGCAGACTTACACAGCAATTCTGTGGTTCCAGCTTCTCTTCAGAGCACACATGTGAACAACCCTGAAACACTCGGGAGCCCACACATAGGACATGTTGCAATAAAAGTCAGTATGAAGGAAAGCACTTCCTAGCGGTGTCCTGAGAATTTCACTGGAAATAGACCGTGTTGCAAGACTGATTGGAGATCCTTCCAGCGTGCGGCGCAGCGCTCTGTAGTAGCGCACTGTTGCGTCTCCATTCCGTTTCGGTGGCGTTATTTAAATTGCCTCTCTGTTATAAGAGTTAACTGATGATTTAAAGTTTAGAGAAAAGCGCATTCATTTATAAATAAAATTATCCTGTGATTTTTTTTAAATGATGTTTTAATAAAATTTGTTATTGAGGAAAATGGAGATGGGGAAAAAGGCTTAACATGCACTTTAAGAACTTGGGTTTTTCACTCATAATGCAAAAATATTCCGAAAGCATCCCTTGTCTATATTCACAGCATGAAATGCTCAAAGGAAGTACGCCAGGGTTATAGTGTGCCACAATGCCTGGCTTTAATTTGGGTGTTTTTCATTGAAGGACAGAAGTTAACATCTTAAGTTATATAGAACTGTCCTAATTTGTATAAGGATATAATTGAAGGGTTGAGATGGAGAGGGACGGATTTATTAAACACGGGTAGATCTGGCAGATCTGGACAGCACTTTTTCTCCGGCTCTAATTGAAGCTCATAGTCTGGATAGCTTGCATAGACTGAGGTTTCTCTCCTGCGGTTCTGGACGCTTGGAAGTCCACACTCCAGGCGCTGGCGAACCTGCAAGGGCTGCCTCCCGTATCGGCGGCACCTGCTTGCTGTGTCTTCAGGTGTTGAGTTCTAGTCCCACCATGAAGTCGCTAGCCTCATGCTCAGTCTCCTAACGCTGCGACCCTTTAATACAGTTCCTCATGCTGTGGTGACCCTCAACCGTAAATTTATTTTTGTTGCTACTTCACAACTGTAATTTTGCTACTGTTATGAATCATAATGTAAATATCTGATATGCAGGTGGTCTTAGGTGACCCTGTGAAGGGTCATTCAACCCCATAAAGGTTGTGACCCACAGGTTGAGAACCACTGCACTAGCCAAGTTAAGATTTTGACAAGTGAATCTGAGGTACATACACATTCAGACATAGCCATATTACTTGGGTAGTTTTGAGTCTAAACTTCGAAGATTTGGTGCCTTTTCAGCAGCAGTTTCTGTAATTGCTGTCTGCATCTGTGTGTGTGTTTATGTGTGTGTGTGTGTGTGTACGCACATGAGCACATGTGTCTATAAAAGCTGTTACTCTTCATGTTTGGCAGAATCAATATGATTAAAACACTTAGTGTTATGCTGTTGGTGGCATCATGTTTTGTGATGATTACTTTTAAAATCCTATTATATCCTAATGGATACTTAACCTGTTCTTTGCTGTGTGGGTGCAGCAGAGCCTGCGATCAAGGAAGTGTCTCAGGTAAGGAGTTCTGCTTGGATTTTATTCATCAAATACCATGATGGTTGTCTTATAATTCTCTTATCCTAATTTGCAAAAATTTAAATATGTGATTCATTGTGCCGTCTTCAGCTTCTGAGATGGTAAAGCATTTGTGCTTCAGACTCATTAGCTTCCCCCATTCCTTTAATAAAATGTCATTTTGGCTTATCCGAGCATCCTCTTGCCCTCATACTTTCCTCGGGTACCACCCCTTGCCTGTTGCCAGTTCACCATCCCAGCCTCAATTTTTAATGTTCAGCATTTTTTCGAAATTCCCACTTGTCACCTTGAGCCACTCACTGCACTGCCTTTCCTTCTTCAGCCATCAGATGAAGATTAACTTCACCTCATTTATGTAAATGAACAGTCTAAAGCAGCGGTTCTCAACTTGTGGGTCACAACCCATTTGGGGTTGAACAACCCTTTCACAGGGGTCACCCAAGATCATCCGCATATCAGATATTTACATTATGATTCATCATAACAGTAGCAAAATTACAGTTAAGAAGTAGCAACAGAAATAGTTTTATGGTTGGGGGTCACCACAATCTGAGGAACTGTATTAAAGGGCATTACTAGGGTTGAGAACCATCTGCCTAAAGTAATAGAACAAATGTTGTTAAGAAGACAATATTAAATGTATATTTTGAGCTATATTTTGTAATGTCTTTCATGATAGTGTTTTATCCCAACCAGAGACAAGAGAATTAAAAATAAGATTTAGATGTTTCGGTGTGTATCTGGGAATATTGCATATGATAGCTTGTTTTATCCCAGATGCATCACAGAGGGTGTCATCCTTCCAGAACTGAGGAGGCTGTGCTGAAGTCGTCGTGGTGCTCCTGAATGTGGCTAGCTAGTATAGCACTGTCTGAGGCAGCCTGGTCCTAGACTTTGCTCAGTGCCCTGTGTCACCTAAGTAGAGCAGACTGTTCTTGCTCACACTGTCACAGCTGCAAAGGTTGACTTAGTACTCAGTGGCTAAGTCATACTATCACAGCACCTTGAGTGGGTTGCAGAGCCAGTTTCCATTGGGTATTTAAGTGCCTGAATTGATGAGTGCCATGGCTGAAGTTTGCCCCCTCCCAAATTAATATGTTGAGTCCTGGCCTCCAAAGCAATGGTCTAGGAGGTGGAGCCTTTGAAAATCGGTTAAACTATAAAGAGAGCACTCATGAATGGGACTGTTGTCCTTGTTAAGAGGCCTCTGAAAACCTTCCCTTATTTCATCACATGAAGGTACAGCGGACCTTGGACCTTCAGCCTCCAGAATTGGGAGAGAATTTCCTGACATGATGTTTCGTGGTAGCCCAATCTGATAAAGACTGTAACTATTAAAGTATTAAGCAAAGAGTTTGTATGACAAATAGGCCAGAATAATCTGGGACATTCACATGTAGATAGATCTATTTGTTTTAAGCAAGATATAGACACATTATTTCTTGAGCTGTGTTCACACTATGCGTTTGTCTTATGTAAGCGTTCAAAAAATGTGTCATACAAGAGTAATCAAAGAACAATAACATTAGACTAAAGACATACTAGAAAATTGAGGCATTAGCTATGTCTAAAGTTCCCACTCTTTTGAACTTTGTATTTTGAGGCAGAGTCTCACTAGGTTGCCTAGAAATGACCTTGAGTGTACTTTGTACCCCAAACAAGTTTTGAGTTTGCTGTCCTCCTACTCCAGCCTTCCTAATAGCTCAGACTGCTGGCCCGGGGTACAGACCCAGCTCAGACTGCTGGCCTGGGACACAGACCCAGCTCAGACTGCTGGCCTGGGACACAGACCCAGCCTGAGGATCTTTTTTCCTAAGATCTTCGTTTGTGTATTTGTATCAGTAGGGTTGGATTTAAGCCTGAGATTCTGCCCCAACAAACTCCAAGGCAGCACTGTTGCTGCTGGACCACAGACGGATTAGAGGTGCTTCGGAAGGTTTCCAGCGTCCGGATACCTTAAATTATTTGAATAATTCTCCCAAGATTTTCCTCCTTTTGCTTTTCAAACTTCCCCAATGGTCCAATTCTAATATAAGTTCTCTCAAGTCTCTGTTGAAAGTAAAAATAATGTTAGCTTCTGACTCAAGTAACAAGCTCTTTGGTCATGACAAACGTTTGGGAGGTTAACATTCATTACATTTCCGTGAACATGACTGCTTTCCAGTCTTTACCAAAGTAAGATAAACCCTTCATCCCATCTCAGTCATGGGGTATTGCTTTAATTTCATGATAGTTAAAATAAGTTTTGACATGAAGAAGATGCTTACTTTGATGGTCTGCTGCTCTTGCAGAGTGAACTCTGGATTACAGGGACAAGGGAAGCCGTCTTGACACGGAAGGACTCTTCTGAACATCACTCACAAATTACAATAAACATCTCAATCCTACAATACTCCCAGTCTCTAAAACATTGTAGGTTGTTTAATGGGCTTTAACGTAAGATTTGAATAAACAAATGTGGTTAATATCACAGTGGATAACAGCAAGACTTGGCAGTCCTGACTATCGTAGACCACAGTCTGGATTCCTTCTCTCTCTCCTCATACAGTTACAGTGAAAACAATAAGCAGCTGCTCAAGACCGTTCCCTCTCAGTCTCAGCAGCACATAAGCACGTAGAAATTTACTTGAGCATTTTGGAAGTGGATTTTTCATATTTTCTGGAAAGATTCATTATTGATCTATGTCCTAAGTGTGAAATGTATTTTTGTATGTAATGTGAGAAATTCATAAAGGTAAGTAATCATCTTTGACTCCTAATTATAATTGATCATACTGGGCTGTAATATCTGTTACTAAACAACACAAACCTATAAAATCTCAGGACCATTTGATGTCTGGACCCCAACCATGAAGCCACGGAAGACAGTTCAGTGGCATAGAGATGTCTGTCTTAAGTCAAAGTTATCAATGGATTCAAGAAAAACATGAAGGGAACAGCACTTTTGGCTTGGACCCAGCTGGGTCTGCGTTGGTGTGGGAGATGAAGCAGTGAAGCCACACTCCGAAGTTCTGCCTGTTAGCCTTCCCATCCCCCATGAGTTATGTCCCCATTTAGCAGCTTGCCACCCAGAAATGTACATGGTTGTTGTTTTTTTGTACATTAGTTGTGACTCCCAGGACTCGTCTGTTTACGGAATGTTAAAGAACATTTGACAGTTTTCTCTCCACTTCTGCATCTTGGCAGACCTGTCTCCTGATCCTGAGCTGCCTTTCATGATTCCCACCTTGATGCTCCTTGCTGGTGTGGGAAGAATTCCTTAGTCCGCTCTATCAGTCACCTTTGTTGTTCATCTGCACAGAACGTTGTCCCCCATCCCCCATGCAGGTGTTTCTGACACCTCTGATGTCCCCCATTCCCCATGCAGGTGCTGGGTCTCCCATTCCCCATGCAGGTGCTGGGACATCTCTGATGTCTCATTTCATATGCAGGACCTTTGGACACTGCCACTACTACACATTGAAGCCTCCTATTTTCACTTGGACTTTTTCATTGCTTTCTTTAACATGTTTTATGTCATCACTATTTTTACCTATGTCCTTGTGTTTAGGATTATTTTAAATTCCTGGGTTTGATCTTCTAATTATTCTACTTCCAAAGGCAGAATTTTTTTTCCCCAGTTAGTTGTGTTCCCTAGTAATTAGACACTTTAACACAACCATTGGCAGTCTTCCTCCAACCTTTCTTTTCAGTGTGTCTGGCAGATCATGCAGGTTAGTCTCAGTCTCCCCAGGACCTCTCCCTCAATGGATGCTCAGAAGAGTTGTCAGTGTTATTTTGGTTTGTCCTGGAATATACAAACATGTCTGTCTCTGAATTCACTAGTTTTCTGCGATGCTATATTTTTCCCTATCTGTCAACTTTACACAACTAGAGGGAACATCAACTGAGGGATTGCCTCCATCAGATTGGTCTGTGGGCATGTCTGGGGGTGCACTTTCTTTATGAACGATGTATGTGGGAGGGCACAGCCCAGCCCAGCCCAGCCCATGCTGGGTGCTGCCACTCCTCTGCAGATGGTCCTAGCTTGTATAAGAAAGCAAGCTAAGGTAGCCATGGACAACAAACCAGAAAGCATCATTCCCTCATGGGCTCTTCTTCAGTTCTTGCCTTCAGGTTCCTGCCCTGCTTGAGTCCCTGCCTTAGCGTCCCTCAGTGATGGGCTGTGATCAGGACATGTAAGCCAGTAAAACGCTTTCCACATCAAGTTGCTCTTAGAGTTTTGTCACAGCAACAGAAACTGAACTAAGATAGCCTCTCTCTCTCTCTCCCACTCCCCCTCCTCATCTTGGTTCCTTTCTCCTGTCTCCATTTCTCACTCTTAACTCTCCTCCTTTGCTCTCCCTCTTGCTCTGCCTCCTCCTCTCATCTCTCCCCCTGTCTTAGTTTCTCCAAGTTGTTTTGGAATTAGAACTTCTCCTGAATTCTTCTCTCGAGGATTTACACCCAGGATTTTCAGGACTCCCGTCCCTGATACATAATAAAGAGGAGTGCTTCATGGCTCCTATCTTTGGTTCCGTTTATTTCAGAGATGTTTCATTTGCCAACGTAATTTGGTAGAATTTAAATTTAAGCAGTATTTTTAATGTTTCTGGTATAAATAAGTATTTCAAATCTGAGAGAAAAATTAAGTGATAGAAATTCAAGCTATTCTCTCCTAATGGTAAATAGAAGTTGATGTTTATATTATAGCTAATTAGGGAAGATTGCTTTAATATAGATTCCTAAGTTCTAAGAGGTTGGAAAATGTTCTTTTATCAAAAAACTTTGATAATTTCAGATGACACAAATCCATACACCCTGTGAGAGTCCCCAAACCTGCTGTCATCTAGTGTAACTTACTGGAACAAAAAGTCCAGGCAGCAGAGAAATCATTTGCAATTTTTCAAACATTAGTAATGGGCCTCAGAAGGATACGCACATGCCTACGGCTCACATAGAGTAAGTGGCAGAAGAGACCTATAGTAGTCTAAGTGAAAAATGTCTCCCATGGGCTCATGTTGCTGGCACTGTTTGGGAAGGTTATGGAAGCTCTAGGAGGTGGCGCCTTGCTGAAGGAAGTGTGTCACTGCATGCAAACTTTGAGGGTTTGAAGTCCCACCCCGCTTCCCGTTGTTCTCACTGCTCCTTGTTTTTTTGGTTGATATCTGATCTCCCAGCTTCCTGCTGCTACTGTTTGCTGTCAGGCCTTCTCTCCATGTTGAACTCTTCTCCCTCTGGCACTCTTAAGGGCTCACAGAGCCTGAAGTGGTAGACATGGAACCCTCTGGGTCCCCCAAATATGTCTTGACCTGGTACTCTTACAGAACTCATACAGACTGTAATAGGGGTGTGTGCCCCTGAACCTCTTGCCTGCCCTTGAATACCTTGCCCCCATGTTGGGTTATCTAGTCCAACATTGAAGTAGGGAATTGTACCTGGCCCTGTTCCATCTTGTTGTAAGATGTTTGAGCAGTAACTGTTCTTTCTTGAGGAGAGGTAGGATGGGAGTGGGAAGATGGGGGGTGAGCTGGGAGAGAGGGAAGATGGGGGGAGCTGGGAGGAATGAAGGGTGGAGTGGGTGGGGTGGAATAGGGTAATGTAATATATGAGATAATAAATAATTTTTAAAACATTATTTTTAAAAAACAATATGTACTGTTTTGCAGAGTACCTTCACAGGTACCTGCTCCCACATGCACAATCCTGTGTTTGTAGGCAGACAATGTCAGCATTGTTATGGTTTGCCACCATCCTAATCTGAAGGACTATCCAAAGGAAGTGGATGTAAAGTCAAGCTGCTTTATTATGGCCCCGTGACACAAGTCCACTCAGACAAATAGTCCCATCTTAACTGACGTTTGAGAATAATGACAGTCCAGGGGTCTAAACTACAGAGAAGCCTGAATTTCCAGCAGCAGTAATGATCACTGAGAAGACAATACCAGCTTCTTTCTCATAGCACCCACGGACAAAACACGTGGTAGAGAATTTGCAAGGCCCTTAGGAAATGAATGGTGAACATAGGGAACTTAGGACATTATAGTCAAGCCTTGGGAACCGCTGAATGAACAACTCTAAAGATCAGTGAGAATTTTCCTCTCACAACAACATGCAATGTTTCAAGCCAGGGAAAATTTGCTTTGTATTAATTATATTTAAGAATATTTTTTAGAAATATAGACTGTCTATACATGGAGGAGACCTAATTTGAATTGTAGCTTCACAACCCTGGGAAAATTATATACCCCATTTTAATCAAGAAATACAGAATTAGAACATCTTTGCAAAGTGATTATGAAAATCAAACAAAATAGTGCAAGTCAACTAAGTTTCTGTCTATACAAAGTCATTTTCTAAACAGCAAAATAGGACTAAATAGTGATCAAGGTGTTCATACTTAGACGGTAACACTATAAAAGAAAACAGGAAATGGGTAATATAAAAAATGGAGGCATTTGGAGGCAAAGGGAACAGGGAAGGGCAGGAGTCTGCAGGGAGCACATGTATTCTGTCGCCCTGTAAGGTGGCTACACAGGTGTGCCCTTGGAGGCAAGTTGTTGGACTTTTATTTCATTCTACCCCTACAATAGCTTGGATCTCAAGTGTCTCCCAAAGGCCAGTGCTCGCCTCCCAGAATCTGATACTCCTGGGAGGCAGAAGACCTTTAAGAAATGGAGCCAAGTGTACGGAAGTTAGAACACTGAACACTGTGTTCCCATGCCTGTGTCCGGACCCCCATCAAATGTCCCTACCGTGTCCCCTGCTGCGTGTGTCGGAAAGCAGGAGGCCAGCAGCCGTAGACTAAGACCCCCGAGACCATAACACTCAATAAATACATCTTCCTTTTAAAGTTCATTGTCTCATTAATTATGTCACAGTGACAAAAAGCTGACCAGCACAGAAAATTGGCACTGAGAATGGAATCATAGCTCTGACTGCGCATGACGATGTGGATCAGAGGCCTTTGCAATGTTGGAAGGGATTCGGAGACATTTGGAGAATTGAAGCCCTAGAACACTGAGACAGGGGCTTAACTGACAGTGACCACGGTGACGGCGAAGGCCAGAATGCTGAGAAAAGCAGTTGCAAAGGTTATGCTCAGGAGGCTTCGGATGAGATTTCAAGACAGCCATGCCTTCAGCATGGATATTAATGACTACTTTATGAAATGTATTTTCGCAGGTAACAAATAGAAGTGGAGGAGAAGCATTTGGAAACTATAGTTTGGCAGAATGATGATGAAGATGATGATGATGATGATGATGATGATGATGATGATGATGATGATGATGATGATGATAATGTGGAGGGACTTAGTGGTTCTGCCCAGGAGTGTCTATGTGCCTAAGGAGATTAGCTTCATTAGTTTTTTAAAGGAAGTGCTTTGCACTAGAACGCTAAGAAAGATGATACCTTGACCTATCTTGGGGATCGACAAGACCCATATATTACAAGCAAAAGATATGATTAAACTCTCCTGAAGACTTTCTCCTGATAATCGATCCCCCAGTGTGCCCTACTCACACAGGACTGACTAAGAAACTGTTTCTTTGGGATTCCATTCCATGCGTTTCAGTTGCCAAAACACACAGAGTCTGCTGTCCCTGTGCTGTGAGAAGGCTCCGGTGTAGGTCGTGCCAGCAGCAGTCCTCAGTGCCATCCACTTGGTGCTGGTTTTTGCAGGCATGCATAATTCAAGACTTCAAGGGTTATGGAGGCTTCCACCAAGATTTCTAAGAAAAGGCTAGGAGACCAGGTGAGGTGTGAGAGCGTCAGTCTCCCTGCAAACAACTCTGGAGAGGACACTGCAGAGTGCCGGTGTTGCCATGGCAATCCAACTAAGGATACCAGGGATATAGAGCAGCTGCCTAGAAAAACTGGGAGAAGCAAACAGAGTTTTTGGGTGGACTGCAGTTCAAGAGAGTATTTGGGTGGACTGCAGGGAACGAGGCGCAGAGGGGAGGTTGCCCGCGTCCTAGCAATCTCAAATCGTGCTGCCGCGTGACCCGGATGTTATACGCGGACCCCTATGATTTAACATCTCTTTTGGATGTTTGGCCTTGTCTTGATCCGATTCTTCATCATTACTTTTCCTGTTCCTCTCTTTTTTAAGGGAAATGTTTACCCTGTGCCATGGTGTCTTAGACAGGTAAACCGGTTTTATCTAAGTTTGCAAGGAGTCTCAGAATTGGACATTTAGTAGTGCTGAAACACTGAAGACTTTCTACACTATGGACCCATTGCATTTTCACTAGGATGTACAAAAGGGTTTGTAAATGGGTGCCAAAATGTAACAGGTATTCTTTAAAAAAGTATTTAAAATGTATCTAAAAATGTAACAGTTTTTCTTCTACAAGGGGGTGTGGGTTTGGCTGTTTTTGCCGTTTGAGTCTAGGCTCTCCAAAGCTGCTGCTACTCCTGTCACTGCAACTTGACTCCGCCCTTCTGTTCCTGGCTGCTAGATTTCTAACTTATAACTTTTTAAACCTCAGTTAGCTCATAGGGTTAGAGAGGAAATGAAAGGATAGGAAGGAAAGAGAAACTTTTACAGCCCTTTTTTTGACTGTCTTAATCTGCCTGTGTCTGGGGAACAGAACTAACTCTAACCCGCTCTGGTTCAGCGTTGCCCAGCACGGCAATTACTGAGAAGATCTAAATTGTAACTTTTCTAAAACCCCAGTTAGTTAATTTTATCTGAGCCTTATTTCTGCCTGATTCACTTTATCAGCTTTATTTGTCTGCTTCTGCTATCATCAGCTTTTGTGTTCTCTCTTTCCCTATCCTGCAGCAACTCTTCTGTAACTCTGCCCTAACTTCGCTCTCTTAACTTTCAACTGCCATCAACTGCCCCTCTTATACCTCCCTGGAAGCTGTTCCCAGAAGTCCAAGTGGCATGCAACCACAAGGGGCAAGGGCTTTTCCCTGGCAAAGCTTCACTCTACAGTGGTGGGACATGAGATTTGGAGGACCAAGAGGAAAATATTAAAGGTTTGATTTTGAGTACTCCCTGCCCCAAGGCTTGTTTGTTAGACCTTGGTTCCTAGCTGGTGATACTTTTGGGAAAACCATCGGATCTTTAGGTGGGACTCAGCTGGTAGAAGTCGGGTTGGTTGCTGGAGTGTACATTGAGGGGGCTTTTGTGAACCACAGATTACCGCCCCCCCAACCCTTTCTCCACATCTTTTCTTACTTCCTGACCACCATGAAGGCCAGCCATCCTCCATCATGTATTCTCTTCATAAGGCACAGTGCTGACACCAGCCCAGAGCAAGGGTCAAAATACTGGCTTGGTCTTTGTACCAAATCCTCTGAAAACCAGGAACCAAAATAAATCTTTGAAGCTGCTTCTCTTGTCACAATAATGACTATCTGATTAACACAGTACAATTTCCTGAAGGTATATGTAAGCCTAAGCCCCTCAAGGCGCAAGAGCCGCCAAGCCAGGCCCTGAGGACTTCTAATGGCCAGGACCTGGGCTGAGGAGCTTTGATGACCAGGCTCCGCCCACAGGACACCCTAACAGTCTTAATGGCCATTCCCAGCACCTCCAGATGCAGATGGCCAAGCTCCACCCCACAGAGTAAGAAGCCCAAAATCCTGCAAAAAATTCCCACCAATCCCAGGCCACCCTGGAAATCTCTACCCCCCCCAAAAAAAAAACTGCACCTGCCTCTTGCTCAGTTTGGAGCAGAGGCAGCCACCCCTGTACCCCACACATACCCCGTGGTTTCCCCAATAAATATTTTGTGTGAGGTTTGTTGTGGTTGTGACTTTGTGGTATTCCTTGGCTCCTGACTGCCGGGATATGTTTTCCCTCAGAGCTATAACACTTACTATATACTGGTTTCTGATAAGGAAGAAGTTTCCTAAAAGGAAAGGAAAAACAAATTTTAAAGATGGTTAAGCACCATCTCTCAGAAACACACACACACACACACACACACACACACAGAGAGAGAGAGAAAGAGAGAGAGAGAGAGAGAGAGAGAGAGAGAGAGGGAGCCACAAAAGACTAACTAGTCTAATGGTATTTCATCATCTTAGGTCTTGTTTTCACCAGAGAGAGCATCCTTTAAGAGTGCATTGGTTAGTTCAATAAAATATGGTATTTTCTTCTAACCAAGTTTCTCTTCATCTCAGCAAGTGTTCTTAGCAAGCTGTAGGCACATGTTAAAACAGTTGTCCTTTGGTTAATAACAGCAGTGCCTGGTTATTTAGCTACACAGAAATCTTCCTTTTAGACTCTTCCTTCACAGTCTATGTGACTTTACCCAATGTGCACCGCATCCGATACTCCAGCATCATCCCAGGCTGTGATAAACTCTGTCCATTTAGAAGACAGATCAGATGCTCTATCCCTGTGTTGTTCTGAGATTTGCAATTTAAGTATAAAATCTTGCCAGAGTGGCAATCCATTGAAACAAAACAGTCTTGGAAATTAAGTACTAATTTCCCTTCAAATGGCCATTTCTGGCTCTTTCCTTTCTAATTACCATTGTAATGAAGTGGCCGTTATTATGGGAGGAAGTGATTTCAAAGGCAGCAATCTCTTATTATGAATCATACACTTGATTTTCTACCCTAATGGGAATCAGCCTTAGTTATAGAGAATGCACGTGCAAACCCCCTCTCCACTGAGACTGAAATGGTCCCAGAACTGCAAATCCTTCTTTCACTAATTGAGCTCAGAGCATGAGCAGGCTTTCAAGCACTGTACCGTAGCAAAGCTGGAAGGAAACCATCCGATCTTTGCTATGGCATTGTTTCCAACCTCTCAGATCTTGTGCTCTCGACAACAGATGCTCGGTGCTTTAAAACATTGATGTATTAATATCATCCAGAAAAGCTGACTTGCTCAGAAAACCAAAGGCTTTTTTTTTTGTCTGACCACACCCTCGTGGCCACAGTCTTTGCTACCTTCCACTTTAACACAAGGCACCTCTATTTTCTGTTACCAGTAAAAGTGAAGTATCCCATTTTCATCAATTTAAGTGGAATTTCGCTTTTCACTTTGACCATATCTCCATTTGGACTTCTGATTCTATGTCCCCTCAAGTTAATTTTCCATTAAATTCATCTCAATATGCCACTCACTGCTCCTGATATGTGAGTTCTGGTATGCTAACAGTTGTGGTCATCTGGATCTTGGACACCTTATTAAGCTAATTACACTGATTTGTTCCAAGCAAATAGTGATAAATATGCACCCAACTCCTTGGTATCAGTGATGTCAAACATAAATAAGCTTAATATCACAAACAGGCTAAAGCATCCACGTCCTGGTTCTGCCTGTCTAAAAAGCTGGAGACTCTTAACAGCAAAACACAGAAAGTTTTGAGCATGATAATTGCTCCCTTTTGCATCTGAAGATCTTACAATGGTCCTACAGCTTTAGGAAACAGGTAACACTAGCCCACTATCAGTGTTGGTACCATTTAGAACTGGTGATAGACAATAAGAATCTATTTTCCCTGGGTATTTCTGTGTCTGTTAGAACTTGAATGTGTTTCCATAATTATTCTTTGGCCCACAGCATCACTTGGTAGGAAGGTCATTTAGTGTCTTCATGGGAGGCAAAAACACAAAGTGCACCTTGTGAGAAAACTACCTTCATGTTTCCATGGCGTTTTTATTTAAGCAAGGCAGAGATTCATGGAGGAAAATATATGAGTTTAAGTATAGTTCCTGCTGCTTGTCAGTTGTGGGGAAAATGTTTAATATTTCTGAGATCCTGTAGGGAGACTGAGAATTCTGGAATTAAATGTGTTAAGTGTATAGAAGTCTTTATAATTCAATAATATTCTCAACTCTTGTCTTGTAGTGACTGCATGAATCCACACTGGAAAATTTGTTGATGGTCAGGGATCAGACAGTATTTTACCCCAATACTTGATGAGAGGCAACACACGGGCCCCTCCTTTCTCATGAAGGTTTTGCACAGTTGTGTGCAGAAGGGAGTTGCCCATGGGCCTCCCAGTGCCCCTAATGTGAAGTCATTGGAATGTGGCTTAGTTTCTTTTTTCCTTTATCAACTTAAAGTTTTACTTGATTTAAAGCTATGCTGTACATTTTCCTTGAAGAATCAGAACTATGACAACTTCTAGAAGGTACTTATAGGCCTTGAATTTAATTTGAATGTAAAATTGTGGTTATGATTTTTCTTCCTTTATTATTAAGTATTTAAATGTACGGCATACATAAATAATTTGACAGCATATATGCAATGATATAATCTAATTTTATATATAGTGTACAGAAATCAGCAAACGGTAACTTTTAATGTTTGATAAGTCAGCTTAATTATTTATTTTCCTCCCCCTATTCATTTTTATTACTTGTTTTATTTTTTGAGATTATAATATAGTTACATAACATTTTCCTTTCCCTTTCCACCCTTCAAACCCTCCTCTATACCCTCTTGCAGCCCTTCTTCAAACCCATGGCCTCTTATTTATTGTTATTTACATACATATATGGGTATTCATATTGTGGTGGTTTGAGTGAGAATGGCCTTCATAGGTTCATATTTGGTTTCCGGTTAATGGAACTATTTGGGAAGGATTAGGAGGTGTGACCTGGTTGGGGGTGTGTCACTGGGGGTCGACTTTGAGGTTTCAAAGGCCCATGCCTGAGCCAGTCTCTCCTTTTCTCTCTTCCTCTTTCTCTGAATGCTGCCTGCAGACCAAAATGCAAAGCTTCCAGCTTCTGTTCCATCACCATGCCTGTCTGCTGCCCACCATGATGACCATGGACTAACCCTCTGAAAATGTAAGCAAGCCCCCTATTAAATTCTTTATAAGAATTGACCTGGTCATGGTGCCTCTTCACAGCAAAAAAAGTAGTGAGTAGATGTCGTGCTTCTCTTTTTAGACAGATTTAGTGTAATACATTTTTTTTGTATATACTTCTATGAATGGTGTCAAACAGTAATGTAATGTGTAACCCAATCACAATTAACTTTCTCCATGTATCAGCGTCTTGGTTGGAAACCCAGAGCAATCATGGCCCCCAACAACTTTAAAGGAATGGGTCACACATTATCCTGAGTCCTTTGTATTCAGCAGCTTTATCTTGCCAGCTTCTGCAAAGGAACCAATACATCATTTGGCTTCTACACTTTTATCTCTTCGAGAATGTTATGATATAAATGGAGTCAAACAGTATATACAACCTTTTGATGAACACAGTGCATTTGAAATTCACGCACACTATGATGTATACAATAGAGTGTCCCTTTACAGTGCTCAATATGTGAACATGTTTTATTTTTCTGAAATAGATAGGAGTGAGATGTTTTTTATATACTCTTACTTTACAATAATCTTCCAAACTGTTTTCCACAATCCCATTTCCCACTGCAGTGTGAGAGTTCCAGTAGCTTCGTATTCTCACCAACACTTGACAATGTAAGATTCATAAAATGTGCCTTTCTAATGGGCATGCAAGGCATCTCACTGCTGTTTTAAATATACACATCCCTAATAATTGTGATGTTGAGTAACTTTTCATGTGGTTATTTTCCATGTGTATGTCTTTTTAGTATTCAAATTTTTTGTATTTATTTAATTTCTATGTGTATGAATGTTTTGTCTGGATATATATGTGTCCACCATGTGTATGCCTGGTTCCTGCAAAGGTTAGAAGAGGGCATTGGATTCACCGGGAACTAGAGTTAGAGGTGGTTGTGAGCCAACATGTGGTGCTGGGAATTGAACATAGGTCCTCTGCAAAAGCAACAAGTTCCCTTAACTGCTGAGCAATCTCTCCAGCCCGTGTTCAGATCTTTTGCTTACTTCTCATTGAGTAGTTTTCTTCTTTATCAGATGTGTATTTCTTTGGCAAATATTTTATCCTTGTATGTGGCATTCTCTCTCTCTCTCTTTCCTCTCTTTCTCTCTCAGTGTGTGTGTGTGTGTGTGTGTGTGTGTGTGTGTGTGTGTGTGTGTGTGTACACTGTGAATTCCAGGCAAGGGTTCTACCACTGAGCTATATCCCTGACCATTTGTTTCATTTTCTTAGTGCCTTTCAAAGAACGGAAGCCTTTTATTTTCTGTCTAATTTACCTTATTTTTCTTTTGTGGAACTCGGTTTGGTGAATCCTAAGAGATATCTGCCTTACATTTGGTCACCAAAATTTCTTCTGTGAACTTTAGAACTTTGTTTTAGTTTTAGGCTTTAGTTCTATTATATCTGGAAGGTTAATAATCATATGACACAAAGTATGCTTCACTGATGTTCTCGCATATGTTCGACTGTTGCAGCATCATTTGCTGGAGAGATGTGCTTTTCTCTGTTAAACTTCCCAGTGGGCCATTCGCAGACCCACCTCTGCACTATTTCGATTCCACCCCTGTATCTGTGAATGAGTCAGTGCTGTGCTGTAGCTTTGTAAATCTTAAAATAAGATGGTAGGTGCTGTGCTGTTGTTCTCTTCCTTCTGAGGTTTGTCAGGGTCTATTCAGGTATATCTTTCTATATGCTTTGTAGAACTGTCTCTTCAATTTCTATTCTAAAAACCAAAAAAAATGTTGCTATGATTTTGACTGAGATGGAGTGGAAATGTTAAGGAAAACAGCTACCCTAACACTAAGAATTTTCTATTCCTTGCCATTGTCTGTTTTTCTACAAATTTATGCCGTCTTCGGTTTCATCAGTATTTCTTTGCTTTCACCATGTGTGTACTGTGTGTGCCATTAGGTTTAGACCCAACCGTGGCTTTATAAGATGTTATAAGTTGTACTTTCTACTACTTCAAAATCTTAATGTGCATTGTTAGTACATAGAAATAGATAATTTTTCGCTATACTGATTAGAGTTATTTTCAATTATAAAATTTTCACTGGATGCTTTATGTATTCTAAAATAATGGTCTTTGAAGGTTTCTTTACCCACAGCTCCAGGATGAGCCTAGGAATCCATGTTTACAAAGGCTTTCCTGGTCCTCAGTGAGGTTTGGGAATCACTGTTAGGCGTTTGCGGGTATAAATTATTCAACAGATGTGACAAATAACTGATTCCCTCCCCCCACAGACATGACTAGCCTGCACTCACTCAGAATTTTAATTGGATTTCTGGTGATGGATTTGTGGTGAAATGTGTGTGCTGAACCAGCCCTTCATTTTTAACCAACCACACATGTTGGAAATTGAGCCAGATCATTTGCTGAGGTTAGACATTCATTAAAGTTCAATCTATGGCCAGACTTGGCCAGATTAGCGCATATTGCTAATTATTTGAGTGAATTATACAGACTTGCTTGGGAGAGGGAGCAGACGAAGGGATGCTGGCTGAAAAACAACTATAAATTTAAAACTGGCTAAATTCTAGAATGGTTGGCTGAGCTAAAATATGCAGATAAAGGAATTGTGGCGCCAAAGTCACATTTAAGTGGCTTTGTTTAAGTGGCTTTGAGAGGTGGAAGGCAGATTTATTACCAGAACACTGTGATTTTTTTTTTTTTTTTTTTTTTTACAGAAGAATCCAAGACCAGGAATTATAACCTTGCTTTCAAGGGGATCAGGAAAATATATAAATAAATAAGTAAGTAAGTAAGTAAATAAATAAATAAATAAATAAATGCCTTGGGAATAGTAGGGAGTCCCTGTGTCCCTTCTGTCTACATAGCTACTTCTTGTTTCTTTCCTTCCTTTCCTGGTCCTTCTTGGTCAGGGATTGCCCTAAATGAGACTCTGTTCATCATTCTGCATGGCCCTAGAAGTCACAGAAACGAATGTCCAAGTAGACAAGAAGCTTTCTCATCATATTAGCTTGGTTTACTAGCCTTACGTGGTCCACTGTGATGGCTAATCTTCACTCTCGACTTGACTAGATTTAGAATCACCCTTGGGTATATCTATGAGAATATTCCCAGAAAGTTTTAACCGGAGAGAGACACACCCTGAACACGAGTGGCGCCACCCAGTGGACTGGGATCTTGCATCGAATAAAAAGGAGAAAATGAGCGGAGCAGACGAAATCCTCTCTACGTCCAACTGCAGATGTGATTGGCACCTCACACTCCTCCTGCGGCGCCTCCTCCACCATAACGAAGTTTCCCGTTAAATCGTGAGCCAAAATAAACTGTTCTTCCCTCACGTTGTTTTTGCCAGGCTAGGGCTAGGGTTGTTTGCCCACCGTAATGATAAAAGTAATACTTACAATTGGTATGAGCCTTTTATCCTATCACTCAGGAGGCAGAGGCAGGTGGATCTCCTTGAGTTGGAGGCCAGCCTGGTTTGCAGAGCAAGTTCCAGAACAGTCGGGACTAGAGAGAGAGACCTTATCTAAAACAACAACAAAGAAAACGGAGAGAGAGAGAGAAAGAGGGAGAGATGGAATGTGAAACAGCAAGAGAAACACAGACAGCAGAGGGCTGTTTCATGAGGTTTTAGGGAACACCAGTGGGGACTGGGTTAGAGGTCATTCATGTGATATTTGGGCAAAAAGTCTGGCTATATTCTACTGGTGTCTTGAGAATTTGAGAGAGGATGACCTCAAAAATTGAGAAATAAATAAATAAATAAAAAGGGAAGGACATGACCACTCCTAGGTGTGGTAGAGGAGAAAGCTTATTGTAGATAACAGGGAGAACACAGGCCGAGGTAGAGATGGGAGAGGTCCGACTAGACATGGCCAGACTGAGCCATGGGTCATGTGAGGAGAGGGGGAGGGAAGAGGGAAAAGACCTGGAGACCAAGAAGCCAAGAGGCCAGAAAGAGAAAGGGGTAACCAAAACGGCTGGTTTATATAGAGAAGAGAAACCCAGCCCCCAGGGTTCGAGAGTTCAAGGTAGAGGCCAGGGTACTCAAGTCAGGAGGACCCTGTAACAGGTAGGGACTGAAGGATGCTGGGAGAACACGGAGGCCAGGTACACTTTGATATGTTAAATATCAAATTTTGTCCCGAGTTGGACACCTAACAAAATGAATAGACTAAGTTGGTTGTTGGGAAAAATTTCAAGACACTATACCATCCAGGCTATGAATATGTATAGTGATACATATATTCAGGTCTACGGTAAGAGAGGAAAGACATATCATGAATAAGTTTACAGTTACAGACAAGGCGGCGGACGCAGCTGTAATTGTTAAATAGATTATCCCCATTACAAGGAAACCTAGTGTTCTATGCTGGGACAATAGGAAAAGTACCCTCGGGGCAAGACCCATCCATCAAAGGCTCCAACCAGTGAAAATGCAAATTCGTGTGAAAGAAGGGGGAGTCACTGTTGAGGAGGCTGCAGAAGGGATACCCTACCGGAAAGACTACCCACTAGGGGCTTGTTTTCCCAGGGTTGGCCTCAAAGGCACAGAGAGGCAGCTGTGACTGTGGCCCAAAGGGGAGAGGCTACATCTCAAGGTGACAGCAGCATTGGGCAGCGTCCTTCCCGTAGACTGGTTCTGCAGGTGTGAAAGATGTAAGAAAGAGTGAGGCGTTCATGGAAACTTGCAGCAAGGTTCTAGAAAGTTCCTGGGGCCAGACAATATGTGACAGGGTTGGATTCCTTACAAGGAGGTCCCGAGAGACCGCTGTGTGACACTGGGGACCTGAGGCCTAAATTATAACACAAACATGAGGGTGCTGGAGATGACAGGACCGTAATACACCCTCAGAGGCAAGCTGCAAGCACGCAGGGAAGTCAGCCTAAGAGAGAGGCTGTGAGTGCTAAAGACTTGAAAACTGGAAGGCAAGGGCTTCCCGGAGCTGTTAGAGCCTAGATGACTTCATCAGGAGCCCCAGATTTCAGATAGGGACCCGTAGTGTTTGCTGTCTCTTTTGCTGGGTTTTAGTCTTGCTCTGATCCTATTTTCCCTCCCAGTCCCCCATCCCCCCTTTTGGAATGGGAGTGGTTACTTATGTCTTGTTTTGTTTTTTTGCCAGTGAATATTGGATGTTACTTGGGGTTTTGTTGTTGTTGTTTGTGGGAGGGTTTTGTTTGTTTGTTTGTTTATCTTATTTACAGAGACTAAAAGTTAGGAATTCACCTGGTATTTCAGAAGAGACTTTGGATTTTAGACTTTTGAACATTACTGGGGCTGTTAAAGACTACGGAGACTTTTAGAGATGAATCAATTATGGTTTGCACAATGAGGTGAAAATGAGATTTTAGTGACCAAAAGTGTAATCTTACGATTTAATGTGGTACATTTGGGGTGTCAGGTTGACAAGAGACAGGCGGATCTGGGATGGCTAATCTCCATTGTGAATGTGACTGGATTTAGAATCGCCTGGAAACACACCCCTGGAAGTCTTTGCTAGGTGTTTCCAGAAAGGCTTCATTGAAAGGAGAAGACCCATCCTGCATGTTGCTGGCACTATCCCATGCTCTATGGTCCTGGATTAAAGAAAACAGAGACAGCCAGCCGAGAACCAGGCTTCCCTTCTCCTTCCTGACTGTGGTTGCAGTGTGACCATCCGCTCACATTCCTGATGCCACGATGGACTGTACACTCAAACTGTGGGCCAAAACAAACCTTTCTTCCCGTAAGTTGTCTGTCAGGTCTTTGGTCCTAGCAATAAGACAAGTGATTGTCTTATAAATTGTAAAGCACCATTTATGATATTGGCTGATGGGGGCTACGGGGAATCCCAGGAGAAAAGAAAGGCTTTGTCAAGAAAGGGGTGGAGTAAGGGGTGTAACTTGTTGAATTTAGTCTGTAAAGGCATTCTCCCTTCTGAAACATGAACGATGAGCATGTGCTGGTATAACATCTTCCTACCCTGCAGCTTTGTGATAGCACCAATGTCTTTTCTTTTCCCTCCCATGTAAGTGCACATATTTGGAATTATCTAATAAGCTAGAGCAGCATTTGCTAAATAAAACTCTGAGCTAGCAAAGAGAACATTCTGTCTCAAACACATAGAACTTAATTCAGTCCATTCTTTTAACACTAGCATTACACGAGCCATATTAGGGTAATTAAAACTAAATGACTTCTAAATAAATGAGCGAACTCTATGATGGCAATGTGGAAATAAGGGCATTTGCTGGGTTGTGTACGATTTTTTTTTTTCTTCCTTACTACTTCTCAAATTACACTGGCTTCCAGATCGTACTTCAGAATTTAATGGTGTTGGGCGAGTGAGGCTTGGCACTGTAGTCCCATCAATATCTGAGAGGGAAGGAGAGGCTTTCCTGGGTTGTATATGAAATATTCTAAAACAACAAAAATGGCACAGACCTTCCCTCACACAGGTGGTACAGTCCCCAGAACCAGGCAGGAGCTGGGAGAGCGCCTAATGGTGATGTCATCTGTCTTGCTTTATTAAAGAGGAAATGAGGACATGGAGAATTACGTAGTGTCTAATTTCTTGACCTAATGCCACAGGAGGGACCTGGAACAGAATCTGGCTCCTCTGTTCTCTTGGCTAAGCAGTCCTCCTTGGACCTGCTTTCCCATGTCAAAGCCTTGAACAAGGAGGACTTGAGTCTCTTGTTCTCCTTGAAGAAACATCTTTACGGGGTAGCTCTCACCCTGCTGTCTTCAAACTACAACAGTTGTGTGTTCTTTACCAAGCCCTCCTCCGCCATCTGGAAGTTTGACAGCCAGGGTTCTTACTCACGACTGTAATAGGATGCTTCTTTCATTGCAAAGACTCAGCTTGGCATTGCTCATGGTTGTACACATCCACTGTGAGTTGTCAAATGAAGCCTTGTATAAGGAATCCATGAAACACAGGTAAATGTGTAAAGACATAAGAAAACAGCTGATTCTCCTTAGTGCCTTAGAAAGATTTAAAGCTGTGCCTTACCTCTTCTCAGAGTTGATGCTGATCAGTGCTACAGAGTGAAATACATCATACACATACACGTCCTCTAAAGTTTATATACCGAAGCCCTGTTTCTGGAAACAGGGCCTACGAGGGGGTGACCAAGAGATTTGAGATCCTAATACAATAGTGCCAGTGTTCTGATGAGAAGAACAAGGGTCACCAGAGAGCTCTTTCCATCTTTACCCAGAGGAGAGACAAAAGGACACAGAGACTGAAATGAGGCCTCACCAGAACCCAACCCAAGCATCTTGACCTCGGGCTAGCACCCTCAAGAACTATGAGAAAAAATGTCTGCTGCTTAAGGCACCTAATTGCTGGTACCTTATTGTGGAGATCCTGGCACAGTGACATAATGACAAAGATAATTCCACATGTTGTTGGATGGTAAACATGAATTCTGAGCACTGGGTCAAGGCCCTGCTAATGAGAAAGGCAGCAAAGACATCTTGAGAATGTGTTGAATGACAGACTTTGAAGCCTATTTTTATTCTCCTGGTTTTGCACTTTTCTTTCTTGTTGCTTACTTTTCAGTTTTCTAAGGCTGGAGTCTGAACTCAAGCCTACATGCACATTAGCCAAGTAGCAAGAGCATCACCACTGAACTATAATTCTGGACTAAAAGCCTTTATAAGTATGTGTTTGTCTATAGACATTTCTGTAATAAAACATTTCATGCGATTGTTCTTAACCACCTGGAACAGTTTGAATATATTTACCTCTTACATTTATTTCAGATATACCATCTACCAAAGTGTCCTCATGGCTTACCTGTCATAGTGTGTGTGTGTGTGTGTGTGTGTGTGTGTGTGTGTGTGTGTGTGTGTGTGTTTATACTCTTGCATGTGGATGCATACAAATGGAAGCCACAGATTGGTGTTGTCTTTCTTGATTGTGCTATGTTTTATTTACCGGACCCGGGCAGTTTGCAGAGTCCTGAACAAGCTACTGGTCTACCTTGACAGCCTCCCCTTGGAAATCTCCTGGTTCTGCTTCACAAGCCAGAGATTGCAGGCTAGTAGCCACATCCACCATTCATGGGGGTCGAGGATCCAAACTCTGGTCCTCAACAGTAGCAAAGCAAGGCCTTTACCCATTGAACAATCTCCCAAAACACTCATACTATTTTCCCTACAGTTTGATGGATTTCATCAAATGCTGTGGTACTTCACCTACTTTTCCTAAATTCTCAAGAATTTTGTTAAACTTTACTAATATGTATACTTAATAAATGCTAATAAGAATACTTTTTAAAAGATTCTGTTCTTGTTACAGAAATATTCTATTGTATACGATTTTAGATGGTGTAATTTCCATTATTCCTTAAGATTCCCTGAAAGTACACTATTATTGACTGTCCTGTGGTCCTGGTAGAGAGTTTTTAATGTCTCTGTGTCCATGATCTCCACACTCAACTCCTAAGGAATAAAGGTACTCATGATAATACTACTTTTGGGGTTTTAGAGATAAGATCTCAGTATATAGCCCAGGATGTTCAACTCACAGCAATCCTCCTGCCTCTACCTCCTGAGTGCTAGGATTGTGGGTGTATGCCACCATACTGGGCTATCATGTGTTGCAGAAGTTTATTTTTAGTTATACATAAAATAATTGTTGTATGCATTGTTGGGTGAGGGGCTGTCTGAGGCATTTTGTATTGTTTGCAGGTGTTGGATTTCTGTAGCGATTGTTTAATTGCTAATGATCTGCACCTGAAGAGTTCTGAACGACTAAAAACACCTGAGCTCAGATGCTCAGAGTACCACTGTTCAGTACGCTGTTGGGCGTGATGGTGGTTCCCTCTGCTGAGGTCTGGCAGAGTTTGCAAGTATTAAAATGCCTCCTCGTCTTCCTTGCTGAGCTGCACCAGCAGCATCGTACAACTGTGATCACGCTGCTCCTCCTTTACTTACTCTTGGAGTATCCAAAAGCTCTACGTGCCTATTCCATTTCACCAATAAATCCTCAAGTAATGTAAGAAATCAACACTAGTTATACCATCCATCCCAAGCAAGTTCTAAACAGAAAGCTTTGAAGGAATTTCATGATGGCAGGGGGGAAGGTGTTGGCAGGAGCAGGAAGCTGGGGGCTCACGGTTTGAACCACACACACAGAGCAAAGAGAATAAAATAGGTAACGGTGGGAGGCCTTGAAACCTCCAAGCCTGCCCCTGGGGACACAATCCCTCCTGCAAGGCCACATCTCCTACACTGCTTCTAACATCGCCACCAACTGGGCACCAAGCATCCAAATGCCGGAGATGATGGGGGCCATTTCTCATTCAAACCATACTGACCACAAAGAAACAGTTCATGCAGAGTCTCTCATATATTTACATTTCCCACCAGGTTCTTGATTTGTCAAACCTAGGAAGGAAGACAGTATCTACAAGTTTTTCACAACTGCAATGTGTTGAGATTATTCAATCTGTTAAATGAGAATTTAAAATTTAAGAAAAAAAATACGCATTTATAACTATGGAGTTCAGGTTTGTATGCGTACAAAGATGCTAGATGGTGCAAGGAAGCTAAGCTCACCAAAAACAGACAAAGCTAATTAATGAGAAAGGTTGGCATTAACAGAGACCGAGTATCTCAATCACCTTCCGGTTGTTAGGTGCTATCAGCTAACTTGCAGCAGATGGTTTTGATGGTCCCCTTCATGCAGCATGGCTTGATCATCTGACAGCCTGTTATCACATGTAGGAGACTCATGTCCTAGGAGCCTCATGACAAGAATGCTAGAACAAGACCGTGAACTCTGGTGGCCTTCCAGACCAACCCCAGTGTCTTGAGAAGGTAGAGTATCAATGTTACTCTGCCTCTCTTCTCCTTACCCTAACCACGGGTAGGGCGTAACAACGTGATACACGTATATAGCATGTGATAGAAGCAAATGGCTTAGTTAGCGTTTCCAGGTCCTTAAGATTTGTTTAAATGGATGACATATGGTCCTTGTACATTTTTATGAAGAGCAGTATAGTATTTCTTTCTTCTTTCCCTCACCAAATAATGCCATTCACCCAGAATGTCAGTTTCTGTCTATTTCTTCTAGATAATCCTTCCTGTGTTGAAACTCCTCTTGTAAGATTCCTGATAGGCGTTACAATTGCAAGAAACTTTTTTGTCTTCCTGCTTCTCCTCAGCCATATCACGTGACCCTCCTTGAAAGTCAGGTGGCATACTGTGCACTCCTGCTTTAGCCCGGCTCCCATCACACGTTTTAAGAAAGTCTCCTTATAGTCAGTTGCAGCTTTAAATCGTAGCAGGGACCGTGTCATTTATCTTTGAGACTCCACCTCATAGATGGGTGAGCCAAACAGCGACTGGAAATCAGGTTCTGCCTTTTTCGAAACTCTTTCCTCCTTCCAGAAGCCTTCAGTCCAGCCTGCCCAGTCTTTCGCTTTTAGCTAAACTCCAGTCAACCCTGTTCCCCCCTGTGATTCTCTTTTCCTGAGTCTTTCCCTGGAGCGGGTGATTTGTATCTTTCGACCTTTGTTTCACGTAAGTATTATATATCCAAACCAGAGTAGAGGGCCTGCCGGGTAGAAACCACATCTTAATGGTTTCACACAGCGTGCAGAAGCTTCTAACCTTTGCAGTTTGCTCTTCTCGGGTAGGGGATGCAGTGCTCTGGAAAGAGGGTGCAGACGAAGTCCTCCCAAAGGTGACCATCTCTACAAGCCACCCCAATACCATTTTAAAATAAAACACTTCCTTTTCTTTAACAGCAGCACCAACTAGGTCCTTATCCCCATCCTCATTTTTATTATTATTAGCTGCCAAATAAAACACATCTATCCTGAAGCTAAGAAAGGCAATAAGAGCAGCGACATGCTTTGAGTGCGTTTATTAGTCAGGGCACCCGTCTTTTACATGCTCGGGTCTTTAATATGCATGAAACAGTATTCTCAGATGCAACAGATGATTAAAGAAATATATTAAAGCATCCATTCTGAATGAAAATACACGGACAAGGTAATTCCCAAGGCTCAGGGCAGCGACGGGGAGTAATGTCAGCTGAAGTAGGTCATTTCTCCTGAGAGAGACTCTATGGAGATTGCTTTCGATCTCTCTCTCTCTCCTTTTAAATCTAAGAAGTTGCAGCATAAAGAGTCAGAAAAATAAGTTTCTTACTTGTTCGTATGCAAGAGCTGGTGTTTGGGTGTTCTGGTTTTCTCTCTCTCTCTCTCTCTTCCTTTGTTTTCTGTTTTAAAGATGGAAGGGGTGCTGAGAACCCTTTCGCTTCTCTGTGTGGGACATCATGATGCCATCATAGGACTGGCTCATTGCTAAAGCCCCAGAAGTACCCTAGTTGCTCTTCTGGACATTAGCTAGTCATAGTCCTTGGAGAAGCCACCATTCCTTCCTTTTTAATAGAAAAGTAAATGTTGCACATATTTAACATGTGCATTATAATATTTTGAAATAAGTATAGGTTATAAAATAGTGAAACAGGGCTGGTTAATATACACATGGCCTAGCATCTCTCTCTCTCTCTTTCTCCAAATATATATCTTTCTATCTTTGAGCCAGCAGCCAGCATCTTAGTATGTAGACCAGGCTGGTCAGGAATTTACTATGGAATTTACTGGAACACCTGCTTCTGTCCGTCCAGTGCTAGGATTAGCTGCCACACCTGCATTTGTTTTGTTTGATTGTTTCGTCTATGGCCAGATCTCTTGATAACCTTCTCTTTCAGCATTTGCCAATTTTAATGAATTGTGGTTAACTTCAGTCACCACCATCTCTATAAAAAGTTAAAAACTACGTGTATTTGCTTATTTATTTTGGGAAGAGCATGTGGAGATCAGGTGACATTTTGTAAGAGTCTGTTCTCTCCCATCAAGTGTGCTCTGGGGATTTAACTCGGGTTGTCAGGTTGGTGACAAGAACCTATTCCCAAATTGAGTCATCTCATTGGCGTTCTCCTGGCCTTTCTTAACCTTTGATCTTTTTCATCGTTCAAGTAGGAACTACGCCATCCTTTGCCTAACTCAAATTATTGTGGATAAAGTAAGAATGCGGCTATCAGATAAAAATCAAAAGTTAAAGATTTTCAAATTGTAAGACAAATTATCAATGTTTTCTTGTTTCTACAGTGTAGAATCCCCCAGATTTGAACAACATAGTATCCCTATGTTAAGTCACAAGACCAGTCCCAATACATCCTTAGTATGGACTAAATGCAAACTTGACTTTGATTTTCTAGAGTCAGAAGGACTACCCTTGGGCAGACTGGCACCCTTGAGACAGGGCTGTGAAATCCTGAATGGTGCTCTTCTTTCAAACAATTGATCCACAGAGAATTATTGATTAGTGACAGCCACAGGCAAGTAGAGTGCACACTGGATAGAATTTTCTGACTGTCTGGAATCATAATACACATTTGAAAGTATATGGCACGTGCATGTGTCAAGTCAGCTGAAAGGTCATCCACTGTTTCTTGTGCAGAGGCAGGGCTGAGTGACAGCGGGTGGTCAGAAATGGGGAAAACGAGGATAGACAATACATCCATTTCCCAATGATGGCCAAGCAAAGCACCAACGACTGGGGAACTGAACAGGAGGAGTTTGTTCTGGAAGCTGAAGTCTGAGCTTAAGTTAGGACTGATTTCTCCTAAGTCCTCCTCCGTAACTTTCAGTTACCGTCTTTCCCCTGTGTTTCTGTGATCTTTTCAGTGTGTGTGTGTGTGTGTGTATGTGTGTATGTGTTATGTATGAGATGTCTGTGTGTGAGTGAGTGCTTGTGTGTGTGCATGATATTTGAGTGTGTGTATGCGTGAGTCTTTATAAACATGTGTGATTGTGTGTGACTGTATGTGTGAGAGTGTGTGTGTTTGTGTATGTGTTTATGTGTGTGCTTGAAAGTGTATATGAATGTTTGTATGAAAGAGAGTATATGTGAGTTTGTGTGTGTGAGTGTGTTTGTGTGAGGGTGTGTGTGTGTGTGTGTGTGCTTGAGTGTGTATGTGTATGTGAATGTGAGAGAGAGTTTGTGTGTGTGAGTGTGTTTGAGTGTGTATGTGTGTGTCACTATGCGCTAATTTCCTCGAGTCAGCTTGGATCACAGCCCACTCTAAACAACTCATTCAATCAGATTTTCTCTTCACAGACTCGATAGCAAACAACAACTTGGTTGGAGGTCATGCGGACTGCAACTCCAACATGAATTTGGGAGAGGGACACAGTTCGGCCCAGAGTAGACAGATGCAGTTTGGATACTTAGGTGAGAAGGAAGGGAGAAGGTCCAGGCGGAAGGAAGGAGGGGCACAGGTGCGCAAGCTCATCCAGCCAGCACCAAGTGTCTCAAGTTAGAAACGCACTTTTCGGTTACAAAGCACATTTTCGTCCCCACGGGAGACCCGGGAGGAAATGACTGTTCTTCACAGATTAGAAGGTGGGGTTTGAGTCTTGCCACTTATCGTGATTTTGCAAATGTGCTGATGAAAGAATGGGGATTGTTATGGTTTAAATGTAAAATCTCCCCACAGGCTCTTGGGATTGAACAGTTGGTCCGAGATGGTGGCGCTGCTTTGGTGATTGTGGGACTCTGGGAAGCTGGAGCCCAGCTGGAGGTGGGCGCTGAAGTTCATAGCTCAACCCTGCTTCTTCTCTTCTCTCTGTTTCCAATGCCCTGAGGTTTTGCTTCCAAAAACTAACCAGCGTAATAATCATAACAACTTAGAGGAAGAAAGAGTTTGTTTGACTTACACTTTCATGTATCTATGCCGGAGATGCGAGGTGGTGGGGAGCCACGGTTGCAAGCTCCTGCTGCCGGGGAGCTGCCTGGCCCCAGTCTTTCCTCACCATGATGGACTGGATCCCTTAAACCGAAAGCCAAGGTAAATCCTTTCTCCTTTGAAGTTGCTACTTGTCAAGTATTGGGTCATAGCGATAAGAAAGGCCATTGGTACATTTTAAAACACAGATTCTAACTCAGGAGACGCTTAGTTTCATTCTGCTGTTGTGGGTGGCAGATGCTATGACTGTTCTACTTTGCTTTCTGTTGTGATAAAAACACCAGCCAAAAGCAACTTGGGGAGGAAAGGGTTTGTTTGGTTTGCGTGCTCTGATCACAGTCCATCACTGAGGGAAGTCAGGGCAGGAACTCAATCAAGAAAAGAGGCAAAATCCGTGGAGGAAAGCCACTCACTGTTCTGCTAAGACTTCTCAGCCTGCTTTCTTAACAACCCAGCCCACCTGCCCAGGAGTGGCACTGCCTTCTAACATCAATCGTTAATCAACAAAAGGCCCTCACAGACTTGCCTTCAGTCTAATCTGATGGAGGTAATTCCTCAATTGAGGGTTCCTCCTGCCAGGTGACTCTACTTTGTGTTAAGTTGACAAAAACTAACCAATATAATAATCACAGCAACTTAGAGGAACAAAGGGTTTACTTGGCTTACACTTTGAGATCATAATCCATGCCTGAGGGAAAGTCAGAACAGGAATCCATGGAACATTCTCATGCTAGCTACCTTTCTTTTACAGCCCAGAACCTTCTTGCTAGAGATGGAGCTACCCACAGTGGGCTAGGCTTTCCTACCGCAATTAATCAAGACATTCCGTCACAGGCATGCTCCCAGGTCAATCTGACCTAGGAAATTCCTCAGTTGAGGCTGTCCCATCAGATGACTGTGATCTGGGTCAAGGTGATAATGAAAGCTAACCAGAACACTAGCACTGAATGAGATACTGTGCAGCAACGTTTCTCAGAAGCTTTTAAAGTGGCATTGGTCTTGACCACATGGAGCAGCAAGGATGCATGTAGACCGGAGCAGCAGAAAACTATATTTTTTAAAAATCCTTTTATTGCTTGAGAATTTCATACACACTTTTAATGTGTTTTAATCACAACCATGCCCCAATAGATCCCCCATTTCTCCCTTACCACACACCACACCACTTTCTCCTCCCAAATTCACATGCTTTGTTTGTAAACCCTGAGTCATCTTAGAGCTCCCTCTTGGGTACACAGGTAGGACCCTCTCTACTGGAGTGTGTATAGAGGCTCTGGGATTTCATCCTTGAATAACTGACTCTCGCTCTTCCAGTACTCATTAGTTGCCAATAGCTCCTCAGCTAAGGGGGAAACTTCATGAACCTTTTCCCTTCCATGCTTGGATTGGGGCCGATTTGACAATGTATAGGAGTTGAGCATATAGTCACGGGTCCTGTGAGCTAATATGGGCAATGGCCAAGCAAATACTGTTTATCTACAGGTGTCCTCTACCTCTGAATCTTACAATATTTCCTCTCCTTCTTCTGCAATGATCCCTGAGTATTGGGAGGAGAAGATCTGATATAAAATGAATCCTGCAAGGTACCTGGCCTGGACCACTGGAACGATAATGGCGTAAATGTTATGGGAGTAAACAACCACTTTATGATTGGATCTAAACTCAGTTCACAAGGTGGAAAACTATATTTTTAAAAGACTATGACCAGAATAAGCTATGAGATTTGAATTAATGCTGACACTGTCACAGATCATGAATTAGATTAGGCACCGTCTTGCAAAAATCAAACAGTAGTGTTGTTTCCTCAGATTAGGGAAAAATAAATTCTTCAATTCAGTGAGGATATCTCAGTTTTTCCTCACTTAAAATTTACACTATTGTCAGACATAGTGGTACATGTATTTATTTCCAGAATTCATCAGACAAAAGCAGAGAGATTTCTGTGAGTTTGAGACCAGTGTAGTCTACACGGTGAGTTTCAAGTCAGACAATGTTGCCTAGTGAGACCCTGTCTCAAAATAAATGGACAAATGTTGTGGAAGTTTATTTTTAGTTATGTAAAAATAATTGTTTTGTGCTCTGTTGGGTGAGGGTCTGCCTAGGTCTTGGCCTTTTGTATTGTCTGCAGGTGTTGGATTTCTGTGGGGGATGTTTGATTGCTTATGATCTGCACCTGAGGAGTTCTGAATCAATAAAAACACCTGAGCTCAGACTCTCAGGTTCCACTGTAGAGTTTGGCATTGACCAGGATGGTGGTTCCCTCTGTTGAGGCCTGGCAGAGATTGCACCAATGATTGCACATGCATACACATGTATGAAATTCTCAAAAGATAAATACAAATATCACATTTAAAAAGAAGTCGTGCTGAGCACAGCAGATGCCAAGGGGATTTGTTTCAGAAGGTTTAAAGGCCCATCCACAACTCATGAGTAGAATTAACCTAAGAAATAAACACATTAAAAGTATCCCTGTAAGTCCTTACAAAACTCTTTTCCAGGCCACTGTTTCCCTAGTTGTCCTCAGAGTCCACAGAAGAGACAGTGGGAGGTTAAGAAATATCCTTGACCCATTAGGCTTGGAACAAGTAAGACACTAATGCTAATATCAGAGATCTGCAGCATGGCTCTTTCTGACCCCTATGTGCCTGTGTTCATCTATAACAGTCAGATATTCACAATAGAGACTGTGACCTGGAAGCACAGAACATTTTTTTATTTTTATTTTTTAACTTTTAATTTTTTTTTTTTTTTTTTTTTTATGGTAGAAGTCTTTTGTCTGGGTGTGGTGGTACATACCTTTGGTTCCTGCTAAGGCAAGCAGATTTTTTTGGGTGTGTTTGAGGCAAGCCTGATCTACATAGTGAGTTTCAGGATAGCTAAGCCAAGGCTACATAGTGAGACCCTGTCTTGGAAAAAAAAAAGTTAAAAAAAAAAAAAAAAGCATATCAACTTTATGACATGCCATGGAAACCAGAAACCACTTTTGTTTAGAGGACAGGTGCCCCCTGGTGTTGAAGGTGGATCACAGGAGAATGTCCTGAAAGAAATCATGGGACCTTTAGCCCTTCCTCTTCCTGTGTCTCTGCAATTGGATTGCACCTTCACCAATAGCCTCTCCTGGGCTCTCTTAGAGAATCAGAAACTGCCACATGTATCAAGTCTCAGCTGCTCCCCATGGCCCTTTCAAAGCTCTGGCTTCTGTTTCAACAAAGACTACACATTCACCAGTGGTCTCCTCTGGCTTCTCATGATGCCAAGCCTCAGCTGCTCTCCATGACCCCTTCATGCCTTCAAAACCAATATGGCCTAGGAAACTTACACATTACCAAGTTTGGCTGCCAGCACAAGGTACATTTTTGGCCCTTTCTCACCAGACCCAATGTAGAAATAGTGAAAGCAATTTCAGGATCTCACTAGTGTTTAATTTATGGTGTTTCCCTTTAGCTGGGAAGCTCCAGAATGGATGGCACTTGAACATGGCTGATTTAGATTAGTCTATACAATGAATTCATAGTGCACCAAGCCAGAGTTGAAGCTACAAAGAGGGACACCTACATAGTCTTCACTCTCTGAAGCGTGCGGTCCACCTAATGTTCAAGTCTAAGCCTTTGCTCTGGTCTTCAGTAGTTTGCCACAGAAACCAATGTGCTAGATACACCCATAGCAGTGAGTGTGCAGGGACATGATATGCCAATATATTGCACTGTCTAGTCTTTAATTAAATGGAAATAATGGCAAGTTAACTATATTGATTTAAATTGCAACCCACCATGGTTATTTTAAAACACACCCATTTAGATGTGGAGGTGATCTGGCTGTGATATATGTCCCCTCATTGGTCACCAGGGTTCATTAGACTGATCAGGCTGACTAGGTGGGGTCTCCTTCCTCACTCCACCCTTCCACATACTCCTGTCCTGAGGGTGAGCACTCAGTTGAAGAAGAACACTCTCCCTGGACAGAGAAGGACCAAACTTCAATCAAGAGTGTATAAGTAGCTATGTTCCCAACTAGGATAACCAGATAATCTCTCAAGGTTAAAATATGCCCTTGGCCTAGCAACCCTCTTTCCTACCGTGACTCTTCCACAGACATTTATGCCTGGGTGCTTCTCCATTGCACAACTGAAAATAGTCCTGAATGAATCACGAATTAAGACTGTCTATGATAAGCCTTTTAATTTATAAATTCATAGGTGAGCGTATAAGTAATATATGTGTATTTCTACATGGTACACTTAACTACATAGTAAAAATATAGATATGTCCAGAAGTAGCCTCTTCCCAAAAATATCTAGCAAATAAAGGAAGCAAAACATTTTAAATATGAATACAAATAAAACAAAAATCATTTACAACATTACGGTGTAATGATACGTTATTTCCAGTTAATCAAAGACATGTTTGTTTGTTTGTTTGTTTCCCCTCAGTGAGTAACTAAATACATTATCTCCTCTTTAAGTAAGTAGTTTTAGGAACACTGTAACTCAGGTTAGACATACCTTTGCTTTGGGCACATCCGTTGTGCATGATAACCAAGACCATTGTATGCTCAGTCGACAACCCTCTGGGTCTTCCCGGGCCAAAGCAGAACATGATAAATTAAATACAGATGAGATTAAGAATGCAGCTTTTTAATCTTTGTGGGATCCTCCTGAGATGCTGCTGGTGATGACTTTTGAACTGTGTTTTACTGAGGTAGGAAGATCTTACTTGTGATTGATATTTGAGTGAAAGATGATGATGATTACAGGTGGTGGTGGTAATTATTGGCGTTGTTGTCATTGGTGATGGCGATGGTGGTAGTGGTGGTGGTGGTGGTGGTAATTATTGGTGTTGTCATTGGTGATGGTGGTGGTGGTGTGACTTTAGAAACGGCAAGCATGCCAGCATCCTGTGCTGGGTTAAGAGGCAGCTGCTCTGTGTTTGTGTTTTGGCTGTAAAGCGCTCTGTCTCCTATTTTGGTCAGCTGTTTTGTCAGTTACACACACACACACACACACACACACACACACACACAAAACAAATGGGCTCCCCACCCTTCATTCATGTCAGAACTCAACAGTTTGAGTAGCACAAATATTCTGCAGTCACTCATGAAAAGAAATTTTTAATAATAAATATCTAACAATTAATGGGCTGGTAGCTGCAGTTGTCTGCAGGGCATAATATCTAATTTCCTTGCAATGTTTCATGTCCTCAGTTTTCACGCTGCAACAGTCTATCATTAAAACCAAATGCAGGTTTCTATCACTTTTATTTATTTTTCAAATCAACTTATAAATCATTGCCAGGCCTTGTTATAGATGAGTTCTAATAAATTATTGGCTGTGGACAAATTCTGAATGTTAAACACTTCCTTTCTCTTCCTCTGGCCCCGGGTCTCTGTCTTTTTCTTGCTATTGTTTTTCCTCTCTCACTCTGGAGTGATATCTATCCACGGCCCCCTAGGCCTGGATACCTCACTGCCTGTCCTCTAGGTGCAAAGAACAGAGAGCCTTTAGTGCTTAATTATGTTCTATTTAAATAATGTAAAAACACATTTTTTTTTCTAGAGGAAAATACCAATAGAGGAGACAAAAGTCATTTTACAGTCCTTGAGAAATTTACCTTCTTGGATTTCCAAAGAGAAAGTGTTTTTGTTAGAGCTGCCTTTGCTTTCTTCCTCAGCTGGAGAGTGAGCATGCACATCTGTTGGGCTTCGAGGTACCCTAGCTACCTTCCTCAAGCCCCCCATTGTCATTTCTAAGAAGTCCTTTCATATGCCCTGTCAAGCTGCTGGCATCCTGTAAGGGTATGTAGCCAGTGTCTAGCTTTCTGCTCCCACTGAATGGGCTTTGCAGAACCTAGGAGATGCAGAATGCTCTGCAATCTACAGTGTAGACCCAAGGGGCAAAGACTCTCAAGGGTCACCATCTTCACAATAACCATAAATAAAAATAAGAGAATGACCACGTACTAGTGGTATGGCACACTCTGCAGTGGTATATGGCTCACTCTGTGCCATAGGTACATTAGCATTTTGCTGTAAATACAGTGAAAGTTCTAGAAAGACAACCAGAAAGAAACATGCCTAATTAGACTTATTGTATAATAAAAATTGTTGTGACAAATTTCATTGAGAACTATGTTTCAAGCATTGTGCCAAGTTTGTTCATAAGCACTAGCTCCGTGAGGTAGGTAATGCCATTGACCTCCACTTAAGAGTCTGACTATTGGAGGTCTTAGTCATTAAGAATCTTGACCTGAAACCCAGGACTGAATGCCCATATAAAGACATAGCTTGACACAGCCTGGCTACAGGGCTAATGACTCTGGTACATAGAGCTTAGATAGACTTTGCAAACAAGGAAATCTGAACTTTTTCTCAGTTCCATAGCTGCTGTGGGATTTGAGTTGTGCTGCTAAACTCCTCTGAGTTCTCCTGTCTCTATTTCCCATCATACCACTAGGATAGAAACCCTTCATTCTCAACTTTGTGGACAATTCATTCGTTTCTTGTTTCCAAATCCTGGCATGTGGGAAACATAACAACAAATGCATCATAATTTCTAGAATGATTTGATCTGGATGTAGGCACTGATCAGTGGGCCTGGGATGCCTCTGAGGCTGGGAAAACCTTATAAAATAGGATGCTAGAGACCATCCTTATAGAAGAAGAGCATGGATCCCTGGCCTTTTGCAACAGAGGGAGAGAAACATGCAGAATTCCCGAGGCAGAGGGAGCTGGCAGACAAGGGATGTGAGACAAAGAAGCTGAAGAAGAGTGAACATCAGGCCAGGTGTGTGAGATATTACGGAAACCACAATAAATCATGTCTTGGTCCATCCACTTTGTTAGAATGAAAGCCCACACACTAGGCAGCTTATAAATAACAATAATGTATTCCACATGGTTCTAGCAGCTGAGAAATCAAAGACCTTGTGACTTGGCAGGTTCGGCATCTGATGATGTTATGGTTTGAATGTGAAATGTCCCCTGAAGGCTCACATATTTGAGGATAGTCTCCAGAGTGAAGCCATGCAACCTTTAAAAAGTGGGGCCTAGTTGAAGGAAGTATTCCTACAGAAGGGGGGAGGGGCCTTGCATGCTATAGTCCATCTCCAGGCCACCCTCTCCCACCCCTTAGTCTATCACATGAATAGCTGCCACACATTCCCGCCACTCTGGAGCTTCCCGACGCCATGACTTCCCTCTTACAATGGACTACTGTATTCCCTCCAGTTGTGAGCCAAAACAACTCCTTTCTCTCTTAAGTTGTTCCTGGGAGTTGTTTGGTGGTGGGTAAAGTAGAAAAGAGCTGCGTGGGTTTTGATGTGCAATGTCTCCCATGGGCTCCTGTACTTGAACCCTTGATCCCTGGTTGGTAGCACTGTTTGGGAAGGCTATGGAACCTTTAGGGCGCACAACTTTGCTGGAGGAAGTACGTCATCAGGGTGGGCTTTAGGGATTATAGCCTCTCCTCACTACTTCCTCTCACTCTGTACTTTTATGTTAACAAAATGTGACCAGCCAGCTTCCTGCTCTTGCTGCCTGCTGCCCTGCCTTCCTGCCATTGTGGACTCTAACTCTTTAGAATCATAAGCCAACAAACCAAACAAACAAACACACAGAAACCTTTCTTCCTTAAGTAGCTTTGGCCACGCTATTTCAACACAGCAACACAAAAGTAGCTAATATAGTAGAGCAGACAAGGACGGTTCTCTTGTTCATAATGTCATTTTTTCTCTTGCCTACATGGGATACAAGGGGCCTCCTTTGTAAGAGTACTAACTCGTTCCTCCGGGCTCCAGTCACTACCTTGAGGTAATGACTATTACCTTGAGGGTTTAGGTTTAGCTTATGAATCTTGAATGGATATCAGTATTCGTTCTACAAGCTAACTGAGCAAACAGACCATCTGCAGAACCACTCCCTGGAGAGAGGTCAATGAACACAAAGACTGGGGTGAGGCCATTGAGTATGGGAGAGAGGAAGTCAGTGGTGGCTTATTTCTAACCAGGCCCACTTCCCTTCACAGTATGTCAAGCACTGAAACAAATGCTTTGGAAAATAGAGAGAAGTTGCCTGTTTACAGGACAACCACACATAACGAGCCTGGAATGCCCGGTCTCCATTTGTCTCCCTGAGGAACATTTTAGGATTTTTTTTTTACGGAGTAAAGAAGCAAGGTGATTTGAGGGTGGCCAAAATCAATCTGAGATAAGGGAACTGTGGTCATGCGTGCGTAATGGATCAGCATGGCTTTCCAAGGACACAGATCAGAAAATGGTGGCTTTAGCCTCACCTGAAACAGCGATTTCATCCCCTGCAACACAAGGTCACCTGTGGGGCTCCTGCACAGCAGATAGTGACAGCAGATTTTGACAGAAGTGGTCTTCAAATCCCTAAGAAGTAATCCAAGCAACTGTTTTCAGCGTGATTCATGTGTCAGGGATATTATCCACAGAAAAGCTGACAGGAGCCTAATAACATGATGTTCAGGTGCCAGACCTTCAGAATTGGTGATTTTTTAATACCATCTAAAGTCAAAAGGAACCAGGGCCTTGTTTATCTTTTTTCTTCAGCTACAAGCATTCTGCTATATTTCAAATTAAAGAAACAGAAGCTATGCTATAAGTACCAGGAGAGGCACATGAAGGGTTAAGAGAGGCATACGAAGAAACCAGAAGGAAGAAGAAAGGATCAGGGTCAGGTTCCCAGAGTTTAAGGAGTTACTATTTCTTTCTTTCTTTCTTTCTTTCTTTCTTTCTTTCTTTCTTTCTTTCTTTCTTTCTTTCTTCCTTCCTTCCTTCCTTCCTTCCTTCCTTCCTTCCTTCCTTCCTTCCTTTCTTTCTTTCTTTCTTTATTTACTTACTTACTTATTTTTGGTTTTTCAATACATGGTTTCTCTGTTGTACTCTGGCTGTCGTGGAACTCACTCCATAGACCAGGCTGGTCTCAAACTCACAGAGATCCACCTGCCTCTGCCTCCCGAGTGCTGGGATTAAAAGTGTGTGCCCCCACTGCCCAGCAAGGGGATTTTTAAAAAGTAGAATGTATCTAATGGCAGGAACTAATTTGGGGAAAGTCAGAGGGTTGTCTATAACTCTGCCAGACTGTCTTTCTGGTATTCCACAATTTCTGCTTAATGTTTGTGAGCAAAGCATTCTCCTATGGAACTGTGAACTCCGGATGTCACAGCTACCCACTAACTCTGCAGTCAGAACACACTACAGCCATGACTTCATACCTCTGTATCTTCAGATTGCTAACTACATTATGTTTCATATAATGGAAATCCTTCCCTGTACATTAAAATAATTTAAAGATTATTATTCATGCTGGGCATATAGCTCTTTGTGTAAAGCAATTTCATGCAAGTTAGAAGGCCTGAATTCCAATCTCCAGAACCCATGGAAAGCTGGATGAAGTAGCCTGCTTCTGAAATCCTAACACTCCTGGCTTGAAATGGGAGGTACAGAATCTCTAGAAGCTTCTGGACCAGCTAGCCTGGAGTACACAGAGACAAACAAGGACAGACCCTGTTTCTCTAACAAGGTAGCAGCCTTAGACCAATACACAAGGTTGTTCTCTAAGCTATTCACAGGTGCACACATGCACCCTCTGCCTCTCCCTCCTCCTCCCCCTCCCCCTCCCCGTCCCCCCTCCCTCTCCCTTTCCCCCTCCCCCTCCTTCTCCCTCTCCCTCCTCCCGCACACAGAAGATAATTATTTTGTTTTAACCTACCAGTATGTCCACGAGATAGAGATTTTTGAATTATAGCAGTTCCCCCTCATCTGCAATCTGAACTTTCTACGGTTTCACTAACCAGTGCTTTAATAGGGTCTAAGAATATTAAATGGAAAATTATGGAAACAAATTCCTAAATTTTAAGTCACTTTTATTGCAAGACTATGCTTATAATTTTTCTATCTGTTACTGGGTTAGTTATTGTAGCTTTATTTCTTAGGGAACCTAATTCATAAATGACACTTTATCATATATATGTATATACACATATATATGTGTGTGTGTATACATATACATATATATACATACATGTGTGTATATACATATATATACATATATGTATATATACACGCATATACATATATATACATACATATATATGTATATACACACATACACACACATATATATCTTGGACTGTATGCCCTGCAAACAGATTAGTGGGAGACTAAGTATACATGACCCCCCAATAGAGACTTTAAATGACAATGATGACTGATATACACATAACACAGAAATGTTACATGAATGTGGAAAACATGAGTGTATAACCACTAAAATCCAAAGTCTGATAGTTTCCTGATGTTTGATACTTGTCATCTTTCACTTAAAAGTAGCACGTTGCCCATTGTTGAGAAAATTGATTTTAAAATTCCAATACTGTATTCAGCACAAGTGTGCAGTTTGTTGGTGGAATAACTAATTTTAAATAAAAGCAGACAAATCCTGGCTGTAGTAATGCATGCCTTTAATCTCCACACCTGGGAGGCAGAGGCAGGCAGATCTTCAAGTCTGAGGCCAGCCTGGTCTACAGAGTAAGTTCTAGGACAGCCAGGGCTAAACAGAAAAACCCTGTCTTGAAAAACTAGGTAGGTAGGTAGATAGATGGATAGATAGATAGATAGACAGACAGACAGACAGATAGACAGACAGACAAAAAGTTGATAGGGCTTAAGAGAAGACACAGTGGTTCAGAGCACTTTCTGCTCTCGAAGAGGACTTGAATTTGGTTACTGGTACCTACTACCAACACTGGGCTGCTCACAAACTGCCTGCAACATAGTTTTAGGGAATTCAGTTCCCTCTTCAGGTCCCTGAGGACACCTGCAATCACATGGTGTCCAATGGATAAAGTAGGGTGGTTCTGAAATATTAGCACTACTATATTGAACTGGGAGGTACAGGATCCCCAGAAACTTGAAGGTCAGCTACCCTGGAGTGTACAGAGGATAATAAGGAGGGACCCTGTCTCTTACAAAGTGGAAGCCAAGGATCAGTACTCAAGGTTGTCTTCTGAGTTCTATACACCATGGCATGGTACACACATATGTGCTCGCCTACACACACACACACACACACACACACAATAATTATTATTTCATTTTGGTATACATACTTTCAGATACATGTACATAAGCTAAATAAATCTCTAATAATAAAAATAAAACAGTCAAACAATAGTACTTAACAACAACTCCAGATTGTTACTAGCGTTGGGTCCGTACAATAGCTCAAACAGACACTGAGATACACATATGGCCAAGCAAAGCAGTTTATTTATTCTGACATGTCAGGTCCAGTCAATTAAAAAAAACATGGTGGTGCCCAAATGTGGGTGCACGTGGGTTTTCAAGTGAAACAGGCAGTTGCTAGGGAGGATCTCTCCAATTGGTCAGGACCCAAGCACCATTCCTTACTGGATTGGCTTGTTACATCTGGCAGGGAAGTGAGGGGTTCATGGGAAAGTGGGGTGTGTGAGAGACGTGCAGAAAGCTCTAATTGGCCAGCAGCTGACTTCAGGGCTTTCCGAGAATTACGGGGAATTCCTAAAGAGCAGAGGTCAGGGCCTGGCCATCACGAGGGGTTACCTGGTGGTCCTCTCAGCAGCATGGGGAATTTACATTATATTTTCATAAATGTATCCTCGAGGTAGGGAATGAAGTGTATAAGACACTGTACAAGTAAAACAAGCCTACAACCACAGGACTAACTAGGTAGCTTAAGGTTGTTGTATGCATATACTTTTCACAATAAAATCTTATGGTTTTAGTTTTCTCTCTATAGAGAGAAACATATAAACGAACACACTCAGATGCCATCATATACCTCAGCAGGACAGGAGCTTCTCAGCCACCATTCACCACTCCCCACCCTTAAAGAAAGCAATTTAATGCACCACTGGAAATTGCCTATTAATTGGACTAGAAATAAAGTAGCCTGTGAGGGTTGCTAGGGAAACGTGGTTCCCGTGTATGTATGAGTGTGTATAAATATCTATATATGTACGTGTGCAATATTTCACCCACAAAGTAAACAATCAGCAGTGGTACGTCATTTTCTAATTACCGGGTTGTTTCATAAACTGAAATGCTAACATGGGAGAGGTAAATCATAGCAATTTAATTAATAAAGTGGTTTAGACACTTAAACCCACGTGTGTACCCCTGGGGCACTGCATCGATAAGAGAAGCTTGCAGGCATATTTTAGAAATTTTATGCAATCATTTGCAGATCTTGTAGTCAATAATTGTTACAAACTGCGTTAACTCCTTTCTTTCCAGACCTCAGGAGTAAGTTTTTCACTTATTGTTAAAGTAATATTTATTAAAAAGAAGATGATATATTAATAACGAGCCGTGACAACTCTCAGGGGTGCAATACCCAGGCGGCTTAGGCAGAGAGCTCAGGCCATATCCTCTTCCATAGCCTCCTCAGGTCGCTCTCCTCGTGGTTCTGCCTCTGCTCACGGTTCTGCTCTCTCCCTGTGCCTCACCACCAGGTGCTTTATTCATTCAAAAATTCCCTCCTTCCTCCACACAGGCCTTCATTATACAAATGAACGGAACCTAACACTTCTCAAGGTCTGCCAGCAGATTTGTAGCCTATTCTGGCAGGTGCCCAGGCTGGGGGTGACCCAGAGTCTTCTCTGATTACCAGGTTGCAGAGCATTGATGGTGTTAGGGAACCTTCCTCTGCATTAAGGCAAACAGATGGCCTGTTCCCATGGAGATCTGGGGGGGTTACTCCTTTGTTTTAAGGACAGAAGTGTTAACACTGTAAGAAGCAAGTCCTTTACATGCTGCAAGTATGGGCAAGTCCTTTGCCCATACAGCATGTCCAGAGGAGTATGATCCCATAATAACTGTAAGATATCTAATTCAAACATCCCACAACAACTTATTACATGTTTTTTGCACTTTCCAGGGTTTCTTCAGATGGCTAGGATTGGGAGAGCATGAGGCAGCCCTCACTGGCTTAGCTGGATGAATGAGGCAAGAGAGCCCTCTTCCTACAAAAACAGCAACACGTGGCAAATGAGAATCTTGTAACTCTAGAAGAATTCTCCCCCTGACCTTTTATGAGAGGGAAGTCATAGCTGATAATTAATGTCAGAGAATGGAAATTCAGCATTTAAATTTGTATATTTTTCTATTTTGACCTTTTAAAATTGGTCTGTAGAACATTAATGCGTTGCTAGTGGGAATGCAAAACCAAGAAGGCACTCTGCAAAACAGGTTAACAACTGATGTTAAAGGTGAAATATAACCCTAGCATTGTACCTGGGGCCAACCACCCCCACTCCTCCCCAGAAGTAAGCTCTGTGTTCTATGGCCCAGTAGAGTAACTACAATTAACAGCAGAGCCAACTGTGTCTCAAAACAGCCAAAAGGATGAATTTTGAATGGATTAATCACAGAGAAAAGATAAAGTTCTAAGCTGTATGTGTTCATTACTCTAGTTTTTATTCATGTGATGTATATATTGGTCAGAATATCATGCCATACCTCACAAGCACGTGTAATTATTATGTATAAGTCCACTAGAAATGTATGCATAAATGGTAATTAAATATTATCCATAGCAGTTTAAACTAGGTGCAAACCAAATATCCATCGATTGTTGAATACAAAGCCTAATAAATCCAAACAGTAGGAAACCGTGCATCAGCGTAAGGGAATAGATACCGATAGATGCTATAATTAAATATTAAAATATCATTTGCTGAAAGGGCTCAGATACACAAAAGCATGTCATGCATGGCCCACTTATGCAATGTCTAGAAAAAGCAGTCATGGAAGCAGAAAGTAGATTAAGACTGCCTGGAGCTTGGGTGGGACTTGGGATTGGCTAAAAGCAGGTCCAAGATATCTGACTAGGATGATGCGTGTTCCAAACGTGGCCTGCGGTGATAGGCACTCACCTTAGTGAATGGACTAGAAACATTTAATTACACACTTAAAGTTGATAGACTATTATATGAGTGTTTTAATAATTGTTTTAAAATTATACTCAAATGCTTACTGATGGTCTTTATCACTCCTCAAAGCAATTCATATTGAATTATATCCATATAAGAGATATTAATTTCACTAATCAAACATAAATGTATTATATGAGCAACAGCTCTAGTTGTAAATATCTAACTCAAAGAAGTAAAAACACAATAAAAGTTGCAAGTAGGAGAGTCTAGGAAGCCCCGCCCAGCCCTGAAGATCTATGCACAGTTATTGGCTGCTGAGGGAGATGCACTTTCTTCAGTGGTGTAGCTGTGGTAATCTTCCCAGGCTCCTGTAAACAATTCCTCACCTCTGTGAGTAATCCTTAGTAAACTCAAAAAAAGACATGAAAGGGAACTGGTTATGAGGAGAGAGGGGCTTAGCAAGAGTTGGAGGGGATAAAGAGAGATTTAATGGGGGGTAAATATGATCAAATGTGTGTATATGAAAAGTCACAGTGAAACCCATTATAGCTGCTAATCTATGCTAATAAAAACTTTAAAAAAGGAGACATTGCACAGATTCTATGCAACCCCCATATAAATCCCAATATCATTCTTCACAGAAGTAGAAAAAAAAATACTCACCAGAAAAATGAAAGCGCTCAGAAAGATACAGCAATCCTGAGCAAGAAAACTGTGTAGATTGCAGATTATAGATTATTACTCATAGAAAATAGACAAAACAATATAACTCAAAATAGCCATCTGCTGTTGACGGAATGAAGTATGGTGAAGTGTCTTATCATTGTGGAATTCTAAGCTTACACAATGTAGGTTTGTCAGGGGGACTTATTAATTACAGCTTTTGTTGGTGTCGTTTGTGTGTACTGAGGTCCCCATTTACCACAGGACCATTCTTATCACTTACCTTCCTATGAGAAAGATACCTGCTGTTTGTTTAGTGTTTTTCTAGGCATTGTGCATGCTATCCAGTATTGATTTAATAATCCCCATGGACATTATAGTGTTCCCACTTACATGAGTCACGTGTCAAAGAAAAGACAAGATACTTGCCAAAGTCATGCAGTAAGTCATAGAGTTTAGATATGGACAGCCAGCTGCCTGCCATCACTGGACCCTCAATAACATGGAGGGGGTTCTCTTCTAGAATCTAAGGTTTGCTTGGTAGGGTGGGTATAGAGCAGACTGATAACTCATCCACACTTAGAAGCATGGATAATTTTAAACTCTGTAGGCATCAGATTCTGCGTAGTTTGGCTCATTACCATTAGTAAATTCTAGTTTTGTAATAAAACCAGAATTGGTGGGGAGATGGCTCAGTCAGTAAAGAGTCTGCTGTGTACAGGGATGAAGACCTAAGTTTGGAGCCTCAGAACCATGTCAAAAGCCAGCAGAATGGTATGGACCTGTGACACCAAAACTAGGAATATAGACAGACTCAATTTCCAAATTAGCCAAACTAATGTGCTTCATGATGAGAAACCCTGTCTCAAAAAAAGAAATCTGGAGAGTGACTTTGAAAGCACACTCAATGTAAACTTCTACACAGATGCACCTTCATTCACAGACACAGATCACGTTGACAAGCACATACATCACATGCACAACACAGCACATATGCAAAAGCAAAATAAGAATGAAACAAAATAATGAACCAAGAAATTTTCCCTCAAAAACTACAGTTGTCCCTCTGTATCCCTTGGTTGTGCAACATTGAATTTTATGAACCTCAGTGTGAAACATCAGAGGGGAAGCTATCCATACTGCATAAGTATAGACTGTTTCATTCTAGTTGTCCCCTAAATAAGACTGTGTAGTACTCACATGACACTTACTATATGAGATAATTTCAACTCCACAGGAGTTGACATATATAGGATGCACACTACCTTAACAAAGAGAATTAAGTATCCACAAATTTTGGTATATTTATGGGGATCCTGGAACCAGACCCCTTAGGTACAAAGGAATGAATGTAAACAGATAACAAAACCACAATTCCTCTGGATGTGGTCTATCTGTATCTTTGGCAGAAAAATTAAACAATTGATTTATTCATGTGACTTATCATTTTCAGAAACCATAAAAGCTTAAAAGAAAACAGAACACAAATAAAGACTTGATGTCGATAGATATGGTAAGTTCATCATGGTTTGAGTCCCAAAACCCCTCAGCATGAGGCTATTTTCATAGAAAGTTTATCTCCATGCCAAACTTTATGAATTGAGCTATTTGTGATGTCTTTAGATATTTGGATGAACTATCTGAAAAATGTTTGCAAATTCTATTTGTTGTATAATTAAAGATGCTCCTTTCCAAATATATTGTTTATAATATTTTGAGACAAGTGTCACTATGTAGCCATGAATGCTTCTGGGAGCAAAAACATATCAATAATTTACCCAGCTGCAAACCCTGTGAACTACAAAAGTGAACAGCATGGCACGATATGTCCGTGAATGTAATAGTGGCACTAGTGTTATAGGAGTGACCAACCACTTCCTGCGCTGCTTTAAGGTCCACTCCACAGGAGGAAACACATGGCTGGTACTATAAAGTTGACTAAGAACCCATGATTAGGAGGTTAAAGGGGTGAACCTCTACTACTATTCTGCTAAATGGACATAGTATCAAACTGCCCTCTGAAAACACATACCTCTGCACTCATAGATTAGTGCGCCTCTCAGATCTCATCAGAGAAGTTTCTCTGTACAGTAGATGGTGGTTAATGCAGAAACTCACAACTGGTCAAAGTATAGAAAATAAATGTCAATTGAATGCTCAGCCACTAATAAGATATCTATACAACACTCCTTCCTCAAGGCTCAGGGATCATCCTTGGATAAGGGCTCAAGAGCCAGAGGTCAGGAGGGACCAGAGCAAATCAGTATCTTCTCGTTATAGCAGGACCTCTACACTCACGAACTCACAGCAGCTTTGGTTGCCTGGACAAGTCCTGCATAAAAGATCAAGCTAGTCAACATTCTCCCCCAACCCTAACCGAGGAGCTGTAACAGTTGATGGCTTCAGGGAATTTGTTTTCTTTAAGGATGTGGCTCCTGGTAGGTTGACCACTTCAGTGAATGGTCTTACACCTCAGAGTCTATGAACAGCACAAACTGAAGAGAAAGAATGATAAAAATAAGAGATCAATTAGGTAGTTTGAGGTAGACCTGAGAGGAATTATCAGGCTAGTTAGGGGTAAATGTGATCAAAATACGTTGTATGAAATTCTCAAAGAATTAATAAAAAAAAAAAAAGCCAATCTGATGTCCCATCCCAGCCTGCCAAGCTATTAAGTGGAAATATCTTGAGACTGGAATATCTGTATATGTAAACACTTTCCCAAGGAATTCCCAAGGTCGGGTCAGGTACACAGGTGAGTTCCATCACTAAGTAGTTCTCTGTAATGAGGACTAACAACCTTCAAGTTCTCTTCACCCTGTGATACCTTCTAAGAGCAAGAGAAAATAAGCTCTTTTGTGAAGTGGCAGACAGGAAGGTTTTTAGGCTCCCAAGCCATGAGGGATTATTTTCAATAAGTCTATCAACAGTTACTACTGTTAATATTTCATACTTAATGGCATAAAAAACCTGTCTTAGCTTGTGCACCATACAAAAACAGGCAGCAGACATGGTTCATCTACCTGTTTTTAAGTCTCCGGTGATCTACTTAGATTGACACAACCCAAGAGCCCATTTGAATGTCTGTTACCCTTTTCCATTCTTACAGCCCTTGACAATGGTGACCAAGCTTGGTTTCTTAAGCTTGACTGTCACATGATTACATCATCTTGGTCAGTCCATCCTATCCTGTTTCTTTTATCCTCTCTTCTCTATTTCTTTGTATGTATGTGTGTCACACTATGTATGTCATGCAGATGTCCCCAGATGTTGGCCCATTTGCTTCCATGGATCTGCTATCAATGAAGCTGGAAGTAGACCTTAAAAAAAAAATCAAGATTCAGTCCACATTTTAGAGATTCAACACTGGCCTCAGTTACTCCTAGATGAACTACTCTCAAGCTCTGATGCTCCTGCCAAGTAGGAACAAAAGCACCACCTCCCTCAGCAGTGTGGACTAAGTCTACCTGACCCAGTGCTCACCACTCTGTCTACACCCAAGAGCAGAGCTGCACCACCATGATAGCTGAGAACAGCAGTGACAGCTCATGTTTCCATGACACCCCATGTTTAAGAGTTGATATTCTTATCAAGGTCAGTTGAATGAACGAATTTTATTTTCCCCACTGTGGAAAACTGACATAAAATGTGTACTGAGAATATTTGTCAGTTGCTCAATATATTCAAATCTCTATTCAAATGGCATCTCCGCCCCGCACAGAAGAGAGACAGCTGTGCAAGGTAACTACTCTTCCAGCTGAGGCCTGAGCCTGGGAAAGGACTCTTGCTTGCTTTTGAAACCACTAAGAATTCTAATGAAGTTGGCTTGATTTACATTTTAACAATAGCACACAAATGTACTACATGGCACTTCCCCAATAATCACCTCGACATCATTCATTTTTGACACCTCCCGTTGCTATCGAAAGCAGACGGGCAAAGCCATGTTCTATAATAAGGTGTTTGGGGAGGAGAGATGCATTTCATTTCCTTTTCAAAGCAGGTAACTCCAGAGCACCTTTTGTGATATGTAGGGTCCTTGGGGCAGGAATTCTACGATGGACAATTCTCAGCTTCACAGACCTCGGTCTTGTACTCTACTTCCCTCCGGCAAGGCTGTGCAATTAACACCTGATTCTCGGAACCACCCTGGGAACCAAAATTCCATCTCAGCCCTGCTCAGTCTCTGCTGTGTGTACCCATGCTTCAGGATAGGTGACATCCTCCACTGAGATGACCCAGTCAAGGCTTCTAGCTCTAGGCTTCATGTCCTAGCAAGAAAATGAAGACCCAATTCTACTACCCCAAAGGATACCAGGGTCATTTTAAAATGTGTTCCCTCACGGAGTTGATCAGAACTTGCCCAGGGTTTGCTGTCCTCAAAGCAGCAGATTTCTTGGTTTCAGTGGCGCTTGTGTTAAACTTTACTGAGAATGGCCTCTTCTTGCATTTCCATTATATTCCCCCTCCAGTTCTGGAAAGAGGAAGAGGACATGATTCATCATGTCTCCTGGCATATACATTTGGGTGTCCCTGAGGTTTAAAATGCCAGAAGCAAGCTGAGTACACTTATGCACTTCACTTCCAAAGGTCTCTCCAAGAGTTGAGCAGATTCACAGACAGCTGCAGGTCGGATTCTGGTTCCTCCTTGGTTCATGCTGTTCTTCTGTAGAGCTGGATATGCAGTGTTTGTGTACTGCCTCACAGTCCTCACTGATTGGCCAGACAATTACATCAGCATTAGAAGGACACGAAGGCAGGTCACTTGGTCCACCTTAACAAGTTAGTGGCTGTCCACATCACGCTTTCAGTACTCTAACAAAGAGAAAAGTCAAAGATGAATGTGGAATTGACTTTTGATAGCATAGTCTTTCTGGCAGTCTTCATGTGGCAAACATGGAGATTTTTCTTTTGCATATATTTCTTCCGAAAAAGCCCTCAAGAACCAAGCAGACCTTTGGGTTCTGTCTTAGAACCCCCAAGAATGGATCATGACTGTTAGTAACCTATGTATCCTGTTTGCCTTTTCTGTTGGGCGTGTGAGTTGGCGAAGGAGATAAAACCATTTGCTGCTCCACAAGTCTGGCTTCCTGAGTCCGGTCTCTGGAACCCAAGGAGGAAGGTGGACGGAGAGAACTCCCAAGAGTTGTCCTTCGACTACCACATTAGTGTTGTGGCATATATGTGCCTGCACACACACACACACACACACACACACACACACACACACACACACACTCTGTTGCCCATTTACTAGATTCATTTTTCCAATAAACTGTAATGAATATATCCAAGGATATGAGAGTACATAAACCAGGCAAGATCTCTGCCTCTTGGGAACCAGAATTATCTTGACAGAAAATAAAGCAAATAAAAGAATGCATTATAAGGTTGTCATGTGACTTTTCTTGGGCAACCTTAACAAACTTCTGTTCACCCCACAGAGCACTGACAACAGACCAGAGAAATCATACTGCCCAAATCCAGCTTGGTATAGCAGAGACAATTTGAGGGAACACTTACAGGAGTGGGAGATTCCCTGCAAAGTCTACCAACATGGTCAACTACTTGAAAAAGCTCTATTTCCAGTTCCCGGCTTAATTTGCATGGAACCATCAAACATGTTCCTTTTCCCAGGAATTAGTTTACAACTCTTACACCCTTGGGGATAGCCATGGGGAATCCTGTGATTTTCTGAGTTTTCTAAGCTTCTAAAGTTTTGTTAGCTTCGTAACTTCTATAAGCCTTTCTCTTTCCAGGAAGGAATGTTTCAATTCAAAGGAGATACCAAACGACAATACTGTGTCATGTGGTTAGAAAGGATTAAAAATGTAAATGTAGCAGGCTTGGTGGAACACACCTGTAATCCTAGCACTTTGGAAACAGAAGCGGATGGATCTCTATGAGTTCTAGGCCAGTCAAGGCCACAGAGTGAGAGAGAAAGTGGGAATGTCACTTCCTCGTGGTGGCTATACTGAGTAAGAGACTATTTACTTTCATCGTTGAAGTCCCATGTTTTAGAAACAATGTGAAATTCTTTAGCTGCATCTTCCCATTTTTTTTTCCTACCTGCAGTGCTATAAGGCAAACTGAGGCCAAGCAGATTGAGTAATGTGCCCAAGGTCATCCAGATAACGAAGAGAAGGACTGATGATCATATCTGCGTTGCCCCACAGACTGTGCCCAGTGTCTGACACACACCAGGGTGCAATGAGCATCCTATTTTTTTTTCATTTCCTTTATCTTTCATCCACAGGTAGTTGTTAAACAGAGTGAATGCCCGATATGCCCATTACTCTCAACTAAATGAATTTTTTAATAAAGATGAATATTTCTTTTAAAAATGAATGACTATTTCACTGCTTTTGACCCCATCCTTGAAAGTATACGTTTTCATTAAAGAGTTTCCCCTAGATTGTATCTTTCTTTTATAAAATTTAATTGAGAAAATGATCCCTTAGTATGGGTAACTTAAATTAGATTCCTTAGTATATACTTTTATACCGAACAGACATGCAGTTTGATTTTTTTTTAAACAGGGCAAATTTCAAACTTTTCGTAGCAAGTGACAATCATTAGGCATCAGAGAAGCTAGCTGATTGAATAAAATGGATGAAAATTGTATACCATCTTAAGATCACCAATTTTCAAAAAAAACCAAAAACCTCTAAACTGTCTTTAGTACCAACATTACTTCCTGTCTGCCAATCAGTGAAGTATTGTGCGGTTGCTTTTGTGTCTTGGGGCTACCCTTGTGAAAGTGCAGACTCGCCATGAGCTGTATGAAAGGGGAGTCCATTTCAGCTGCCATGTTTTCTGAATTTAGAGTTGCTCTAATTTCCTTTCTACTGCTGTGATGAAACATTCTGACCAAAAGCATCTGAAGGGAGGAAAGGATTTATCTGCCTGACAGGTAGTAGTCTATCATTGAGGGTAATCAGGGCCAGAACTAGAGGCAGAAACCATGGAGAAATCCTTGATAGCTCACTCGGTGTCTGGCTCATGCTTAGCTAGCTTCCATATACAGTCTAAGACCATGTAGCCAGGGAACAGTGTCATCCACAGTTGGCTGGGCCCTCCTACATGAACTACCATGACAATTCCTCATAGACACGTCCTCAGGGCAATTGTCAAAAGATGGTAACTCGATGAAGACTCCTTTCAGGTGATCCGAGGCTGTGTCGGTACCAGTTAGGGCCAGGTAGTCTCTGGAACTCTGGATCAAGGATAGAAGAAAAGTTTTGCTAGGAAACAAATACCAGAACCGATGCAGCCTGGGTGTGAATTAAAGGGTGCTATGAATCAGCAAGAAGGACTTGAGAAACAAGAAACCCTAGTGTCAGAATGTGGGACCAAGAAGTGGGTTTGTGTCCTGAATATGGGTAGATTTTTGTATCAAGACACACACTCAGTGAAATCCTGTAACCTTACAGAAACCATAGTCACTCTGCAGCATTGTAGACTCATGGAGGCAACATGATCTTTCTACAGAATGTGCAGCATTTTACAATGGTAAGAGGTGGATCGTCACTACCCATCTTAACTACTCAATCCATCCAGCAGTTAGTGCCAGTCTGTAAAACTCTGGGCTTTGGCTGGCCAAAACCCAATGGCGAGGGAAAGTTTAAACCAAACCAACTGAGCTGCTTTGGAGTTGCAAATGAGGGCTAGCGATAAATAAATAATAAACACCCTGCCTGCATTTTCCCTTTATTAGAAGCAAAAGCACGCAGAATTATCCATTTCTTTTTAATTATGGGATTATAATGAGGTAACACACATGACTGGGTTTGGTTTTTTTCTTAACTTTCACTCGGTGTTGTGAGTCCGCTCTCAAAAACATACTTGAAGTATATGCTAAGCTGTTCGATATAAGCTAATTTTTAATGATATTCAAGAAAAAAATTTTTTTTTCGTTTCCCCAGTCGATGTCAGTGCTCCTCGATGAGGAAGGAAAAATCAATTCAATTATCAAAGCACGGTTAATTGCTTTCAAGATTAGGGTGATTTAAGGAGCAGCAAAGAATTTTATCCATACTCAGCAGTTTTGGCTAAGGATATTCTCCCAAACTCACTAGGAGGAGAACTTTAAAATCCCGACCTTTCAACTGTTTTTATCCATCCCAGCTTTTCCCACGCTGGCTATTGAAAGATCTAATGGCTGTTCTTGAACACAAGAGCCCCTGGGCAGGTGTATATTTTCAACTAGCATTATTAGTTCCAGCTCAAAAGATGGGTGTTTCAGAGCTTGGTGCTTCAACTGTTAGCATAACTATTAGCATAACTATTCATAACTATCTAGCCAAAGAAGTATCTCGAGCATGCAGGCTAAGGATTCACTCACATTATACACTCACTGACGTCTAGAAGTCTTTCAAAGAAATTAAGTCTTTACTTAATTTCTGGATTTGCTACTTGGATCACGTTGGAAGAACGTTCTAGAAAACTGGGGCTTCTTCTCTAAGCTTACAGTCTAGAGAGGGAGTGAGACAGCAGTACAAATCACTTAACGTCCCAGGACAAAATGCACTTAGAACTCAGAGAGGAAAGGATGGTTCTCTGAAGAGCAGGTGCTTAGAAAGGGGAGGATGGTAAGAAGGGAGCCAGGGAGGGAAAGAAGCCATCTCCCAGACAGAGCTGGACGGTGAGCAAAGACAAGGAGACAAGGATCAGCTTGGTCCATGCAGGAAAGCCCCTGTTTAGTATCCCAACAGCATGAGCAATAAGACAGGGAGAGCTGGGAAGTGAGGCGGGAGGCAGCTCTCATGCTCAGGATTCAAATATCTTGAAGAGCAAGGAGAATCATGGGAATTTACATGGGTAATATATTTAGAGACGGTACTAAATGTGAACATCTTTGTAGTATTAATAAAAACTCCATATGTCATAGAAAATTTAGAATAGTTTCAGAAAATTATCGATAAAACAATTATGTGTAATTTCACCAACCCTAGTCAACCAGAACTAATACTGTGTTGCTTTTCGTCTTTTCTGTGTATGTGGCTATATGTGCATGTGTGTGTGTGTATGTGTGCATAAGGCATGTGTAAATATATCTGAGAATCAGGTATATTTAATGGATATATGTACATTTATATGTATATGTAAATCAGTGATCTGAAAAATGAATATTCTTAACATATGTTCCAGGGAAAGCATAGCATATGCCATCAAAAAGGTTGTTTGGACAAGTTCACTGACAAGGTAGGACATGAACCTCCAGGACTCCCTGAGGTGGAATAAGAGATTGGAGGAAAAGGGTCAAAAGAGGAAATGTTTTCTGGTGCATGGTGTTAGCCTGGGATTTTTCAGGTTGCTTCCTGTGTGGTATAAACCTATTCTTCCCTGGAATGGGGAGATGGCTCAGTGAGGAATGTGCTTGCTACACAGCAAGTGTGAGTTTTGAGAAACCACACAAAGCCAGACACAGTCACATACATCTGCAATCCCAGAATTCCTATAGCAAGATGGAGATGGGGAAAGCAGAGTCCCCAGAAGCTGCCAGGCTAGCTAGCCTGTTACATACAGTGGTGAACAAGAGACCCTATCTCAAACAAGATGGAAGGCAAAGGCTGACAGTCATGGATGTCTTCTGGCCTATACACGTACACACACACACACACACACACACACACACACACACACACAGAGTTTTATGTTAACATTTGCACTTACACACACACACAAATACATATATACACACCGAAGATTAAGAAAAGAAATCCTAGCTGGGCAGTAGTGGTGTATGCCTTTAATCCCAGCACTCGGGAGGCAGAGGCAGGCAGATTGCTGTGAGTTCAAGGCCAGCCTGGCCTACAGAGTGAATTCCAGGACAGCCAGAGTTACAAAGAAACCTTGTCTCCAAAAACCAAAAAGAAAGAAAGGAAAGAGAAATCCATTTGTCTCTGTCTTTTAAACTTATTGAGTAAATTCTATTGGGTCCATTCAGGCTTATGTACCAATACAGTTTGAGGGACACTTTAAAAAGCAAAATCAAACAAGCATAGCAATAAGTGCCTAGAATATGAGGGTGCATGTATTTATAAAGTTGTCACATTGAAACCTATTATTTTGTACCCTAGAAATTAATAAAATTAACATGAAATCAGTGACAATTCTATCAAATATTTCAGGATATCATATTTATGAAATGACTATCTTTGGAATAGGGAATATGTAGATTGATTTCTCCATTAAGGAGTATAGAAAATTTTTCTGAAAACACTTTTAGATTATATTTATTCCTCTTTATCTGTCCAAAATGTCAGACGAGAAATTTAAAATATCCCATGCTCTTTATCCCATCAGTTCACTAACTTTCTGTTTTTATTGGCACGAGCTAGAATTTTAGATCCAGGTAACATATATACATTTATCACATCCTCTAGTTCTGGAAGCATTTTGTCTTATAATTAAATCTTGTTATTTAGTTTTCATGTATAAAATAAGAAATACATATGGAAACACGTAGAGATATATATGTACATATACACACACGTGTGTATTAGTCATTTTCTGTTGTTATGATAAAATACCGACAAAAAGCACCTTGGGGAAGAAAATAGTTCACTTTGGCTATGGCTTCAGAAGGGCAGAGTTCACTGTGGCTTTGAAAGCATGGCAACTGTCAGGAAAAGCCTGGTGATGAGAGCAGGTCACATTTCATCCACAGGAAGTGGAGAGAAAGAACAGGAAGTGGGTGAGGCTTTGTAAGCCCTGGAAGCCCACCCCCAGTGACGTACTTCCTCTGTCATCCCCCCATGTGGGGATCAACTGGACCATGCGTGTCTCAGCAGCTTCTGTATGCTGAGTGAGTTAAAACTTCCCCAGGTATTTGCTTCCTAGGAACAGAAAATACCTTCAGCTCCCTGCTTTAACAATTTGGAGCCTTAACAGGGTGAGGTCTTACTCCTGGGGCACCTTTTCTGTTTTTCCAATTCAGAGCAGGAGGGGAGGGTTGCTTTTAATGGTGCTAATCTCTTTAGCAATTACAGCCTCTTTCTCAGTATGTGACTTTGTTGAGTCCAGAAATATGCCCCTCAAGGACCAGTGAGACCACATATGCAAAAAGCAAAGGCATTTTATTCTGCAGAGCAAAGAACCAGCTCGCTGGGGTCAGACACCATGGAGCATGGCTTTACAGCTTCTTTTATTGACAGAAAAAGGGATTTCCACATAGGTGAGGTAGTCTGGTTTCTAATTGGCAAACAGAGATGCAATTACAAGTACCCAAGTGGCTAACTGTCCACATTCTTGGGCTATACCTGGTAAGTTAGTCATTAGAGTTAGACATCTGGTTTTATGGTCTTCAGGGCTACCTGGCTGGACGGATAGTTTACCTGGCCAGATAAGACTGATTGCCCTTAGAGTGGGTTGTTTTTTGTTTTTGTTTTTTTTTAAATTTTTATGGCCTGGGATTTACTAGCCTGCAAGGTCAGGCCCAGGACAGGACCTTGAGCATGTACACAAAATGGTGTCTCTGTGCACATACACAAAATGAGTCTTTGGTTTCTTCAGCTTGACTGACATCTTAAGCTTTTTGTGGTCTTCTCCTCTCTAAACTGAACGTTTCAAAATTTCTTTCTGCCTCACTGTTGCTATCTGTCATTGATGACCTACAGACGAATAATCAGTAATAACCATACCACAGACTCAATGTTATACTGTCTTGAAATTTCCTCCACTAAAGAGATTTAGTTCATTACTTTTTGATTCAATGTCACGTAAGTTCTCAGGACATAGGGATAATGCAGCCAGATTTTTTTTTTGTCAAAATATCGCAAAATGTCGCATAAGTAATTCCTGAAATACTATTTGTTCCCCTCTGAAATCTCATGAGGCTGGCCTCTACCATCACAGCACTTTGATCTTCTAAAAGCTTAGCAGAATAATTCATTAAGCTCTGCTTTTAATGAAAATGTGGTATATTTACACAATTGACTATTATTCATCTAATAAGAAAAGTTAAATGCACAGGATGGTATGAGAAACACTCATTTTGAGTGAGGTAACCCAGACTCAGAAAGACAAGCATTGCAGGTTTTGTCTCATTCGTGGATGTTATCTTTGAATGCTCGGAGATGTGTGCTCTGTCTGGAATACCCATGCAGGTCAGGAAATTACTAAGGGACTGTGCGGATGGGTTATCAAGTAAAGAGAGACAGAATTCATTGGTACAAAGGGTAAAAAGAGAGGGAGGGTGGAGGAGAGAAGGGATATGGAGAGAGATAAAAATATTAAAGACCTTTCAAAAAGTCATATGGAAACCTACTACTATAGAAGCACCTTAATATGCATCTATTTACATACATGCATACACACACACACACACACACATATGCACGCACACACATGCACACATATACAACAATGTTCCTAGTAGACACTAGATACTAAAAACCCAGTATCAAGAATGAGTTACTTCTTGTGTTGACCAGTGAGGTTCCATAAATCACCTGCCTCCAACCAAACATTACAAGCTACTGCCAATGTTCTTGGTTACCCTCCATAACATGACAGTAAGACCCTATTGCTAAAGACACCATGTACTTGACTCATAGAATATGGAGAAATCAAGTTGGCATTGACGTGGAAGCTTTATTCCTACTGGCTAGTCTTCATAGTGCTGGGAGGTGCTCTTCACACTACCAGAGGAGAAACACGATCATCAATCAGTCTTACCCAGCTGTGAACTCTGAGAGCTGCGCCAGTCACCTAATTGGGGCCATTCAGCCTCCTGTTGGTCTGCAGTATTTGGATAGGTCAGGAGGTGAGTGGGACAGTTGTGTTCAGAGCGTCTGGAAAGGCCAGTCTGGATACGTAGCAGGAAATGTGTCCCCGTGGTGAATATGCCGTTGTTTCTGTGAGGACCCGTTAACATGCTGACTCTGTCACTGAGAACTTCATCTGGAGCTCTTGATAAAAGGGATTCATGATGTCCCTGGCCCTCAGCCCACCCTGTGGTCATGTTTTCATCTATTTCCTAAAACTTTTGCTTTTGACAGATACAGTAAAATTCAATTTATTCTGAACTCAAGGAATTTTGATTTCAGTCCTCTTCGGGCACTGGTAGGAAAATAGAATTCTATGATTGACATTAGTACTCCTATTCTTAAAACCTATGGATGTTATTTTTAGTTTATAGTTAGAATATGTTTATTAGTATCACTTCTTTGGAAATTGTGTACACTGAATTCTGATCATATTTCACTCCCCCTCCCCAGCTATTCACAGTTCCATCTGTTCCCTAGTCACACAATTTTATATCCTTTAAAAAGTTTCCGTCAAGACCAATATATGCTGCCCAAATATTACAAGTTCATATTCTTCACCCTGTCTGGACCATGCTTTCTCTCTATCCTCTGCGACTTAAACTCTTCCGAAACCCTGAGCTCAGTCCTCACCTCCTCCTCGGAGCTTTCACATATTAGTTATGGTTGAAGATAACGCTCCCTTCCTCTGCACTCCCCAACCTAACCTGCCCCCGTTACAGCACCAAGAAATTTCACTGTCATGTACACAAAGCACGGATAGATACTTGAATACTGTCTCTGTCGTCACCTTTATTACTGACCTCAGAAAATGTGCCTTCCCCCCCCCCCCCCGCCCGAGCTTCAGAAGAACACTGACCTTGAATTGTGTGGCTATTCCATCGCCGAATTAAGATTTATTCACTGTTTTACTTAATGCTCTTCCTCATTCTGCTTACAATTGCTTGTGTTTCGTTATGCATCTAATCTGCCAGACACAAGCTTCTTGATGGCAGAAGTGCTCATTAATAAGTTTTTACAATATTCCAAATTCATGAAATTCAATGAAAAGTAAAGTGAACCTGTAATCTGTACCTTTACAAAGAAGCAAAACCTCTGACCGCAGTTAGAGAACATGTTTGCTTTAGCTGTGTTAGCTCTCTACCTTTTTTCTTTCCTGGATCTTTTTTTTTTTTTTTTAAATCAAAGCCCTTTTTTAAAAAACAAAACAAAACCAAAAATTGAAGTGGCACTGCTTTTAATCAGCCATCAACTCCAGATCAGTAATGGGTTTAGGAGATTTTTATGTGCATATCTCCCAGTGCTCACAATTATAAAAGTACCTAATTGCATAAACACATATTTCATTTCGATTTCATTTCACATTACACATATAAAGTACCACAGAGTCTGTTCCACAGTAAATATTTATTCAGTGTTAACTATTCTTGTAACTCTATGGATTAAGAATATTTGGTTGTTTCAGCCAGAGTTTGGTGGTGAGAAACAGAAATGCTTTAGCAAATATAACAAATATATTGGAATGGCTCCTTAAAGGTTATGGGATTAGAGAAAGAGCACAAACCCCCAGAGCTGGAATCTAGTGGACAGAAAGCATGAGGCATCTCTTGCGGATATCACTGTTGGATAACCAGCTGCAGCTGCCCCCTAAAACCAAATACCTTTCTTCCATTCTCTAAAATTAGTTTAAATATATCATGTGTGTGCCTCTGTATACGTGCCCTCTGTGTGTGTGTCTCTGTGTGTGCCTTTATGTGTGTGTCTCTCTCTCTGTGTGCCTGTGTGAGTACGTGGGGGGGGCATGTGTGCGCACCTCTGTGTGAATCTCTATCTGTGGGTGATAGCGAAAGCACAAGACTAGGGAAGATAATATGTAGGTAAAATGGAGCAAGCATCTTCATCAAATGTACTTTTGCTGGAAAGGAGCACCTGTTCAGCTTCCACCTTCCTTGTACCCACCGGAGAAGCAGGGGATAGTGATAGGCAGCTCCTGAGTCAAATACCAAGAAACCAGCAGGTCGGCAAAAAGGAGCACATGTTCCCTGTGTGATCTAGACAGGGGCTAACTCAAAACGATGTGCTGCTCCATGTTTGTGGGTTGTTCTGGACTCCAGCTGTGCTTTTTAATTACCAACTCCCAATCTATGATGATAAACAACGCATCAGCCACAGAACCGTTTTCTGACTCATCAATAATTCCATCCAATCCAACTAAACTAGAGCAGAGCCAGCCCACACAGGTTTTTAAGCAGACATGGTCATGAGAATTTATCCAATAAATATATTATTGCTGCTCTTTGCGTGTCACGGGTAGATTTTTATTGGTTATCTGTGGCACAAAGGTTGTGGGACAGGAAGTCATTCAACGAGGGCTAACTAAGACCTCTGGTCTGTTGCTAGGAAAGACAAAGACAAATAGAGTTGATATGCCAACCACGAAGAGAAAACACACCGATAATTGCCTGGGTAGGTAGGTATAAGGCTACTGACAAGGATTCACTGAACAGTACAGTTCCAATTACAAACACGAGTTTACATTTTGTATAACGTGGTGTAATCAAAGATGGCGTCGCTGAATCAATGAGAGATGGTGGTGGCAGTGGTGATTTGAAAATATGCGCTCAAGACATCGTAAAAGGATAGACTCTGTAGAACGTCATACAAGTTGATGAAGACTGGGTGACTCGCAGGCTTCTGACATGAGAAACGGCTGTGCCATTAAATTGAGATGTGGTCACTACAGTAGCTATAAAATCAGGGGATAGAGAAGTGTTGAAGTCATTAAATTGGAGATGCTGCCTGATATTCAAGAGGAAAGCAATGAGATATACAAGTCTGGGTGTAAAAGGACTTGGGATGAAGATATAAATCTGGATGCCATTACCATACAAGGTGTCTGAAGTGACGGGTAAGGGTGACAGGCGACGTTACTGTAAGAGTCTGTGCAGAATGAGGTAAAGCATGGATGTAGGGCCGAACCTTGAAAAATCCAACTCTAGATATTGAATAGAGAAGGAGGACCGTGGAGAAGAGGTAAAAGCAGTGTCCAACGACATATGAAGGAAGACGAATGAGACACAAAGAAAATGAAAATCACCATAAAGCGTACCATGCAGAGCAATACAGAAATTGAGAGAGCAGTCCCGTGCATCTAGGAACTAGCTTCTAAGAATTAATTGCCTTAAAATGCAGTCTACTCTCCCCAGCCTTTGCTGGATGAGAAGCCACAGCTGAGATATAAGTTGTAATAATTTGACTTCTTAGAAAATATTGGTGACATTTGCACTTTTTAGAAACACAGAACACAGATGTGCTTCTGGATGACAAGGGACCATAAGTCTCTAACTCATTTAATAGCACAATTTAAGAAGCCCATTTGTGCTGGAGGATAACTGAGGTTATAGCATCTTTCTAAAAATGTGTTTTCATCAGGCTGGGATCCAGCTCTTTCTTATATCTCTCAGGCTATAGCACACTATGTCATCATGTTGTCTTAAAATTCAAGCTTTCAAAAGACTACAGAATCCAGGGATGGAGAAATATCCAGCCATTAAGAGCACAAACATTGCTCTTCCAGAGGACTGGAATTCAGTTCCCATCACCCATGTCAGGCAGCATAGACCATCTGAAATTCCAGCTCCAGGGCATCTGATGCCCTATTCTGGCCAAAAAAGGAACTGTATTAATGTGCGCACACATAAATACACACACAAACACACAAACACACACACACACACACACAAACACACATTTAAAAATAAAAGAGGACTGCAATCCAATGAAAAGGGAAGATAGTTCTTCTAACCCATGACACAGATCTGGTAGAGAACGTTGGATGTGAGTTGAAATTGAACCAGGAGAAGGCTAGGACCTGAAGATACAAACATGAAAGACAAACAGGTATACACATCATGTGCAGATGTGCAAAGGGAAGGCAGATGACCACAGAGTGTGTAGTGACCAGACCACCAGTGACTCGAGTGACAGCACAGACAGGCAGGCAGCAAAAGTTGAACAGGGCCTAGCTATGGTCAAGATCAATTCCCAACCTGGGGATCTTGCCCCTAGGAAGCAGAAGGGAAGATGACAGTCTGGACGGGAGGTTAAGATGGGCCTATGTTTTGCTCATTTGCTGCTGTTGTTACTTCTTGTAAACAATCTCCAGACAAAGTAATGTCTGGGAATGAGACTCCTTAGTCAAAGAAAGAAAACCAGAGGCAGTGACAGATCAAAGAAAAGCACGCCAACAAAGCAACACAGAGCTGGTGGCAGCAGGAGTGGGATGTGCCACTTGGTGGTTTTGCAAGCCAATGGCTACAGGTCAGAGTCACTTCGATGCTGACCATGTGATTCAGGACCCAGAAGAGGAAGTGTGTCTATTTCTCCACTGGGCACACTCACTTCTGCTTTGCTCTTCAGAGAAACCATCTGCCACTGTCCTCCTGTGCCCCCTCCTATGTCCTTAGGGACTATTTCTGGGGAAGAAAATACAATGAGCAAGCTGTGTTGTAGAAAGATTAACAAGTATGGTAGCCTCTGTTTTCCATGATGAGGCCCTTACTGAATCTGAGAGCACAAATAAGGCCAAACCTTATATAACCTGTTTTTTCCTACCCTTACATGTGATGAAGGTCACTTTATGGATTAGGCACAGTAAGAAATTATCAGTAATAATCATTAATAAAAGCTCTCTCTAGGATGGCATGGGGCAGGAAGCACAAAGCGTGTGGGCATACAGCACAGATTTACATTCCAGGCGGGATATTATGGGATTTGTATCATACGACTAAGAATAGCAATTTAAAACATAATTTTTTTTTAATTTCAGGAGTTTTCTACTTAAAATTTTTGGATTGCAGTTGATCATGGATAGCTGAAACCACAAAATCAAAACTGCGTAAGGGACAGACGACTTGAGCGGCTTGAGGTGGATTGGAGTAAAGATGAGTGGGGGTGGGGGCAGGTAGAGAGATTAGTGAGATCCTTACAGGAAGCATGGGGAGAGATAACAGGCTTGAGCAAGGGAGGGTGAGAAATAGGATGGAGCTGGGGTTTTTTTAATGGTTGGTTTAGGTACGAGTGAAGGGTGAGTTTGGTCACCAGCCGACACACTATGCCAAGGTATAGACCCTAGTGCCTAGGAGGTGGTGGGGAGGGGAGTTTCTATCCCAGACAAACCAAGACAATATAATATGAAAAGATATTTCTGGCTAAACTGTAGAGTGATTTTTCTCTCTGACAAGCATAGGATGTACAAGAGAAATACTCAGAAGCCCAGAGGCAGGGCTAAGCATGTGTTGATTTTGAGGTTCCTGCATATCACGTAGCCGTGGGATCCAAGCTAACAATGAACTCTGTCAGTCAGAGGGTTGCCACGGGGAGGATGGGGTGCCTGGAGGAGGGGGGGGTTTGAGTCACCCATAGGAAACCTGGAAGATCACATCATAATGAGGTATGTCAAGATCACAACATAATGAGGTAGGTCGGGGGTGGAGGCAGGGGTTGAAGCGATCAATAATAAGGGACATGCCAGGTCCTTACCAGGCTCCACGGGGGAAAAAGAGAAAGAAAAGGAATCATAAGGAAGACTGAGAAGGGGGAGGAGTGTGGGGCAGAATCTGAGGCAGAAGGAAAGGTTTGCATAAGGGCATTCAAAACTAAAGAATAAAGGTTGAGAAAATCAGTAAGGAAAGGCCTTTTAATTAGTGACTAAGATGTTACAGATGAACTTTAGCGGTGGTAAGGGTTAAGGTTAAACATTAAGAGACCACAAGGGCCAGATGGTTGTGGTGAATGCTTTTAATCCCAGCACTCGGGAGGCAGAGGCAGGCAGATCTCTGTGAGTTTGAGGCTAGCCTGGTCTACAGAATGAATTCCAGTACAGCCAGAGTTACAACAGACAAACCCTGTCTGGAAAACAATAAAACAAACAAACAAAAAAGAAAACATGAGAGAGAGAGAGAGATAGATACCAGGAAATGAGCAGAGACAGAGTCTCAAGATTGGCCGTGAAGACAAGGAGGATGAGCTGATGTTTGGCCTGGCATTAACTGTTAAGATAATTATGGGTAACTTACTTGTAAGCCATCTTTGTGAAGAAATATACGACACAGAATAACAACATAATACCAGCACCTAGGTACAGGATTTAATGGGCCGGTCCCCAGCCCACTGCCACCTGGATCTATGCCCAGATAACTCATCTTCCAAGGTTTCTTCAGCAAAATTGGGCCACTTACCAGTGTCCTGAGCTATGACTCAAACAACCATTCTGTGTTGTAAAATTAGGGTTCCGGAACTCTAGGCAGTTTCCCACAGATTGTCACAAGTCATGTTACATAGACTTTATCCAGTAGGATTTGCAATAATAGAAGTGGCTGGCATCCATGCTGTCCAGTTTGATAGCCACTAGTCACGTGTGCCTAGTAAACATTTGACATGTGGCTAGTGTGATGAGTGAACTGGGATTTTAATTGTATTCCATTTTAATTGATTTGAACAGCCATATATTACCAGAAGCTACTGTGTTGGGGAAAGTAGCTTTGAAGTGTTATCATGAAGTTCTTCCGAAGTTTCAGACCAAATTAATTTTGGATGATCATACGCCATTTGCAATGTTTGGCCAAAAGTAGAACTGTGAAACAGACGAACCCTTAAGTACATCAGCCGCCAAAATGTTCTACCAAACAAATCCAAGCTGTACTGGTTGCTAATACGGCAAATGTTTTGGCATAGAGTCGGTTCTGCCACCAAATAAGTTTGCTTTAAAAAAGGTTCGTTTTGTTTCCTGTGACTGTCAGGAGTGGTTCCCATGAGAGAGTCTGTCTGGGTGGGCGAGTGTCTTGGAGGCAAACCAGAAATAGATCACTATGTGAGTCAGCTGGAGTGGTCTGCAGTGGTCCGTCATGTTTACCTCGACCAAACTGACCACACTGAAATAGAAACTACCAAAGCCTGGACAAGGCAAAGCTTATTATCCGGATAACACCGCTTAAAAATACAAAGGTGTCCTGTTACAACCTTCCCCTTTGACCGTCTCTGTTGACTCTAACCTTATACATGAAATATTAATTAAATATTAGTGAGCTATCAGATTCCACAATTGGCGGTCCCTCGTTCCTTTTGGTAAACAGGATACTCACTAGCTAAGCTTCATGTAGTTTTGCCGTGTGGGAAGATCTTCCTCTGCCTTCACTGCAGATAAATCATGAAAGCAAGTTCGGAGCTTAAGGAGATGGCAGAAGATGTGATCACCACCACAGATTCCCACCTGCAGATTCTAAAATACAGACCAACATCGGATAATTCATCAGCATCATCAAGCTTGTAAATTAATTTTTACCTTTTTGGCAATTTCATACATGTATACAACATCCTGGATTAATATTCACCCCGGTTACTCTCTCTTACTCTCTCCTCCATCTGAAGATTCCAATTTCTTTTTCCAAACTAGTTCCCTCTTACTATCAAATTGCGTGTGTGTGTGTGTGTGTGTGTGTGTGTGTCCATGCATGCACACATATGCAGGTCTTGTGCAGGTAAGCACAGTTGTCTCAACCGAAGAAGAAACCATTCTTTCAAGGTAACCGAATTGAATATATTGGAGAAAGTGTGTCATTGGGGTGGGCTTTAAGGTTTTCAAAGTCCATGCCAGGCACAGTATCTCTTTCCTCTCCTCCCCTCTTCTCCCCTCTTTTCCTTCCCTCTCCTCCCCTTTACCTCCTTCCTCTCCTCTCCCCCTCCTTCCCCTCCCCTCCCCTCTCCTCTCCTCTGATATTCTTTTTTCTTCTCTTACCTGGAGGTACACAGGTATGCAAACTAGAGACACAAATCAAATGTTTACAGTTAGTAAATAGTAAGTTGATTTAAAACAATTCTTTTATATGGTTACAGTTTTTCCATTACCTAAAAGTGAAAAGCAAATTTACACAACTGGGGTGCGTGGTTAACGCGCTAATTCAGTCAAAGGTGCTAGGTCCACACTTTATTTTCTGTAATAGAACCATTATGTTTCTATAGAATGAGTAACTCTATGTACGACCAGGACACTACAGCTCTTCCCAACACCACACGAGCCTCTGAGTCTCGGAGAGCATCTCTTGGTATCTCAAAGCTATACATGGTCTACATGGTGCGAAGTTTGCATGTAGTGTGTTCAGAACCACAGCGGCAGTAAAGTCCCACAATGCAACATGGCAAGCAGTACCAGACACATCTCAAGTTGGTTGTGTGTTTGATAAATAAGTTCACATGGGGTTGGTGTGCACTCAGAAACCCTTCACTGTTTCCATTTTGTTTTTACAACTCAACATTTTTTTTTGGCACTGCCCCATGTAGGGTCCATAACCCACAGCTTAAGCAACTTTACCTCAAACTCAGTATAGGTACTTTGAGAAGTAACTAAAGGGGAATACTCAAAAGATGTGAAAGAGATAAGAATCTGTCATGAAACCCTAAGTGAGATGATTTTCATCCAAGAGTACCACACAGTGCACAGAAGCATTTGAAACACTGGCATGAATGAGGGGTGCTTCGCCTTAACCTTTTTTTCTCCTTTTTGGAAACTATGACTTCTCCATTCATACAAAAACAGAACAGTACAAAAAGTCAGATCTGGTGAAAACCTCAGTCAAGCTGACCTCAGTCAATTTGACCCTTCTTCAGTCAGGGAAGGGAGACATCTACTGGTAGACCAAAATAATTTGGAAGATCATCTATGACTATATAAATCTATAAACACTAATATGTGTACAATGCCATACATACTATGTGTGTATCTACTGTCTGCATAGTGTTTTTATATAATGTTATATGTATTGATACATTTGCATATCCACATAGAACAGACATTCTGCTTACATAAATCAAGTACTCAATCAAAAGCATTTTTTTAGACATTAAAAAGATACAAGTGTTACCTATTTTCTTTCCAGATGTGATGGCTCATACCTATAATCCAGCAACTGGGAGGCTGAAGCAGGAGGATCTCTAGTTCAAGGTCAGCTTGAGCTACATTGTGATATCCTGTCCATCCAATCTTTTTTTTTTTTTTAAGTCTACTTAGTAATACAGAGACCACGATCTGAAGCAGCAAAATATAAAGAATTGATATGGTTAAGCACAGCTGGCAAATTCGGCACAGACAGTAAACTCAGAAACTTATGTTTCAGGTAAAGTAATCATACAGTCCATATGTTATTAAAATGTTTTAAATTTTTGTAAATTTTAAATTTTAATGAAGTTTATTTTGCACTAAATGAAACCACATTTTTGTTGTTACTGTTGCTATTTAGTGGCAGCATAGTTTGGGGTTCCTTATAAATTGCCTTTAGGTCTCAGTATATTTAAAGATTATCTGGAGTCTGTATCTTGTACTTAGCTCATGGCAGTTGATGTTCAGCTGGACCATTTTTCCTAGGGTGGTGTCAAGCCACAAGCCCATGTCACTGTCTTCTGCGGAGGCATGGCTGAGGTGGGGGTAAGTGCTCCTCACAACACACCCAGGCCCCCACACCTTCTTGCTATTCCTCTCTCTTTTCTAAAAAAAGAGAGGAACTGGAAAAAAAATCCTCTCCCCAATCAGCAGTAATCTCTCCAAAGGTCTTTTAATTTCAAAAGTCATAAGTGTTAATTAGCTATTATTAAGTGCCCTCTGTATAAATTAACATGATTGATGAAAAAATTAAGGCTAATGAAAAGTATGGCAATGCATGTATTTTTAAGTGACTGTATTAAAGATGGCGGTCCCTCTGGACAGACACGAAGGCCCTCTGTTCTGTTTCCTGACTTTATTAATATCTCCTGCTATCTTTTTCCCCCTACTATTTTTTTTTTTTTTTTTTTTTTTTGTAGCACTAGGAAAAAAAAATCTTGAATCTTCGACACTGACTTTAATTCAGTAGGTTTACAGATAGTTTTTTAAACCAGGGACACTAGGTTCCATAGTTTTATTTAATAATCTCTCGTGGGATAAGAGAAAGTCCCTGATTTTTAACATTTCAGTGGAAATAAAAGGTCTTCTCCATTTAGAAGAGAGCAAATCCTACTTCTCTCCAGAGTGGAAGGAGAACCGGGCGATGCCTCCGCCTGCTGGGCACCTGCCGAGGAGCCGGGACCCTGGGGCAGAGAAGTCGCTATCTCTGCTCCTGCTGTTCTCTGATCTCGCTGCGGTGAGCGTCTGGGACATAGTTCAAAATTAACAAAAGTTTCCCGCAAAAATTAAGACAGAACTTATAAACCCGTACCTCCCGCTTCAAAGTTAAACACTGCAGAGTCCAGACTGGCGGTAACTAGACGGCGGAGGTTTTGTCTTCTTTTGTTTTATTAATAACTGCAAGGTTTCTCACAATCATCCCTATTCCAGGATTTTAGTTTTGTGGCAAATAAAAGCATTGTTGTGATTGCACGGGAGGTGATGTTGATGAGGATTTTCAAGATTGAAAGGCATTTGAGAGTCGTGAAATAAAAGCATCAGAATATATAGAGGATAGTAAGTCATCACGTCAAATTAAGGATACAGATATTTTAATATAAGATATGAAATGGATTTTCATCTTCTACAGATAATTGAAAAGAAAGACATGGCGTATAGTCATGATAATTTTTTTTTGTAATTTTAAAAATATCACATTTTGTGCAATATCAAAACTTACTTGGAGAAGTTTTTTTGTTTGTTTCCTGTTTTTGTTTTTTTTTTAATTAAAAGACAGTAGAGCCTGGTATGGTGGTATATGCCTCTAACCTCAGCACTTGGGAGGCTGAGACAATTGAAGCAGGAGTGTCAAGGGTTCAAGACCAACCTGGGCTACATAGCAAGGCCTCTCAGGAAGGAAGGAAGGGAGGGAGGGAGGGAGGGAGGCAGGGAGGGAGGAAACTATTTTATGTTTCTTTTATAAGGATTACAGAAATCCTCCAAACTCACAACCTTTTTGAAGGCATGAAATTGTCATGAATTTGGGCCTGTGAATTCCCTGGGGTGTTTCTAGATATCCCAAATACCTTCAGAACGTCCAAAAGCAGGGTAGATTACTCTACAGAGGCTCTAAAAGTTTATTCTTACTGTCTGCCTCAATTCAAGGCTGAGCCGCCTTTTCCTGTTCCTCTCTTTCCCTCCCTGCCTCCACCATCAGTCTCCCTCCTCCTGCATGCTTGCGAGGCCATGCGGTGCCTACCCTTCAGTCTGCCCTTCCGGTGGATGTTTACTTTGACCAAGTTTCAGGCCAGCCGCTGTGACTTGCTGCCGTTTATCCTGTCCCTTGCATTTTTATGCTGCCTCTAGGCTCTGTACTTTCTGGATATGGTCACCCCTGGCTAGGGTCTGTCCTAACAAGCTTCCGGGGGTGACTGCTGCAGATGCTGTGAAGGTGGCTGTGTTAATTAGCTCCCTGCCTCTTCAATGGGAGGATGCTCTGCCTCTGAGAGCAGTGCCTTCTAAGCTGAGCTGCATCAGCACAGCGCGGTCTCCCAGGGACAAAGGTGGAGAAGAAGCAGGGTGGCTGAAGACAAAAGGTGCACCGAATCCCGTTCTCTGTTATTGGCTAGTGTATGTAAAGCAGCAGCAAGGGCGTTCGGTTTTAGGAGGGTCTGGTGGGCTTGTGCTTGCCTCTTGTAACAAAACGAGAGTGAGAAGCCCCCATCTAAATTAGGAAGCTTTAAAAAAGTAAACTTAATAACGAAATTTGGGAAACAAAGAAATCCAGTCCTACTTCTGCTTTTGCGCGACTCACAAAGTCTGCGGTGCTGCGATTGCGCGTTGTTGTGGAAACAATAGAGCTAAAGCGGATTCTGAAAGTCCTCTCCTGCACAGAAAGATCTTCCATTAAAAAGACAGAGTGAGGGACACAGTTCTGCTTTTTTAAAGGGATAGGTCTTCCACACTGTGGCTCTGCGTTTGAATCTAAAGAAGTGCTTTCTGTCTTCTAATCATTTTCTTTAATATTTTCCCCACAGGGAGTCATAACGAAGTCATCAGTGACGAAGTCACTCCATTGTTGTTATCTGAGAGTCGGAAGAAGTCTTCCAAAGCCGGAAGTTGTGGTTTTGCAAAGTTTCTATTAAGTAGGGTTTAAAACAGATCCAAAAAAAAAAAAAAATGCCCCTGTATTTTTTTAGATACCACGTCTGGTAAATGTTGTGGTGAAAGAAAATGCCACCAAGATGTCACCTAAGCAAGCAAAGCATCTGTCGTAGTTGGAGTAGAGCCCGGAGGTAAAAGGAGCGCTGTTGATGTCCTCAACATTCCGCAGTCACACTGCACTTGACTGCTGCTGGGATAGTGCATGCTAGCCTCTCCGTGGATTGCGCATCCACGGATGTAACCAACCACAAATCAAAAACACTCATGAAGAGAGGTCACATCTGTCCAAAACACGTCTGCGGACTTTCCTCTTGCCATTCTTCCCTCAGCAATGCAACATGGCAGCTATTTACACAGAAGCGATGCTGCGAGAGATAAGCCATCTAAGGATGATTTACGTACGTTATTCAGCAGGGTGTGCAAACGCTGCATCGTTTTACAAGGAAGGACTTGTACAGCCTCAGAATTTGGTAGCTGCAAGAGTCTTGAGACAGTCCCTTAGAATACCAAGGGAAGACTCCATTTAGACCCAGTGCTCTGCAGAGAGTTATAAGGCAAGGGACACTTTGCAAAAGTAAACTTACTGTTACGTTTTCCAGTACGTTAACACTTCAGCTGATCAGCCTAAGGTCTCCATCTATTGAGCATGGGTGACAGTCAGACACATTTAAGAATGCTGTGGACTGCCCACTCCCCTGTGATCCTCTAGAGCCCTTACCTTCACTGGTAAGGTCCAGGATGGAAGTAGTCAGGTCCCCATTTAGCATACTGAAACAGAAGCACTGAGAGAGAAGCCTGCCTGGTGTCCTGTACTAATGAGCCCATCACCTGAGTTTGATGTGCTGTTGAACTGAGTTTACTACAGAGGTGAGAAGCGAGAGGGTTACCCTGCAGCCTTCACGTACATGGTCGAGGGGGGCCGGGTGTGGGGGCACGGCCTGAAAGAACGGAACACCGAGAAAGAAGAATTTTCTAAACATTTCTAGCTCTTGTGTTCCATGAAGACAAGAAAATAAACCCTGAGTATTTTTGTTTGGGAAAACAAAAGAAAATCCCCACCCCACCCCACCCCCTGCTCGCCACCCATAAAGATGGTGGAAAGGGAAATCTGATAGAAGAGAAGAAAGGAGGGAGAATCACATCCTTGTATCCTCACATTGTATTTATTTACTTATTCGTCTTTTTTGAGACAGGGTTTCTCTGTTGTAACTCTGGCTGTCCTGGAACTCACTCTATAGACCAGGCTGGCCTTGAGCTCACAGAGATCCGCCTGCCTCTGCCTCCCCCCCCCAGAGCGCTGGGATTAAAGACATGTACCACCACTGCCCCGCACATCATCTTTCAAGAGAAGCTTCCCAAGCACTAAAGGCCAAATGCTCTCACTTTGCTAGGCCGTGCTTGCCAACTGCGTGGAGGTTGGACGATGAGGGGCGAGAACAGAAGGCCAGGTTTGCATCTCCCAGCTACTCTGTTTTCCAAAGGTGTTAGTGCACATTGAGAGCCCAAGCGCCTTCCCCGGGGCTTATTGGGACAGAGATCAGGACGGTGCAAGAGGAAAGAGTACAGGATGTCTAGTGTGTGACACGGCAGCCATTTGAAGGGATCTTCAGCATCTGTAAGGCTGGCTAAGTCCTGACTTTAGATCACAGGTCCTGCTTTTAGAGCTGGACAACAGGCGCGAGGTCCCTAATCCCAGCTTTTAGTGAGCACAACATGTCACAAAAGCCTAGAGGGACAGAACTTGTTAGATAAAGAATGAGAGCTAAATACTAAATATTCAGAATATAAGCAGAGAAAACCACTGTTAAACATGATGCAAGTAACAAAGGCTGTACATAGAACGTGGGAATAAAACCTGGAGTTTGTGACCACACCTAATTCTCCCAATGCCATGTTCTAGGAGCAAAACAGGTCCCAAGTCCACGTGGGCATCTCTGTCTTGTGGATCCAGGGCTCGTGGCCAGCACAGCGTTGTTCAGCAATGGAGGACATACTCTGAGTGCTTTGTCCTAGGATTCCAAACAGGATTCCTGCTTCCCTGGTCTACGATGGGTAGACATGCTAAGGGTCACATGACAGCAAGAGCAGAGGCTGTACAAAATCCTTCCTTTCAGCCAGAAGACAGTACTACTGTTCTACAAGGACTATGTGTCCATTTTCTTGTTGTGTTCCAATTCGGAAACAGGCTTGTTATTCACAACAGATGTGTGTAATGTTAGCAACAATATTCCTCAGAACAATTGAGACTGCATGCAGTACTTTCTGTAGAGGGCCAAGCAGAAGGAGAAGTTTTATAAAAACACACCCTAGTTTTGATCTTACAGCCACTTCAGTGAGCACAATGTTAAGCCGATCAACATACGACAGGAAAAAACAAAAAATTTGAATAAGCAGTGACTCGTGTTCCTATAGGAAAATGAAATTCATCTTTAAGCCCTAGTTTATGGTTTGAACTGGTTTTTTGTTTGTTTTTTGCTATGTCTAAAACAAAAGCAAAACCTGATTAAGTAGTTATTTTCTTTTAAGATTTGTTTTTTAAATTTTAGGGAAATATCAAAATTTGAAGAAACTGTATGTGATATTTGCCAAATTTGTGACATTGAAATGAAGCAATAAGGAAATGGAAGTGTTTGCCAAATTGTGGAGACTCACACAGAAGCCACCAAATGAAATTAAGGGGTTGACTCCACTCTAGAGAGAGCTACACCTGGGGAACATAGATAGCTGTTTACATTCTAAAAACTTAGTACCCAAGAACTGAAAATTCAAAAGAAGAAGTATTTAACATAAACTGTATGGAACAAAATGGTGATGACTGTTAATAATGTATGCAGTGATATTCTGATAATAAAATTGAGTATGTTATAATATTCTTAAGTAATAATTTTAAAATGCACAAATTGTGAATGTATCCATTATAATATTTGGACATATGTTAAAAAGTCGTGTGTTAAACTTTTTTATTGACAATTATAACAGCTACTTTTTTCACAGAGCAAGAATTTCCCACGTGAAACGAAGAAAAAATAATTCATAAAAAGCTGTAGAGATTTGAGAAAGGTTGTTGCATTTGAACATACTATGCATAAAACCAAACATGAAGACCAGGGTTATGGCAACACAACCTCATTCTATTGAAATGAAACCAAGAAAAGCAAATTGATAAACATGTAACCATGTACTGAATTATGAGTTAATGTTATTATCCATACAAATACCACCACTCTACCTGCAGGACACCCAGTCACATAACAATTACAAATAAACTTGTCTTAGGTATTTCCCAGACTTCCAGACTCAGAATCATAAGCATATTTTCGATTTTACATTACCAAAGCACATTTGCCAAGGTAAAAATAATAACACGCATTTTAAAATGTTAGCTTGCTTCTAAGAGGTGAGAAAGGACATTAAGACAGAGTTACATCCTTCAAAGACAACTCGTACAATGGTGGAATCGGACCAAGGATGACACTGAGTGGTGCCAAGTGTGTTTCCCACCAGCATCACCATTACCGAGTACCGAAAAGGAAGATCATGCCAGTGACTAAGAAATAAAGGAGTGAAAATCCTATGAATGAATGAATGAATGAATCCTACTGCATGTGTCCTCAATCCAGGTGCCAGTCAGGGGTTACCACCGATGGATATTACTATGCAGGGAAGTCCAGAGTGGCTGGCAGGGGAAGAGCAGATCACATACTCAGTCATCTGTCCTTTGTCTTTAGACTGCATGGGAAAACTTCCCCTCTGCAAGCACCCAGACACTTTCACCTTTGATCAGGCATCCGTGTTGGCCTCCATCTTGATGGTCCTTAGAACTTGACAGAGAATCATCCTGCACGTTGCACCACCCTTGTCCACAGTCTCTGATTCTCTGTTACTCCAGTCACAAGAGAACTGACATTAGCTGAAGCAGCTAACTTCCCAGACTTTTGAACTGTGGTTTTTTATTTTTCTGACTACCATAGATACATTTTTCCTCTCTCAAATACCTGTTGGGCGGGACAGATGACCTCCCTAAATGATCTGAGTGTTTAATTACACTCTCCTAAACTGCTGCCTGGCACCGGGGAATCCCACTCAGAAATATGGCTGGTGCGTAAGTGCGAAACTGTGAAGTAGCCATAGCTTAAATGAACTCTGTGGGAATCCTGGCATCTTAGTGCTCCATAGAGCTGGTGTTCTCGTGGTGGATGTGATAGGAGCCTCCGAAAGACTGAGTACAACTGAGAGGAGGCAATGCATGGCCAGACGTCCCTCTGAATCACAGCCACAGCGCATAGACTTTCAGAAGTCTACACAACTAAGCAAATGCCTTTGCTGCACGATCTCAGGCAGATCGGCTCATTCTGTGGTCTCCACGTACAATAAACTGGTGTGTTGACAGGCTTTACTCTCATCTTTTCTTTCTTCCCTTCGAAGTCTGGAAATGTTTAGATATCTAGTTGGAGTAATAATAAACAAACAAACAACTAAAAGCAGTCGTCTTCATTTTTAGTACTAAAAACTTAAAGCCTGAGTTTTAAACACAAAGAAATCAAAGTGAACGAAAACAGACCGTGTAGGCGGGCTGATTAATAAACAGCTTAGTGCATAAGGAGGAAGGAAATGCATGAATCAAATCCCCAGTATAGTCCAGAGTGTATTCTTTCCATTATGAAATGGGCCCTTAAAACAACAACATATGTGATCACTAAAACGGCTTATTATGAAAACGACATCCAAATGAGTTTCAGAATTCACTTTAAAAAAAAAACAAAAAAACACAAAACGCTTAAATCAACCACAATGCTAAATAGCGGTACGGGACGAGCTTGTAACTTTGATGTAATAATAATGTTTATCTGTTGTTGGTTTTTTTTCAGATTTCTCCTAGAGAGAAATATTTTAAGAAAGCATAACTATATGGGGGAACTAGGTTTGAGAAAGAATATTTAGAGGAACTGAGAAACCTGGAAGTTATGTTGCACTAATGGTCCATATTTAAATCCTGAAGTGCATCGAATTCTGAGGGACCCTAATTAAGACTTTTGCAAATTGCAGTTCCTCTGGAGGAGGCAAAGAGCAAAAAACAATTGATGTGTTTTTTGTTTTTTGTTTTTTTTATAAACAGCTTAAAAAAAATGCTTGGAGTAAATAAAAAACAGGAGCACATCTGGAAAATGGAACAATGAGAGAAGAGCCAGAATAGGAAAATGCTGTCCAGGAAACCAACTGAAGCCACGAGGAGACGTCAGAGGCAGGAAGAGAACTCGGCCCGTAACAAAGAGAAGCAGCAGGCAGTTGGGTGCATGGGCTTCAAGCTTATGTTCCTCTGAGAACCATCCCTCAAGTTCTAGGGCAAAAATCCTAAGCCTCCGGTGATGGCGTCAGGAAGCAGAGCGGTACGGGGCTAGGGGAAGCAATTAGATCACGAGTGGAGTTGGTGCACGTGTAAGAGAGACTCCAGAGACAGCCTTCGCCACCTCCACCCAGTGAGGATAGGAAAAGACGACATCATCTGTGAACCAGGTAGCGGGACCTCATGAGCTGGCAAACATGCCGGCGCCCCTGGTCTTGATTTGCCAGGCCCGGGACTGTAAGACATCAGCTCCTGTTGCTTATAAGCCACTTCGTGTCTTTTTGTTAGAACAGCCACAGTGGACAGCTCATTAATGTTTACGATAACATGTAGTGCTCTGTGCTATGTGTGGTGTGGGGGGCCTGCTGCGTATGAACATGTGTGCATATATGCTTGGAGGCAGCCGTTCTCCATCTTATTTCTTGAGATAGGATCTCTCAGTGAACTGGAGGTCTGATTGGCTATACTCTCTGGCCAGTGAGCCCCAAATATCATCCGTCTCTACCTTCCCAGGCACACACCACCTTGCCTCCTCTCTACGCGGGTGCGGCGCCCGGAAACCCAGCTCAGATGCTCATGGTTGCACAGTAGGCACTTTATCCACTGAGTCATCTCATCAGCTCCCAATAAAAGGTGGTCTATTTTGCATTTTTTTAAAAAATTATTTTGGTCAAGCCTTCCTTAACTCTAATACATTTCCATTAAAAATGCTGCCTTCCGGGAACCTGCAAAGTAGTGTGCAAATGCAGAGCAAGTGCTATTTTATTAAGGAACAGAAACACCACCAGCAGCTGCCCCGGTAAGAGTAACTACAAGGGGGAAAGATGCATCTGTTTATGATTTGGGACCCTGCACATGTTAGCATCCAGGCGCCATCAACCCATGCTCATTTTGCTTAGAGGCTGCCTCTTCTGCAGTCCCTAACGTGGACCGGGCTCTCATGCGGAGTAGTGAGAATAGACACCACCTTTGTGCTCAGACGTCTAGAATGTAAAATGTCTATTGGTTAGACACTTGCTGCTACAGTTGCTGGCTGTGTCATCAGCATTTCAGCCTTGGGTTTGGATTGCATTCACATTCAAAGGCCTCCATGAGAGTCGCATCCATCAGTCACACCTCAGTGTGAATAATCTTATTGGGTCTTTTGTTAGAAGCCAAGCTGTTAAGAGGGAGAAGGCAATGGGAGGACGATAGGTAGCCATCAAAGGGGATGAGAAAGAGGAGAAAGGATGGATTCCCCCAGAAGTGACAATGAGATATTAGCACAATATAATTACATGACTTAAATCTTGATCCTTAATGGAACTAGGACAAGTTTTTCAAAAAAGAGAAAGAAAAAGAGGAGGAGGAGGAGGAGGAGGAGGAGGAGAAGAAGAAGAAGAAGGAGAAGGAGAAGGAGAAGGAGAAGAGGAAGAGGAAGAACATTTAAACGCTTAGACATCTTCATGCTGGACGCTTGAAGACTAACCCATGTCTGCCCTAAGAGTATATAAACTGATGACATGACTGCTCTAGGCTATGGATAAAGGGACGGTTCCCCTCCTCCTCGTCTTCCTCCTCCTCCTTCTCCTCCTTCCTCTCCTTCTCCTTCTTTTATTTTGTTTTGTTTTTTTCAAGATAGGGTTTCTCCCGTTGCAACTCTGGGCTGTCCTAGAACTCACTCTGTAGACCAGACTGACCTTGAACTCACAGAGATCTGCTTGCCTCTGCCTCCCGAGTGCTGAGACTAAAGTGCGCAGCACCACCACCCGGCTGGGAAGGTTCTTATTGTAGATATGAGAGAGAGAACACCCAAGGTGTCTGGAATGTCCAGAGCAGAGAGAGAAACATGGCCAGCAGTCTGGATCTGACCAGGAGAGGAGTGGAGGAGAGGGGGGTACACAGGGTAAGAGAGAGAGAGAGAGAGATGACAGCAGATTTGCTGACAAAGGAGAGAGTAAAAAGAGAAGGAGTAGCTGAAATAGCAGGGTTATAAGGAGGAGGAGGGGAAGGAAACCCATGAGCTGGAGAAGTTTAGAGTAGGGGAAGGTGAGGGGAGCTAGGTACTTGTGAAACTGAGGCAGCCTGGAGGCCAGCACACACTTTGGTAACTTTGGTGTGCTAACAGGCACCAGAGATCGCCATTTGTCCATCATGCCAGTAGCAAGGGAAATGGCTTCTTTGGTAGAGAGGAACCAGCTTCACAAGTTCCTTGGGAGTGCTGGTTTTTGTCTAAACTGCCAGAATTTGGGGAAATTGACTTGTCTTTGGACCTGACAAGGAGTAAATGCCACAGGAACACCTCTAGGGACTAAGGACAAAGGGTTTATGAGTCACGGGCAGTGACCTCACAGAGCAGAATGATTCAACCTCACACGGCCAAAAGGGAGATTGACAGGTCACATTAGTTTTAAAATAAAAAGAAGAGCTGCCCGTGAATCTGTCTTGGTCTTTCACATGGAACTACAACGCCCTGGAATTCAGCGCGTCAGACATGGAGGCCCAAACAGGAAATGGCCAGTCATTCTTAAGAATCTACCCTTTGGTGGGAAAGTGGACCATATGCTTACAAGTTCTAAGAGGAACCAGAGATAAAATTTCATTGTAAAACCAAGAACAGGGCTGGGAAGACAGCTTAGAGTGTAAACCGCCTGCTGCCAGGATGCCAGAACTGCCTACAGGAGTTCGATTCCTGCTACTCACACGCTGGAAGGAGAGACTCAACCCCTGCAAGCGTTCATGCACACACTAATTTAAAATGTAGTTTAAAAATTCAAGAGCAATCTTTAATCATTTCTCCCGTGTCCTTTTGATGAAATCCCTGGCATATCCACTTTAAAAGACAGACTTGTTTTGGTCACAGTTTCAGTGGGTTGGATCCACTGTGGCAGAGATTTAATCCATCGCAGAAGGGATCCAGCCCACCATAGCAGAGATTCAGTCTATCCCAGAGGGAATTCAGCCCACCACGGTGGTGGATAGGGCATGGCAGTTCACATGATGGCAACCTGGAAGCAGAGACTGGAGTTTTAAAAAAGTATTTGTGAGCAACACAGAGAAACAGAAGCACAGATGATCTTTTAACATACACACACAAAAAATACTTGATTTCATATGTAATATATACAGGAAAGTAATGTCACTATCAATTTTCTAATTGGGTAAAAAAGTCTACGGTTGTGACACACATTGTGGAGATTGAGGAGACGGTGATACCCGGTGTACCCTTTACAATCAGCTCTGGACATAAATTAGGATGATCTGCATGAAAGGAAATGGATGCCACCACTATACAGAATATCTTCCTTACCATGTGACCCCCTGAGTTGCCCTTCCAGAGCCCTGCGCCCTTCCCTGCTGTTCCAGACTTCCCTGAAACCCCAGTCTGCTCTCTACTTCAATCACACAGCGCCATCTCCAGAATCTTAAACAAACGGAAAAATATGGCGTGTCGCCTTGCGTGACTGATTTTTTTTTCCATTCACTGCAATTGTCTAGAGATTCAAGTTATAGTGTGCATTAATTGTTTTCTCTTCTTTTTATAGTTCTTTTTATGGTTGAGTATCCCATGGAGCCAATGTACTACTAGTTTTTGTTTTTTTTTTTAAAGCATTTGTATATGGAAGGACATATGGGTTCTTTCCAGTTTGGGGACATTTAAAATAAAGCAGCTATAAACAAACGTACGCAGAAATTTCTTTGCGATGACATGCTTTTATTTCTCCAGGATAAATGTAATCACTCAGTCCCGTGGTAATTGTGTGCTTTGTTTTTTTTAAAAAAAAAAAACACCAAGCTTTGATAGAATGGCTGCACTCTATAGTCCTACCAGCCATGTGTCAGAGATCCAGTCTCTGCTGCCTCGCTAATGGAGAAATATTGCATGATAATGCTATTGTGCTTACCTGAATCCTCTTATAAGCTTTCACTATGTTACTCTATACTAGCGGTCTAAAACATAAGGAAAAATTAGGAAGTCAGGGAGGCAGAGGTAGTCGTCAGACATCACAGTGCAGGTGCAACTCTATGTAAAGGACAAAGGTCCGACAGAAACATCTCTACCTGTGATGCAGATCCAAGAAAGCTTAGTGCAGCCATCAAGAGTTCACATGCTAAGGTGATTTCTGTATCCCTGCCATACCCAGTCTCTAACCTGGCAAGGATTCTCCTCAATTATAGACCGTAGTAGATTTCATACGTAGCAGCTGGGTTCTTTCCCCATTATGCTCCTAGTAGATGAAGATATGAGAGATGCATTCTCATGGCTATAGCAATCATTAGGGAATAATGTATAAAACATGCAAAGAAATGAAGAAAGAACAGACAGACACATGTATAGAAAATCTGGGATCAAGTGGGCCATGCTCATTCTGATGGAGCAGCACAGTTACGCAGCAAACCCAAGCTAGTTCGTTATAGAGAGGAGTAAACTTGGGCGGGGGCAGTAAACTCCTCTCCATTGGGGGTCTCTATAGGGGGACAGAACTAGGTTGTACTCATCCCACAGGAGGAAGCCGCGGTTGCTAGTTTTTGCACACACTGGCCAATCGTTCCTGAACATTCATACTTGGGCTGGAGGAAGGTTTCACCATGCCTTTGGGCCTCGCCTGAAAGAAGGTTTGCCAATTCCACTGGTCTAAGGCATTGGTACTTCTCAGTAATACACATTCACTCAGGACTTCCTCTATCCCTTACACATTCACTAGAGGCTTCCTTAGCTCCCACAACCAAGCATGCAGATAGTGTACATACATGCGGGTGAACAGTCCTCACATAAAATGAAAATAAATCCTTTTAAAGGCAGAAGACACTTGAGGAATGACACCTAAGGTATCCTCTGACCTCCACATACAAAGACACACACATGCACAAACAGGTGCACCCACACATACATGGGCACACACATGCAGAAACATGTGCACCCACATATACATGGGCATAGACATGCATGGACATGTGCACCCAAGCATACATGGGCACACACATGCAAGGACATTTGTGTCCCACATACACACGAAAGAATCTTATTTGCCATCATACACCTATCTGTCCTAGTTGAATCCATTACTATATGTATTCAAATACATTCCCCATCTAAATTACTGGACAGATAGGAGTAAATATTGGGGAAGAGGCATGTTACTGAGAACTAATGGTTTTTTGTTTGTTTATTTGTTTATTGGTTTGTTTGTGTTGCTTGGTTTTTGTTTTTGTGTGTGTGTGTGTGTTTGGTTGGTTGGTTGGTTGGTTTGGTTTTCTCTGGTTTGATTTGGTGTTTCGAGACAGGGTTTCTCTGTTGTAACTCTGGCTGTCCTGAACTCACTCTGTAGACTAGACTGGGCTCGAACTCACAGAGATCCACCTGCCTCTGCCCCCCACCCCTTGAGTGCTGGAATTAAAGGTGTGTGCCACCACCACCTGGTGGTGAGAACTAATGCTTTAAGGGTATAATATTAAAATGATAACAGCAGAGAAATCCCATGGACCTCTTGAATTTTATTCCCTTGCTCCTTTCTTCACTTTGCTGTGTTTCCACTTTCATGTCAGATTTTTACAAGTGCCTACCTTGCCTCCTAGGCATTAAACAGCCCCTTCTATAAGCTGAGTATTGGAGTCCACTTGCAGAAAACACAATCTACCTTAACTGCACGTATTTCAACAAAGCTCCATTGAATCTTAACTTTTTGCATTGTATTTCTAGGGGACTTGTTACAGCAATTCTGAATGTTCAGGAAACCTATTTAAATGTCAAATCCATTCTGATGCTGCACTTGGAGTGATAGGAAATGACTCAGATGGCTTCTTAGAAGTCTTTCCAGCTCTTACAACTGGGCACCACGGTGGTGACTTGTTAATCTGGTGAGCCTATTCTCAATTGGGAAGCCAAGACAGGCGACCATTGGTAACTGTTAAACGCTACACGGATTAAAGGATAATAAGCAGATTAAGTCCGTGTTTCCCTTTCAGATCGCCTCCCTACTGCCTTAAGTTTCAACAGACACGCAAAAACATACTCATTTTACTTCCAGATTTAAAAACGGAAGTTTTATTTTTTTTAAAAAAAATCACTTTATCATGTACAAATTTCTGACTCTTGACCCCTACCATGCAATTCAGCTTTCTTTCCAAACACTATTCAACCTGAATACTCTAAGTGGATTGTACTGTAAAGATTTTGCATTATTCATAAATTCCTCATTCATTCTTGTGCCCCCTCCACGTTACATTTTACTAGCATCTGTGTTTTATATACATGTCTAATATGGGCCTATCTGAAGATAGAATCCAAGGTCGAGAAGATCTGCAGGTCTAGGCTTAGGACCAGTTAAAATGAAGTTAATGGACCACAGCCATAATCTTCTGAGGGAAACGGACATCAGAGGAGACATCTTTCAAATGAAAGCTGCCTGTCATTGGTTTTTACGAGCTCTGCTAATCTAGGCTACTCTACTCCATTGAACACGGTTTGTGATGAGCATGTTACACATGCAAGATTTACCCAACAAAACTGGAGACACTTGACCACAAAACCACAGGCGTATGGCAAGAGAAGATGTCAGTGAGCTTTAACATGGTCGCAGAAATTTCAATAGGGTAAGAAGAAAACTTGTGTTTCCAAAAGTTGCATTCAGTAAAAAACAAATAGTCTCAGGTTGCTGGCTTGAGTTTCTGTGTCTGGGTTGGTTCACCTAACATAATAATCTCTAGTTCCACCCCTGTGGAACTACAAGATTTTAAGATTTTATACCTAAGTAGTATTCTATTGTGTGAATAGACCACATTTTCTTTATCCGTAAGTTTAGGGACATTTAGGCTATCCCCATTCCTTAGCTAGTTATTGGAAACAGTGCTGTAAAAGAGGAAGGAGCACAGATGTCTCTCTGACAAAGTGACTTCATTTCCTGTAGCTATATATCCAGTAGTGGGAACCTCTGGATCACACATCAGTTCTATTTTGAAATATCTTAAGGAACCTCTATGTTGTTTCCATAATAGCTGTACTAATCCACATTCCCACCAAGAATGTGTACAAGGGCTCCTTATCCAGCACATCCCCTCCTTGCTAAGGGCAATGAAGTTGAAGGCTAACTAGCTCAGTAGGCAGAGGCTTTCCACTACAAGAACTAGTGAGGAAAGCCCTGGGAATAACGTTTTGACATCAAGGGTTGAATTTTTGTTTTATGAGACAGAGTCACAGAGTGTAGCCCTAGCTAGAATTCACAATATAGACCAGGCTGGCTTTGAACTCACTGTGACCTACCCACCTCTGCCTCCTGAGGCCTAGAGCACCTCAGTGAGCCAAGATCTGAACTTAAGAAGGCACGGAGCCCTTGGGAAAACAAAAAAACTATTACAGTAAAAAATTTTTTTTGAAATGTTTCTACTGCTACTGGGACTCAGAGAGCAAGTCTTAGTGAAATCCACTTTGGTGGCCTTCTGAACAAAAGTGAACTTTGTCAATGGTCCCTTCACAGTATACAAGTACATGGGTGGTCAGTCTCTGAATTGTATCTGAGAACTTAGCTTTGAGTAAAGAGGGAGAGTTGTAACACCATGACCAAAAAGCAAACAGGAGGAAACAGTTTATTGGGCTTACACTTCCACATTGCTATTCATCTCCAAGGGAAATCAGGACAGGAATTCAAGCAGGACAGGAACTGGGGTCAGGAGCTATGGAGGAGCAGAGACCTCCTGTCTTTATACGCTGGCAAGTCTTATGTCAGCTTGACACACAAACTAGAATCATCTGAAAGAAGAGAACCTTAATTGAGAAAGTCCCTCCATAAGATCCATCTGTAAAGTATTTTCTTAATTAATAATTGATGGGGGAGGGCCCAGTCCATCGTGGGTGGTTCTATCCCTGGGCTGGTGGTCCTGGGTTATATAAGAGCGCAGGCTGAGCAAGCCACGGGAAGCAAGCCAGGAAACAGCAGCCCTCCATGGCCTCTGATTCTCCATAGTTCCTGCTTCCAGGTTCCTGCCCTGCTTGAGTTCTTGTTCTGACTTACCTTGGTGATGAACAGCAATATGGAAATGTAAGTCAAATAAACCTTTACCTCCCCAACTTGCTTTTTGGTCGTGGTGTTTTGTCACAACAATAGAAACCTAATTAGGATGTTTATATACTGAAGACGAGATTTAGCGATACTTTCTTAGCCTGGTTGTCTATTTCTGCCCATTAAGAAGAAACATTTTTCTATAGCTTGCAGCTTCTTATATGTTAAGCAAGATTCTTATTGCTTTCTATATGTGGAATAAGTAGAGGCAGAAATCATCTTCTGTGAACCAAAAATGAAATCCATGTGTGTTTACCTAAAGTTCTACTCAGAATTGAGTATTTGCACAATAACAGCAAAAGGCAAATACTGGCTTCTCATTAAAGCTGTAAACCTTATTCTGCATTTCCAGTTTTACAAATAAAGTAGTTTATAGCACCACAGACTTCCACAGGAGACTGCTCTGTGAATACCATCCTTTTGCTATGCTTATCTGTGTCTGAGCCTAGCATGTCACTCAATTTAAACATGTTTTCAAAGATTAATGTGGGATTCTATATCAGGATCTATTTTTCTATACATTTATTTGGCTTGTGGGTTTGAGATATTTTCATAATCAATAAGTTTTCACGATTTAAAAAAATTAGGAAAAGCCAACTTACTGACTTTATATTGAATTTACCAAGCCTACAATTGAAAAAAAAATTAAAATTCAGTTATTTAGCAGAGATTTATCATTGTGCTACGAAAAGAAAGATTAACAACCTTTTGTCTAAAGCATACTGGTGAAATGATACTTTTCATTTCAAAGAAGGGAAAAGCTGCCCTACACAGGCCATATATCATGTCACGCCTCATTAGCATTCGGGAGAGAAGACATTTCTGCCAAGATTCTTGAATATGCTTCAACACAGTGAAAACATCCTGAGAATTTCCTTTAAAGGCTCATACAATGTTCCCTCCGCCTGGACTTATGGATGTGTGGGGAAAATCGACGGCTTCTCTGGGAAAGGATCCATAGGACAGAACTCTACCCATCCAAAAGTAAACAGGTTCATAGACAAGACTGACGGTTCGTATTCAGTTATCATAGCTTTAACTCACAGTTCGCAGTGATGGCTCCACAAGCAGGAGATGCAGCTTTATGCTGGTGTGTTCTGAGAACTGAATGTATTTCAGGCATGAAGGGTAAAAGAGGGAGCTTTCAGCAAACCAGATGAGAACGGTTTGTTGCAATAGCTTACAAAGTTATGGAAAAATCTTTTCATAAGTTAAGTAGTTGATTTTTGAGGAGCAGCTTGCATGAGGCAGGGAAGCTCTGCCTTTTCCAAAATTCCACCCCCAGCCCCTACTGTGGGCAACCTGTGACTACAGCTTTCTACTCCAGCCCTCAACTTGCCCGTTACAAACGACTCTCCGAAGAGAAGCTGCCTGCCGCGTGCTCTCTTCTTTGCTCTCATAACAGCAAGGCTGTTGACTGATGTCTAAGATCCCAATGACCACAGAGAAGCCATGATGCCACCATGACTGTGCCAGGACAGATAACATCCAATCAGCTTTGAATCCTCTGGGTGCTAAGTGTGCATGATTGTTAGAACCTGCATAACATTTAGAAGGAATACAAAAGCAAGAAGGAGGAGTAAGGCATATGTTTTTACCTTTCCAGTCTCTACGGCACTTGTGGGGGACATTAGGAGGATGCATGGATGATCAGTGGGTGGATGGATAGATGGATGAATGCATGGACGGACGGACGCATGGACGGACGGGTGGATGGATGGATGTTGAGATGGATGCCAATCTTGCACGTGACTCCCAGGCTTGCTCATGAGCATTCTTAGTGCACTTTAGCTCTCCTTTCTCTTCAGTGATTGGCAGTTGCACTGATGTTTCTTCTTGATCCAAAGATTGTTAAGACAAAGCTAGTAGCAGACCAGTGAGTTTTGAGTTTTATATATCTTGAGTGGGATATTAAGTTTGATGGTCTCCAATTGCCTTTTTACCTGACCTAAGCAGAGGTGGGACAACGTATTATGGAACCGAATATGGAACTATGAGTTTACCAAATTCGTAGTTTTGAAATTATTGCTATCAATATTGAAATCAGAATAATCTTGGACCATCCAATCCTGGATCTTCCATTTATATTCTTTAATGGAAAAAAACTTAACCAAAGTGCTACACATTTTTAGCTATGTGTACCGGTACTAATAAATTCTTTGAGGATAGGCCTAATATCCTCTGGTTCAAACACCACACAAAGTCAAGCAGGAAATGTTCATTTATTTTTCTCAGCAGACATTTCCTGAGAGTCTTGTCTGTAGTTTTTACTGTGTGATAAGTATTGGGTTTTCTATTTCTTGCTCGTGTGGACCCTAAGCCCCAAATCCAATAGCTTTTCCAGCCATTCCTTCAGTTGGGCAATGAATTGGTTTGTGCTTCCTTATAAAACTGAGGTAAGATAAAATCTAAACTCTCTGTAACATCTTTTAAAAAAACTATCTTAAAACACACATTGATCAGCTTCAGTAGCACAAGCAGATAATTTCAGAAATGCTCTGTGCAAAATCCAAAAGGTCTTCAAATCTCTCAAGTTTTTATCAGCCTTTCTTTCAACGAGGCATATTTTAAACAACCCTCTCTCATTACTCCTTGTGTCCAATAAACACGGGACTTGTGACTCTCACTAGAGTGTAAACAGTCCTGAGTCAACTTTTCTGTTTGCCACTGGTCCCTAGTATCCTGTAGAGTGTGATGAATTCCTCTTGATATCATTTCTCTGGGCATCAAAGACCACAAACGTAAGAGGAAAGAGCAGAGAACATCAACATGCCATCTAGATAAAGGACAAGCAAAGAATAAATCACAAAGCGACTGAAATTTAAAGCACGAAATTTTATTTTCCTTTTAATCTGTTGCTATAAAGCATTCGCCATCTCTGGAAACAGAGCAAACCTGACAGCTTCGTGTTGACGCTCACATTTCCCGTTATAGACGTCTCCCGTGTCTGTCCTGAAGCAAAAATAAATTTTGCTTTTTAAGCTTTTGATGATAAAAATCTCATCTGAAGCCTCATAAATGATCCTTTATTATCTATATTAATAATGAATAAATGTCTTTTGGATACCCCTGATCTTTCCCATTAATAGCTCCAGATGTATTATGGATAACCTTTTGATTTAACAGCACAAACTCTGAAACAATATTAAAGACTAAAGGACTGGGTCTCCGGAGTTACTGAGGTCAGAAACATATGCATTTCTCTCAGTTCTATGTGTCCATTAGGTGACAGGAACACTGCCAGTATTTATTTATTTAGTGTGTGTGTGTGTGTGTGTGTGTGTGTGTGTGTGTGTGTGTGTCTGTGAGAGAGAGAGAGAGATCTGAAAACCAAACCCATAAACGTTTATGTTCTGCAGCCTTTCAATCTTACAGGTTCCAGTTTCCCCTCTAACTTTTTCTTCTAGTGTGTGCTGAATTTAAAGAACTAAGATCATTTAGCAAGCCTGCACATTTCTGCTTCATTCCTCACCTGTTTCTTGCATAAAGGAAACCTCTCCCTCTTGCCACTATATCTGCAGTCAGGAAAATTCCAGCAGGAAAGACTCTCATGCATAGAGGAACGATAGTTACTGAGAACTGAGCCATTTCTTCCTCAGATGCTTCACTCAACTTTGGGGGTTGCCTGTCCATTACTGAATACCCTCTTGTTCCATCTCGACCCTCAGATATGGCAGAGTACCACAAACCAGAGCTTTCCAGGGCAGAGTCTCGGAAATAACCCAGATTTCACATTCAAGGTCAGTTTTCTTTACCACCAGGTTCAAGCCCTCCCACATGTCTTATTTCTGAGACTGGAAGTTGAAAAAGTTTTGGGTTTGTGGGCTCGCTCTGAGAAAGGAGAACAAAGAAAGGAAAGGTGTAGGGACAAGTGAAAAATGCCGCCACATGCTCCTCTAGAGACGTGCGTCAAGTGTGCCTCGTGAGTGGTTATTTACAATGGAGAAGTTTTTCAGACTTCAGTATACATACCCACTGTCTTGGGCAATGAGGAACCAAAATATCGAGGAAGCTGATTTCATACTAGGAAAGCAGTATGTTAACAGGGAATGGAAATAAGCACAGAGCAGATACAAAGCCATCCAAGAAGCCACAAAAAGGTGAAAGCTAGTGCTCCACAGGTGGAATGATATCAGTGTGGGAGATAAGGGCCCCTTGGAATATATATACATACAAACACACACACACACACACACACACACACACACACACATACTATATGACCCAGTGTGGAAGGACTAAGGACTCGTTCCTAGGACCCACTCTGCACCAAGCACAACAACGGGACAGAAGATGAGGAAGGCATTAGGGAGAAACTAATTTCGGTGAGCACAGCCCAGAGGAAACAGGACTACTGGCGACTTGAGGATGCTGTGAGATGGAGAGTTGTGGAACAGCAGAGTCCAGCAAAACAAACTTTCTGGGCTCTGACTGTGGAAACAGGGTATATGTGTAAACTTTCACAGAGCCCCGCCGTCTTTGGCACTGGCTTCAGATGCAGCAAAGGGTAGCAATGGAAATAGGGGCAAACGGAGAAGCCAAGCCTCTGGTGGTAGCCGGTCTCCATGGATACCCTCCGCCCATCAAGACTCACCCTGTTTCTCCCTGTCCTGATATCACATCTCACCATTTGTCTATTAGTGTATCAAAAGTGCCTTCTCATCTCCGTATTCACTTACTGTCTCTGCCTCAGCTTCATAGCATTGGCTTGAATAAGCCTTCCGAGTTCTACGAGGCTTCCTTCAAATGCAACGCGGTCGTGAAACCTTTCTGAATTCAACACGCATGCAACATACACACATGAGGAGAAACCGAATGCTCCTTTCTTTAAATTATGACATGATTCTCTCTGTATATTTTATATTATTTAGTCTTATGCTTCATAGCAGAACTATTTTCACATTCTAAGATGACAGATTATATATAGCCAACTGAAAACTTACTAGGGACAGTATAGAGTATCTCCTATATTCTGCCCTAAGGTTGTGTCCTCTCACTACTGTGGGTTCTTCATCCGAAGCCTGGACCAGGGCACACACCCTAAAAGCCAGGTCTACAGGAGTTAATTCAGCGTTTGTTCTGATCTTGTTTCAGAAACCCCCTTCTCTGCCATGGTTTGCTTGGATAAGGGAGCAGGCATATCTTTCTGCCTGTTTGAACCTTGTCCTCCCTTCCCGCTCTGCACACTGCATGACTGTCCTGGTTAATAGGTCTTGTTGGGTTTGCCGTGCCACCTCCCACAGCTCCCTCCCCTTCTCCACATTAACCTGCATTTCCTGGGTAATGGCGCAGTCACCGGCAGCATTAAAGCTCTCCAGGCTGTTCGCATCACTTCCTTCTTCTTGCCACGCTCGCAGTGGGACTCCACTGGAATTAGCCAACAAGGAGCTCCGAGGTGAGGCTGCTTCCACACAAGCAAAGCTGAGGGGGTGAAGGATCCATTCGGACAGTTCGGGTCCTCAGTCTTACAACAAAACATCAAACCTCAGTCTTAACAACAACGAAAACCAGTTTCATGCCATGCAGCTTCTATATGTGAATTGTCCAGATCTGTTGGACTGTGAAGGGACTCTTTTGTGTGTATATGAAGCCATTAGAATGCAAACACCGGACGAACACTGTTTAAGTGCATCGTGTACCAAAGTTCTGGAGTTACACCAGCTCAAAAAGAACTATGTCCTGCCCTCACATCCCTATAATCCCAGACAAACACATTTCTAGTCTTCTGAGTCTGAAGTAGAAGTATATGTAAGTACGTACATGGTTGCCATTATTACATTAATTACAGAAAGTGGGCTATGGGTGGGGTGGGAGACAGATGGAGATAGTCTTGGCATGATGAATAAAAGACACAGTAATTTTGAAAGTAAATCATCCCAGAATTTTAGATTCAGAACTTGAAAACCTCAACTTATATTCTTAAAACCTGGGTACAAAGGGAAAAAGAGTACTTTACGTATGGCCTGGTGCAAAAGCATTCAGAGACAAGCAAAAGAATTGTGCCTTCCAATCCAGGGAGAAGACTACTGGCTCACATCCAAACTTGGAGGACAGTGATAATTCAGTAGATAATTCAGAATCACTGTTCACCTCTTTAGAGACTTTAAGAATGCAAATGACAGTTGGCTTCCCTGAAGTGCCCAAATTCGGTTGTTTTTTGGACAAATGGAGAAACCATAAACTTCATGGAACAGTTTAGCAGTTTTGCACAAGTCATTGCATGCTCTACCATGTGATCCAGCCATTTCACGCCAGCAGATTCAGCAAAAGGACAGAACTATGCAGACATACAAATGTTCATACTTGAATGTTCATGACGGGGTTGTTTTTAACAGTCCAAGATTGGGCAATCTAAATGTCCATCAGAACGGGAAATGACAAAGCATCATCATAAACGAATCACAATATGATTACATGGAGAAGACAAAGAATGACTATATCTATTTTATTCCACCTTACACAAAAGTCCCGAGGTTTCAGACTCATCTATGCTCACACCGAATGGAGCAGTGGTTTTCGGAACTGAGACACAAAAGGAGAGATTGCAAAGGAACAAGAGGAATCTGTGGACTCCCTCGATCACTATGTAGAAATTGGCATTGGATTCATGTGTGGGGTTCATTATCTTATTGGGTATATCTCCACAAAGCAGTGTTACGTGGGAGGACCAGGGATATAAGAGCCAGGACGTAGAAAAGTCAAGCAGCAAAATTGTTGAGATGTCGGAGCACACAATCTCACAGGAGCTATAAGTCGATGATGCTCACAGTGTTTTGTAGAGGCAGTTCAGTATAAACACAGCATGGTGACTAACTAGAGCAGGATAAATATTACAGAAGAAAGTAATCTGTTGTGGAAGTCTATTTTAAGCTATGCTTAAAATTGTTTTATGTGCTGTTGGGTGAGGAGTATGCCTAGGTCTTGGTGTTTTGTATTATCTGCAGGTGTTGGATTTCTCTGGAGGTTGTTTAATTGCTAATGATCTGCATGTGCTATCAGTAGAATACCTGAGGAGTTCTGAAAGAATAAAAACACCTCAGCTCAGATGCTTACGGTTCCACTGTGGATTGAGTATGGTGCTGGCTATGACAGTGGTTCCCTCTGAGGTCTGGCAGGGCTTCCACCTATGAAAAATGCCTCCTTGTCTTCCATCCTGAGCCCCCATAGCATTGTACTACTGTAGTAGCCTAATGTCAACCTTGAATCTTAGGGATCAGGGAAACGCAGAGTAAATGGGGGAAAGAATATCAGACCCACACAAAGGCCTGTCATGTTTACTGCTAATGGTTACCGAAATACAACCTAGACTCACCCAGGCGTTATGCCTTCAGACACACAGACTTGTGAGGGGTTGTCTAGATTAAGGTTAGCCTTGTCTGAGAGACAGGTTATCTTGGGAACATTAATTGATGTGAGAAGACCCATAACTATGGATGAGACCATTCCCTGGGAAGGAGATCCTGGATAGCATGGAGGAGGGGAATCCTGGGATCCTGGACTCCATGGGGAGGGAGATCCTGGGATCCTGGGCTGCTTGGGGAGGGAGAACTTGGGCAGCATGGGAAATTGAGCCAAGCATTCACCCCTCACTCTCCCCTTCTTCACCGCAGTTACAACACGGCCAGCTCTTGTGACTTTCCTGCCATTACAGTCTGTAACCGAGAACTCTGAGCCAGAATAAACCCTTTTACTCAGAGTTGCTTTTAACCTCAGTATTTTATCACAGCCACAGGAAAAGAAACCCAGACAAGGCAAGCATTGTTTTATTGGCGACAGATACAGCTATGAATTTATATGTGTGTGTGTGATTTGTTATGTTTCTATTTAGATAGTTTTATGTCAGTTGAAGAAACCAGAGATATTACAAAGAGTGAGAGACGCACGTGAGAAATTTGACTTTCTCGTGTCAGGTGGTGGCTGGTTGCAGCAAGAAATACAACGTCAGCTAAATTCTGCAGACTGTGTTCAGAGGGGAAGACAAATGACGCTGAAGTCTCCCTTGAACCACTGAATGGAGGAGAGAATAGAAAGGAGCAAAGAAGCAAGAGAAGTCCTGTGTTTGTTATCACCAGCAGCTGTGTTGTTAGCGACAAAAGCTTTAAGAAAAACTATATTTAGGACAACTGAGTTTCAGAGAGGTAAAAAGCCAATGGGCTTGACAAGGAGTGAGCTGTTGATTTGCTTAGCAAGTGCAGAGGCTACAGCTGGTCATGCGAACGCAGAGTAGTTATGACAATCGCCCGCCTCCCTCTCACCAGTTCCTCATCTGACGATGATCAGTTGATACTCGGCTTCCTGGATGACACACTGTGAACCCACTCAGCTCTACCACGCCCGTCACACCAGGACAGAATCACATCCCCCAAGGCATGTGCTAAATATAAATCCTTTCTCTCCTAAAAGCTCTGTCACGACAAGTCTAATTAATGCATACATTTGGTATCAGAGAACCTTGGGGTTGTTCTTGTGACTAAGTCTGGCCATATGGCTTTTCAGCCTTTGGGAACAGATTGTGGAAGAAATTTGGAAGAGTTTTGGAGAGGTGAGCTATAAAAGCTCACTGGAGGTAGAATTTAATGGTAGTTCTGGGGGAAGATCAGATCAGGATGCGAACAGAACGCAGCAGTAAAGACTATGATTGTGAGGTCTGGGATGGGAACAAGGAGTGTGCTGGAAACTAGACTAGAGACCTCTCATGCTACATTCTGCTTAAGCTTAAAGCTTCATACATTTTTGTATGTCCTGAGACTCTGTGGAAAGCCGATCTGAAGGGTGACCGACCTATTAATCTGGAAGAAGAATTTTCAAGCCCAGCCTCCAGGCTGCAACACGATAGTTGCTCCCTCCTTCCTGTTGTATTAACAGTAAAAATCAGGAGCAAAAATCAGAAAAGAGAGATCTGGAAACCGTGTAGTTTAATCACCAGAGCCAGTATAGGGTCTGGAAATAGCTCAGTCACGAAAGTGCTTGCCATGCAAGCAACGCATGTGCCATGGAATGAGTTCAGTCCCAGGCACTGTGCAAAAATTTCTACTCCAGATAATTAACAAGAAGAGTTAAAGATGCTTTGAGACTGGGAAGGTCTGCGGTATCAACCTGTCTGCTGTGACAGGTCAGTCCAGAGCTTTCCTGGCCCATAAGCTGGTTCCATTCATGGTCGCCAAATAGCCATATGCGTCTGATGAAATATCAATGCCTTGGAAAGCCATTTTTCCCCTTTACTTCCTCTAAAATACAATGAAACCTTTCTCCAGTGCCCAGGTAGGCCAGGAGATCACTCACGTGCATGTTGTCTTCCTCAGCTGAGCCGTGTGTGCATCCCTAAAGGAGCAGACAGCATGGGAACAGGGGCCTTAAGTGGTCAGAAGCCGAGCTGTTCACACAGCAGGAAGACAGTGAAGAACCAACCGAGCAGCAAGGAAGAAACGGAAAGGGTAGTGGGGGGCAGTTCCCAACGCTTGGGCGGCATTTAATTTACTTTCTGTAATTGATTTTTCACATGCTCGCTCCAAAGTAGGCACTGTGGTTTCGATACTAGCAGGAGGCTCTTGAAGAGGCAAAGAGAGGGGAAAACTTTGGCCAAAGTATTATTATGTTTCCAGAGCAGTCTTGCTGCCTTCCCAGACCCTCAGAGGCACTCGGGGTGGTGTATATCACACAGAGGGTGATATAATACTCTCATGGTAGTGGATACTAGTGCCAGCAATAAACCTAATCAAGAAAATATCCCGTAGGCATGTCCAGAGGCAAATAAGAGAGCCAGCTCCTGCTAGCACAAACCCTCTGGAGAAATGCATTCTTACAATTTGGTTTCTTCAGAAGCACTCTTGATAGCACAATCTGTATTCGTCAAGGTTCTCTAAGGAACAGAATTGATAGAATGAATTTATTAGATTGGTTTATGGGATGTTGAGTAGTCCAACAATGAATGTCTACAAGGACTGATATCTCAGCAGTCCCAAACTGATACTGAAGGCCTGGAGGATTCCTGGAGAGCTGATGGTCTTCAGTCTACACTGGAATCCCAAAGAACGTTTGTTCTACCATCTCTGAATAAACACTACAGCAAGTGAGGGCAAGCAGGCAAAGGGGAATTTCCATCTTCCACGTTCTTTGACCTGGGCTACCACCAGAAGATGCCACCCACATTTAAGGAGGGTCTTCCTGCTTCAAATAATCTGAGCAAGAAAATCCCTCCCTTACAGGAGTGCCCACAAACTTGTGTGTTAGTTGGTTCTAGATGCGGTCAAGTCGACAGTGACAGTTAGCCATCGTATGTATTGTCTTTGTGTAGAATGCCACCTAACAGAAACGGTCGATCTCTGAAGTTAGCGACCACATGTGAAAACAGATGAGTTGTTCCACAGAGCAGGTGCCACGGAATGAGTGAACCACTGAGAACACTATGCTAAGTGAAATAAACGGGTCACAAAAGGGCAAATACTGATGCTCACGTGAGGGCCAGAGAACAGCCAGTCACCGACACAGAAGGTGGAATGGTGCCTGCTGACGGCTGGGAGAAAGGAGAATGGAGATTCAGCTTGGGAAATGGAAAGATCTGGAAATGGGCAGTTACTCAACAATGTGAGCATACTTAATACTTCAGAGCGGTGCATTTAGACATGGTTAAAATTTTGCTATGCGTGTTTTACCACACGAAAGCGTGAGTTCGCTGCGATGAGTCAAACGATCTGATTTTCTTTTACACTGGGTTGGTAAATTGGGGACAGGAAACAGTTTCACACATCTGACAGCTCTCGTTATAGACAGGAAATGAGGACTTGACAATACCGCTCACAGGATGGCTGAGGCTAGTTGAATAGCATTTGAAGGAACCGGGTCACTCGCTGTGTGGCTCCTCGATCCCAACTCGTTTCTAAACATAAATCTCTTAGGGAAGAGTCCTTGCCTCCGGGGCATTAGGAAGTTTCTAGGTAGTTCTAAGGTGCAGCTAGAAGCAGCTGCTTAACAGAGACCAGACCAAAGGAGGGTGTCTGTGACACGCTCAGTTCCACATGGGGAAGCATCGGTCAACTCAAATCCAGCATCTCTAGTTCCCCAATATAAACTCCAAACCATTGACAGATCTCATAGCATCCCCGAGGCTCACTTACTCATACGGAAGGATTAGCACTGATCACCTAATTCCTTTGGCATAATGTCCTCAAGATTCATCCATGTGATAGTACAGTTTCAGAATGTTCTTTTTTTAAGGGCTAAGTGGTATCCCATTAGTTCCTTTATGTGTGTATCTATTTATCTATTAACACACATTTAAGCTTTTCCACATATCGTGACTAGTGCTTCAGTGCACTGAAAGCATAGATACGTCCTTGGCCACTGATGTCAATGTTCTGAATAAACACCCAGAGGAGGGTTTCCAAGCCATACGGTTGTTCTATCTTTCAGTGTTTTGAAGCCCCTCAGTGCTGTTTTCATGAACATTTCCCATTCCCAACTGTGCACAAGTGTCCTGGTTTCTCTACAATCTAACCCAAATCTACCCTGTCTTTTTTTTTTTTTTTTTTTTTTTTTTTTTTTTTTGTAAGAACCACCCCGGCATTATACGACAGGTGCACGAGGTGATATCTCCTCATTAGTTTGATTTCATTTCGTCATAGTAAGGGACATTATTCTGAGTGAGTTGAACCAACTATAGAAGGAACAATAATGCACAACTCCGGTTACGTAAGACTGCCACAGTCATAGAGTCGGGGAGAAGTATGGTGGGTAGCTAAGGCTAGCAGGGGAAGGAAGCGGGATAGAGGCCATGAAGCTGCAGACAGGCAAGGCGCGTGTGATTGGTGCACAGTATCAGGCAGGTAGCTGACAATGCTACATCATCCGTAAAGCGCCGTGAAGACAGTAGATTCCCCATTAAGTGTTCTTACAAGAAAATAAATAATAAACTAGAATTAGGAGGGGGAGGGGGATCAGTGTGTAAATCACTTGCATGGCAATCATGAGGACCAGAGTTTGGATCTACAGAAGCCAGAACCCATGTAAAAAGTCAAACAGGCATGGTAGCAGCCTACAATCCCAACCCTCAGAAGGAAGAGACAGGAGGTCCCTGGAGCAGGCTGGCTAGCTGGAATATCCAGAATTGCAGCGCTCTGGCTTTAGGGAGAGACCTTACCTCAGTAGAGTGGAAAGCAACTGAGGAAGACACCTGAAGTCAACTTCGGGTCAAATTTGGGTCTCCACACACACATGTTCACTTGTGCATGCCTGCACACACACAGAGACATACACACACACGTACCTACATATATGCAGGCAGTCATATATACATGCTCACTCACCACATACATGCAGTGCAAATCCCACAAAAATATATTAAGTAAAATCAATAAAATGAAATACAGAGTAGAAAAGAAAGGCATTTGTGTGGGAAGATTCTTGAAGAGCCACAGAAGGCTTTCTCAAGGTCTTGGATAATATATAGTGGGTAAAATAGGATATGTATCACAGGGGGCAGGTCCACCTTCAGGACAGGGTACATCCGACCCAAGCTACTGAGGGTTTGAAATAACAGTGATGCTCGGGCTATATAAAGTCCCACAGGAAATCCTCTGAACGGATCAAGGACCACCATCATGAGAAATCCTGAGACTTCAAGTGAGAATGTCCCTAGCTGTTCCATGGAAAGCATCCCTGAAGCAGTCAAAGGTCGTGCCAAGAAAACTGAATCATTTCTGTCAGTTATGGTCAGTCAGCGTCAAGCAACAAGTGGGAGGCAACTAGGGCCGCTCCAATTAGCATCAACAGAGACTGTCTGTAGAAGTAGGCAAGAAGTGAATCGATGAGTAACAGATACTTGAGCAAGAAGAGAAAAGACTAGCTCGGAAAGACTAGCTGCATGGGGAAAAAATGCTTTGAGAAAAATAGCCATTTTAAAGAACTGTTACTTTGGCTTGAACTAATAGAACAAGCAATGCGTTCTACTGCTGTTGATGAAATAATGTCTCTCAATGAAATAATTAACATAAAAGCAGGGCACAGCCACACCTACCTATAATTAACTCCAGAGTCAGGGAACAGAGCCCAGCTGATCCTGGGAATTCACTAGCTAGCTAGCCTAGCTGTACTGGGAGCTTCAGGTTCAGGGAGAGACCCTGTCTCAAAGAGAAGACACCCACTGTTCTCTTCTGGCCTTTGCATGCTTCTGCATCAGCACATGCACTTGAACATCTAAGTGAGGACACATACACCTCACACAAGATAAATAAATAACCACACCCCAGCGTTCCTTAATTGACATACTAGTATGGCCGACTGAGCTGCACAACTTAGCATCAAGAACATTGAGAATCCGTTGTTTCCCACCACGACCCCAGGTTACTGCTACCCCACATCACCGGAGAGGGTCAGACTCAAAACTCCAAAAACAGTTTCTACTGAACATCTATGAACATCTATCACTCTTACACCTTTATAAATTAAGAAGAAAAAAAAAACCTCAAATCAAGCCAGAGTTAGTTGGGGCCGCCTGGACAATGAGATGAATAATCATCCTAAACCGGTGAGAGTAATGTTCTACTAAATATTTAGCTTCTCTAAATTTCTAGGTTGTGTTATGCCTTCCAGATCATTTACTTTAAAAAAAGAAAGAGAAAACTTTACTTTGAGATGCATACATTGAAGAAAAATTAAATAAGTAATAAAGGCTTTAGATTTGCTGCCTGAAAAAAAAACAGCATTAATGGCAACACAGATTTTTACCACCGAAGGAATATGAGTATTTTGAGGAAAACCCTCTATGAATGGTGTGAGGCTTGTCTGACAGGACAAAGAGATAAAAAGAGAAATATCTGAGGTGCAAGAGACTGGGGGTGGGGAAAGTGGATTGATTCACTATAAATGGTGTCCTTGAAAGGATCACAGGTCCAAGTCACTTCAGCAGGAGGAGGGTGAGCGGGTCCTGTTCACTAGACACAAAATCATGACTCACACTCTGCTGTCCTTTCTAAAGACCACAGCGAGCCCGAGCGTTATCAAAACGACATTTTCCACATGATCCGAGCTAATACACCGGAGTAATGTGAAAGAGTATGAACTGGTCTTTTGAAGGGAGTGTTCTGACTTGCTATTTTCAATGTGGAAAACAAAGCCAATTCTTGTGAATTAATCCTCTGGGGTGGGCAAGGGAAACAAACCTGTGAGAGAAAGTTGTCTATCCTGATTCTCTGAACTCTTCCTCATGGAAATCTATTTTAAATGCCCTCTTTGGGAGTGGTAATACAGGGTTGTCTTTTTCTTTAATACATATGATCGTGTGCAGTTAGATATGACATAGTTACGAGTCAGACACCAGATTTTCAGTGGGGCATTCTTGTGACTCGGGGTAGATGAATCCGGCTTCCTCTTCTTCTCACTCTGTGTTTATCATCTCGACAGACGATGCTGGCACATTTCTGTCCTGTCCAAGGCATGGGGTAAAGTGTAGGTGGAATAAATACTTCTTTGAGTCGGAAGGAGAGGAAGACTTGGACTGGGGTTAAGCAGAGAATCGCCACTTGGTTTTAATTTTACTCCAGGACAAAGACATCCCATATCTGTCCATCCTGTGAGGCATCTGGAATGTTCTGTTTCTCCCTCAGAACGTTAAATCAATGCACACAAAGAGTGTTCCAAGGGATAATAGGAGAAAGTGAAAGTCCTAAGAAGAGAGGAAAACACAGATCATCTCCCAAGAAGCAAGATGGTTTGCTGCGATTTTAACAGGTGCCGAAAGCAAATGCCGTCACCTCCTACCTCTTTCGTCTCCTGTGGGTCCTAGGCTGCCCAAGACACAACCCTGAGCCCCAGGACACAGCCCTGTAAAATGTGAAAACGGGAAGACTCCATGTGACTCCCCCCTCCCCCACCCGGTCCCCTTTTCTCTTTCTTCCTCCAGCCCTGAGCACTGTGTTAATCACTTCCAAAAGGGCTTTCCTCACAAGAGATGGATTGAGGGAGAGAAGGGGACAGCACCATCATTGTTCTTAGACAAAGACAGAGCGAGACAAGACAGAAGGGTGAGTCACCCAGAGGACAGAAAGCAGAACCTCATCTGCAATGCAGGGCCTGGCATCCCAGATGTTACCAAAGCACCATCATCCCTCCCTGCAAGAAAAATTGGATTAGTCACCATCCTGTCTCCTAATGGACACACTCTGTGCTCTTTAGAGCTTCATTTACTGGGTTAATAGTGCTTTGCCTGAGTTCCTTTGCTATGGGAAAAAAAAAAAAACCTGTAAGAAGAAATATTCTGGGTGCAGTCCGCAGCCGCTGACACAAGTAATATCGTATTCATCACAGACAGACCTCGTATCTCATTACTACTGAAGAGCTGCCCGGAGGCATCCGAGCCTGGCCAGGCCAGGCCTCTCATGTGGAACGGTTCAGGTATATTGTGAAATGATTTAATGCGATAATAATGTCCACTTTGCGAGATAGATTATGTTTTTTATAGTGGCTGATGGTTAATGAATGATACATTAGCAAACATCACTAAAACATTATGGGGGGGGGATGCAGATGCTGACACGGGGCGCTTTCTCCCTGCCACTTTCTTGGCTTTCTCCCCGAGTGGTCGGGCTACCGCCCTCCCCCCACTTCCTTTGCCTAAAGATGGAAGGCAGAACTTACAAGAATCAGAAAACTTAATTTATTTATTTATTTATTTTCTTAAAGAAAGGAAGAATCCCAGCTGCACGGCCCTGCCTCCCGCCTCTCCTCACCAGAAGGAGGCATGAATACTAAAAGACATTCAAACATGACCTGAAATATCTCTTCTTAAATCAAATGAGAATCAATGAAAGTACGAACCTGAACAAATACATTATATGTTGACCCAGTTTATTAGATGAAGCCGTTTACCCTGATTTGATTTATCTGGCAATACACAGCTCAGCTGTGAAATGAAATAAGCTCAGCCCATTCACCTTATTTACTGTATCATCCCCGCTCTTGCTAACGTTGCCTGGTTAAGGGCTGTCAGCCTTTCCATTACAAATCTCTCTTTGCAGCGGTTTCTCAGCTTTGCTTCCCGCTGTTGCATAGCATGGCCAACCCTGCCCAAGAGGACAGCCTTGGAACAGACTGCTGTAAGTCCGTGCTTGTCCTCATGGTCCCTGCTGCTGAATGACTAGGACCCTCCCTGCAGGTGCCACCGTGTTGGTGAAGAGGGCAACCGAACTCTCAGTGTTTTTCTTTCTTCTCTCCTTGGCCTTCCCTAAGTGAACGTGTCCATGTGCTCATCTTTTCGTTGTCATTTATTGTGGAAAGCAAACACCCGCCTGGTTCCCAGGACCCAACTCTACCACCGTCCGGTCCTCGTGGGCAGTGAGGGGATGACATCATAGAAGATGTGTGATTCACAGAGGACCTGCCTAGAGGAAAGGGGATAGATGCTGATTCCCAGACCCAGTGAGGTCAGTATGGAAACCCAGCAAACGAGGTAAGGAGGATGTGGGTGCTGTTAAAGTTTCATGCAGAGGGTAATAAATCAGTCCCACCGCTGATCCAGGCCCACTACGCATACAACACCATGAAAACAAGACATAGACAAGACCCTTCTGCATGAGTTCCCACACATCTCCAGACTCTAGTGCAGGGCACGCTGATGCCCAGTGGAGAGCAGAAGGGCAGAAAGATCCAGGGTACCAAGGAGTGGTACAAGAGCACCTGCTGTATCCCTGTGAGGTCTCCACTGCTTCAATCTGGACCCGGTGATAGCCCTGGGGCTCTCTGCTGTGCAGCTGACCCAGGAATCTCGGGGGGGAGAGGGGGCGCTTCCAAGTGACATGGAAGGCTGGCCCCAGGGCTGCCCTGTCCTAAAATGCCACTAAAGTAAAAGCAATGAGATTAAAAATGTTATCACCACAGGGGTAATGAGAATAGGAGGTGGGCTATGTAAACCAGTTTGGGGACACTAGCAACCTTCCAGGCTGGCAACCGACACGGTAACCTATAAGAATTGACTACACTGAGGACGTGCGAATGCCTCCGGGTGATATCTTACCCAGAGCAGATGACTCTGATTTAACTGAACTCACCTAGAAAGGCTGCATAGGACAGGCACAGCAGAGGACAGATGTCACCATCCTCAAAACAGGTGGTAATGGAAAGTCTTCACTGTAGTTTGGGTCTAGAATGTTCCCCCAAAGGCCCCAATGTTCTAAATGATTGGCCCCAAGTCTGTGGCACTATTAGGAAGTGGTGGATTCTTTAGCCTAGTGGAAGTGAGGTCATTGGGTGTGGGGGTTGTCACTGAAAAGAAGTGTGAGACAAGTTTCTCCCACAGCCTGTTTCCCAGTTGTCATGATGAGAGCAGCTTCGCTCTACCATGCACCCCACACCGTGCTGTGCTGCCTCACCACAGGCCCAAAACAAGGACATCAACCAACCACTGATTGGGTCCACGAAGTAATTAAATTTTCCTCCTTTGAATTTGATTTGTCCCAGATATTCTGTCGCATCAGTAGAAAGCTGATTAACAGTCTACAAACAAGCAATGGGACTCCCCAGATCCCTCTGTCCAGTGTGTTACCCAAAGGCTATTGGTGGGACAGTAGCAGGTATTTTTCAGAACTGATGGATAAATGCTAGAGATACAGACATAAAAAAGAGTAAGGGGGCGGGGAGGAGACATGAAAAGAAGTGTTCGTACAAGAAAAACCCAAAACTGCCAGAGAGAAAAATATGACCTCATTTACAATAGGCTGGGCAGGGAACAACTGTCACCAAGGTCAAGGCATGTAGACAATAGCCATTAGGATCCTACTGGGGTGAGAGGGAGAAGGTGGTTGAGAGACAGTGTAAGGGAGGGAGATCTTTATCTCCAGAACAGGAAGAAGGGGATAGGATTTTTGCTGGTATTTGAATTCATATCAGTGAGAACATATTTGTAAGTGCAGGGATAAAACCAAAAGAGAAAGCTTACATAATCAAATGTGATTCGTCTCTCGGGAATAAGGGGTGTGGAAGGCAGGGAGGTGATGCTAAGATTAGATTTAGGGCACCCCTGCCGTGATACCTGGGTCAAATTTTAAGCTTTTCTTTTCGCAAACACTTCGGGACAACATACAACAAAAGCAAACAAACAAACAGACAAACATGTAGCTAAAAGTAAATGAAATTACAGTACGCAGGCAGGCTTCCACTTCCCCCTTTTGACTCAGATTTATCTTTGAACCTGAAGAGGCCTTGACTGTAGGGCTGGAGAGGGTACTCGTCTATGATCAAGTTTAACAACCGCACAACTAATAACTAATTATAAATCTAGTAGGATGATAGGCTGTAATAAAAGTTACTTAAAACTTACAAGTCGTTTCTTTCTAAAATTTTGCACTTAGTATTTTTAGACCACCACTACCCTCAGGTAACTGAAATCGAAAGCGAAACCTCAAATAAAGGGACTACTGCAATCTCTTCTTTCCTTGCCTTCTCCATTCTTCCAATTAGGCTCTAAATACCTTGCGTGTGGAAAACTGTGCTAGCAATGATCAACTTCCAAGTTAGCTTTGAACTTGCATTCTGACGCTGACTTTGCCTTTGCCTGTGCCCCCATGCCTCAGATTCATGTCTCTAATGTACACCAAGCAGCAGGGTCCATATTCCTTCTCTAACCTCAGGATCTAATGAGTCACCTAGTGGTTGTCCACATCAAACAAGAAGATGCTTGGACGTGGCCTGGTGTGAAGCTCAGCTGGGAGAGTACGCACTTGGCTTGGCCATGCCCCAGGCTCTACCCCACGCATCAGAATGAGCAACAAAACACAAAATGCGGGATGAGCGATATGGACACTTGTTTGATGGGGAAATTAGATTCCCCTGCACTCATATAGATACAGAAAGCACATTCTCATGGAAGCCCACGTGTCTCAGCTTTGAGGCGCTCTCGGTAAGTACATGGGATAGAGAGCGACACTGTCTCTGAGCCTGTGGCGAGGAGGAACTGCCTCCTGCCTCTTAGAACCTTTCTTGCTGAGAAACATTCCATGATCTCCTTTTATGGTTCAAACAGTAGAGAATCTGCAGCAATACCTGACAACTGGTGGGAACTGGTATTCAGATGCTGTTTATGAACCTGCTCCACTACCTGCTGTGCTAGTGAGGCTCCTTTCAAATGTGACTTTAATTCTGACATGTATATCTAGGGAAGAACTGTTGCCCATTGTAAGGTAAATATATATATACATACATATATATATGTATGTATATATATTCTTCTGTAACTCTAGCTCATGATAAGTCAACAAAACACCATTGAGAATAAATCACTGATTTGGTGCCCAGACATCTTGGACCTTATGGGATTCAGAAATTCATTTTATGCATAATGTCGATGAAACTGCTATAGTTTACTAGCTTTCAGCAATGTACCTGAGCCCAGCTTCCAGCAAGGCACCTAAACCCAACTTCCAACAGTGCACCTAAACCCAGCTTCCAATGGTGCACCTAAATCCAACTAGCTTTCTCCTAATGTAGAAGCTGGTTCTGACTTTCTCTTTTGCTCAAGCAGTAAAATTTGTCACCATTGATATGCTAGAAGATACCACTGTGTTCATCTCAGAGCTGGACCTTATTCCCAGACTCTGAGAATATGAACAGAGCTGTCTGTGGGCCGGAGAGTCAGATGTCTAGAGGAAGTCCAGAGTATCGGAGGGGAGATGATTCATCAAATCATACGAAAGCCAAATAGATCTGGATCATTCAAAACATTTTTCTGTGTTGCTGGACCATACCAAGAAAGACTTGTGGAAGACCTCTGGCCTTGTAAAGCATGCCCGCACACACACACACACACACACACACACACACACACACACACACAATACATGTGTATATATGTCACAAAAAAAAATGCTCACATACACTCATAGCAACCTCAGAAATAAATAAGGAGTAAAACAATTCTGTCAGGAATTCTCCAAACATAAGGTTTAAACATCTTTTTTCAAAACTACTCTATCATTGTGTATATATATGCTTGTTTTGTGTGTGTGTGTGTGTGTGTGTGTGATATGCATACAATACCCATGGAGGCCAAATGAGGGCATAAGATCCCCTGGAACTGGAGTTAAAGACAGCTATAAGCTGCCAGGTGAGTCCTGGGTTTGAACCTGGATCCTCTAGGTAGAGCAGCCACTGCTCTTAACTGCTGAGCCACCTCTCTGGCCCCAGGCTTGAGCATCTTACTGCCTGGCTAAGTAATACTACTGGCAAAGTAGGCACCACCTGTCCTCTAGGAAATGTGGGTCTGATACTGTACTTACTCTCCTTTACCGTTGCTGTTTTCTTGTTTAAACTGCTTCAAGAGTTACCTTTAAAAACACATTACTTAACACAAAACCATTTGGGGAGATCCTCCCCCCCCCTCAATTCACAACAGATACAAATAGGCCAAGCCTTTATTTTCACATCTGTTCTTCATTCAGGGATCTGAATGTATTTGGATAGAAGGACTTGTTTGACTTGTTTATTCCAGATTCCTGTTGAGCACAAATTAGGCTAGGACCTACTCTGTAGTCCTGATAGACATAACAAAATCCTACTGAAGGGACCCAGGAGCCAACACAGCAGATGGGTGCCCCATCCAGACTTCCATTCACATTATGTCATCATACAGCCACCACCATGCTGAGATCTGCTTACCTCTCTGTGTTACAGTGGTGTTATAGCATGGGGGAAACTCCCAAGAGCCCCTCATATCGGGATACTGTTACTTCCTAAAGTCCAAATATTTCAGTCCATTCATTCTTTTGAAAGTAAATTCATCAGGATTTTACCTGTGGTGGAGTTTGAATAGTTTTGGGGATAAGTTGGCCCGCCTCGTAGGTGTCAGGGCATAAGCTCAACGATACTTCATGAGGCTAAGATGGCCCGAGCTGCACGCTCGAGAAAACCCAACGAGACACTTCTCATCTTTACTCAAAGCTACTGCAGTTTAGATATGAATCTTCTGCAAACGCTTGTTGCAGAAGCATAGTTTTAGTTGTGTTTAAAGTACTGTTTTATGCACTATTGGGTGAGGGGCTCCCTAGGTTTTCAAGTTTTGTATTTTGTTGGATTTGTGTGGAGGGATGTTTGAGTGCTTATGATCTGCACATGAAGAGTTCTCAATCAATAAAAACACCTGAGCTCAGACACTCAGGGTTCCACTGTCCAGTACGCCATTGGCCATGATGGTAGTTCCCTCTGCTAAGGTCTGATAGGGTTTGCAATTAATTGCAATTTGTGATTAAGTTTGTAACATTAAAGTTTAAATTTCAGTAGCAGTGAAGTCACTTCTGAATTTTAAGTTGTTGTAATAAAGTTGTAAAATAGAATGGGAATAACTCTAAGTTCATCTCATTGTGTTATGGTCTGTGCTCAGCAGCCCTCTGTTACAAAAAGGCCACTAAACATGGGGACTTCAAGATACTTTCCTTAGAAGGGATATTAGAGAAATACATCTTTTAATATAGCAACAACAACAGCAATAATATAACAATAATAAAGGAATGTAGTATAACATATGCTCTATAGCCAGGTGGGTGATGAGAATTTCTTGTCCAGGACCCTGGAAACCTTCCCCTTCACGAAGGGAGCTTAAATTTAGGTAAAGATGCTGGATATCTAGGCATTGTTCCCACATAAGAAGTCGATCTCCCAAAGTTCTCACAGGAAGCAATCCCTTATGTCAGCAGTGTATGAGAAGAGTCACCATCCTTCTCTCTTCAAATCCTACAGATGTCAGCAGATCCTCCCTTCCCCCAGAGGTTCAGGAGAGGGTCTCTTTCTTGTCTTTTCCAAGCAGTAACCTTCCAAGGCATCTTTGGTTCCTTGCCCTCTTCCACCATTTTCAAATCCAGCAATGGAGCATCTCCATCAGACTTCCGTAGTTCTCTTTTCTGTAGTTAAATCACCCTCATTCTTCCTCTTGTGGGGTCACTTCAGGTATACCCAAGCAATACAAGATAACTCTCTCTTGTCCATATCCTAATGTAATCACATCTGCTGTCTCTTGCCACATCAGGAAACACTCACAGGTTCCATTGGTAAGGACCTTTGGGACTCATGGAAAACCCTGCCATGCCCTTCACAGCACCCAACCCACAAGTAAAGCTGGCTTAAATCATCCTGACCAGACCAGTAGCTAAAGGAATCTACCACCAATTACTATAGTCAACACCACATGGAACAGAACAATAATTCAGCTTAACCCTGCCCTAGTTTCTGATCCACAAGACTATGAAGTATAATAAAATGTTGACTAGTGTAAGCAGGGGTAACGCAGCCAACTGAAACAAGTACGCTCGGGTCTGGGTTATCCATTCGCCTCTCTGTATACATGTCAGCCTTGTGAGGGAAGCATTTGTCTTTGTGTTGGCTGCCAGGTCAAGACCCTCCAAGGCCTGTTCCAGCTTCTTCCAACAGTGCTGCTCGAGAGGAAGACACCAAAGGAAGGTGTCAGAGCTGCTACCTTTGAACGGAGTTGGTTCTGAGTAGGTGAAAACTCTCCTGAAACAGCTTCCCCCTTTCCTCTTCAGACTTTTCACCCTCTGTTTTTCTTCATGTGTTCCCTCAAAATCTGAAGGACAGCTTGCTTTCAGAGTGGAGTGGGAATCATAAGTCTGAGAAGTAGGAGATCAGCTCCTTCTCACTCCAGTCTCTGCCTTATGGGCAGAAGGGACTTGACCACATCCATACCTGCCCATCAGCCATGCCCACAATGGTTCTTACCACTCCTAGCTCCACTGGTTGTCCTGATAGCCTTTTGCCCTTCATCTGTCACCACGGGAACAAGATGTGCTCTCTGCTTTTAGTGTTTGGAAGACCGAGGTCTCTGATGCTGATCCTGAAACATGCTGTGTTAATAAACACCCCTAAACAATTGAAAGCACTCCAGAGTCTGTTTAAAACTACAAAGGGCTCTCCAGATGAAATGCTGCTTGTTTACTGGAGCTTGACTAGAGACCTTTTGTTTCCTGGAATGCACACTTCATTTCTTCAGCAGTACAGGCCATTCGTTTCTTTAGAGAGACACGTGTGGTGGAAGACAGGACGTCAGAATGGAAGGATGTCATCACAGCCTAACTTCTTAAGGATCCTGGTGCCCATCACCCTCTGCTGGAGCCCAAGCTAATCCTCCAAACCCCTTCAGACTCTCGACTGATGTTGATTAAGGTCAATTCCTACCAAAGCATTTGCACTTTATTAGGTAATTTTGGAAAATCTGCCTCAAAGTGGTTGATATAATTTACCAGTGGACTTGTGGAGAGGTGGAGAATTTGGGGATGAGTATGTGAAAGTACTCTTTGTGGGATGAACAAATGGGAACACCCCCATCCCCCAGCTCAGTACTACAAGACTTACACACGGTCTTCCTGCACTTCTGTGGCCTTAAACCCACTTACAGTTTCAAAGTGAAAGATTAGAACCAGATCAGAAAATCATCTTGGTTGGTGGCTTTTAGTAATGTCTACTGAGATCACAGGGGTCCAGAATTTGGGATAAGTAACTTCCCCTTTATCTCCTTTAGACATGCCTCAATATTGCCTGAAGCAAATGTTTCTTTGCTTGTTTATGAGTATTTGGGAGTTGTTTTGGGAGGGGGTTGTTGTTTATTATTAATTGGGGGATTTTGTTGTTTTTTGCTTTGAATCAGAGGCTTATTGTGTAGTCCTGACTGGCCTGATCAGGTTGGCCTTAAACTCAGAGATCCAGATGCTCTGCCTCCCAAGTTCTAAGAGTCAGTAACAGGCCTAGATCTGGAAGAGGTGAACAATATTAGGATGGCCATTCAATTTACTTTCTCTAGGGCTGAGGTGTTCCTAGGATACTGAATTTATAGTTGCAAATAGAAAGTTCTTGAAAACTGGGGCAAGTTTTGTCCAACCCTGCAATTCTAGCATGATGAGTAGAAAATGGAAAATAAATAGCAACCATGGAATTCCAACTGTAAGTCATGTACAGAACAAGACAAAAAAAAAAACAAGAGAAAAATACAATAAATTGAACAGTTTCCAAAAGAGACAACAAGATTGATATTTAAAGGATCAGCAGCAGTAGCTAATAATACAAGAGATAAAGTGTCCTATCAGAAGTTACAAACACTAGCTAAAACTTGATGCTCTTCCTGGGTCAGAAATGCAGACTACTTCAATAATTCTGTGTTGTTCCTCAAGGATAATGGACAGTCACTGCAATATTTAATAAAGGGAATAAAGTTCACATACCATCAGGTTCTGCCACAGGCCTCACTGCCAAGTTGTCTGTCTGTTGTGAGAGCCAGCTCTACTCCACACTGGCTCCTAACCAAAATCCCTTTCAGACACCATGAACCATGCCACTCTTTTCGCCATCCACAAATTGAAATATGCGTGGAAATCAGCCAATCTTCAATAACTAGTGATGGGTACATGTAAACAATCCCCACACACTTTCACAGCTATTTGAGAAGCTCCTGGAATCTAGCCACACACCCCGGCCATGGGAAAAAGGCTGGCCTCCTCCTCTAGCCATGTTTGCTCAGCTTCCTAGAACCCTTTATGGTCCTTTCGAGGTGTATTGATCTGATGAAGAGCTGGGGTTCCTAAGTTGTCATATCTCAAAACGTAAGCCCAGGATCAAGATGTTTGCATCTCCTGGGGACTGATCAGAAAAGCTGACTTCTGGGTCCCACACAGACCTGCTGAAATAGAACCTCTAGAATGGGGGCTGGGCAGTCATATGATTCTCATTCACCACAATCAGTAGCCAAGTATGATGACAAAGAACTGTCATGTCAACACTTGAGAGGTAGAAGTAAGAAAATCAAGAGTTCAAGGTCAGCCTTGGCCACAGTGGGAATTTGAGGCCACTCTGGGATACCTAGGATCCTCTCTGAAAACAAACAAAAAAAGCTGACCTCGAAAAGTTAGTGTTCCACATCCAGACTTCTCCTTGCCTCCCTGATCCGTTCCCCTCACCTGTGGGGAGCCTTGCCTATTGGTCGCACTCCAGGTCAGCTGTCTCCACCCAGCTTACCAGACTTCTCGATTGGCCAAGATTCTGCATTTAATCTCTCTCTCTCTCTCTCTCTCTCTCTCTCTCTCTCTCTCTCTCTCTCTCTCTTTTAACACAATACTTGTATTAATTACTTGAGCTTTTCATATAATTTATCTCAATCACACCCTTTTCCCATTCCTCCCTGGTCCACTCTCCCACCACTGTGCCCTCAAAAATAAAAAAATTTAAGTCTCGTCTGTGTGGCGGGATTATGGATCACGTGCACTGTCATGATTTTTGGAGTCAGCAGGCAAATCTGATCATGGTCATCCACCTGGCCTATATTAGCCTGAGATCAAGCATGACAAAGGCCAACCGGAAGTTGAGCTTCACTGCCCAAACACGTAGGCACCTGGACATCCCACAGGCACCCGGACACCCCGTAGGCCGCCACAGATGCCTGTAGGATGTCTGGGCACATTTAATCTCTTAACAACAGCCCACATTCACTCATTCTCCTGCCTCTCCTATTCATCTCAAGTTAGTGATTACACTCTCCAATTTATCCCCATTTCTGCAATGCATCCTGGCAAGCCACATCACCAGCTCTAATCGGTAGTTGGCTCCAATGCATCCTCTTCTTCCCTCACTTCCTCCCTCCTTCCCTTCCTTCCTTTCTGCTCTCCTCCCTTCCCATCTTTTTGTCTATCCCTCCTCCTTGCTCCTTCCTTCATTCCTTTCCTTTCTCCTTTTTGCTCCCCACCTCCACCTTGTCTCAGCTGCCTCCTCCCTATTGGACACTACTGCGCAGCTTTCATCCTCAGGCACAGACTATCTTATGAACTTCTGGAGGAATCCTTGCCATAAACAGAGCTGTGCCAATGCTTGTTCCCAGCCAAGCCCCCAGCTGCCACTCAGGGTCACTGTGGAGTGTGGTAAGATGTAAGGCTCCAGACCAAACAGTGGAATCCTAACTCCTCCTCCTCCTCCTTAGGACAGTCTTTTAAATATTTGTGGATAATTATCACCTCCTCCCCAGGCTTCTTGTCACCAAGCTGTAAATCAAAACCATCTCTTTTCTCGCCACATGCTGAGGTTTTATAAGTATGTAGCCCCTGTCCTGCTCCTCGGCAGCTTGGGTTCTTCATTGCCTCTTTTCAAATGCTCCTGTCATAAATCATTGCCAGGGCTGGGCATCAGTATATCTCAGCATCAGTAGAACTCCTGGATGTCTCTGCACATCATATTCCTTGGGGAAAGGGCCTTCCTTCCACCCCCAGAACCAATCACTCTTTGGACATGTACCAAATTATTGGTTAAATGTCACCATAAAATATTGCCAACCACCATACTTTTTAAAGGAATCTTGGAAAATATAGGCATACAGTGGTCTCATCCCAAATACTCAGAATTTTCAGAAAGTGGGAGCCCTCTGAAGGAGGCCAGAGCTTTTGAAATGCTCAGGTTATTCTTTTGATTGACCATCTCTAATGTATCACTAACCCTGTTTAAAAATACAATACAGTAAAACTTTTGACTCTGAACTGTGGAAATGCCATCTCAAATAATCAGTTATTCATTCACGAAGACTCTCTTTGGTATATGAGCAGAAAATGATATTAGACTGTTTTGTTCCATCTCCCCAGAATTAGAGTGTTCCAAGCCCCCATGGCATTTCAGTGCAGAATTTCAAATAGAAAAACAAACAGGCAATCAATAATTACCCATCTTGCTTCATTCAAGTAGTACCATGGGAAAAATATCTTTTTTAAAAGTTGTAAAATTTTTGGCAAGATGTTCATATACCTCAATAAAAGAAAAAAAGGTTACTTTGAATGTTTTTTTAACTGATCCTTGGGACTTTCTACAGGAAATCAGTTTTTAAAAATGTATCCATAACATAGAGGCCCATTTCCTACCTCTGTTTTTATCCAAAACAATTGTAAATCCTGAAGGTGGCACAAAGAATACTAAAAGGTATAAAGATAAGACATCTGTAATTTGGAGCCCCAGAATAGGGGAGATCAAGAACGACAAAGTGTCTTAAGCTCTATTCAATACAATCAGGCACCCTGACTCAGAACTCTCCAACTGCATCAGAGCAACAGAAGGTACCCCCAGGTAGCCCCTGGTCCTTCACCAGAATGAGCAGGAGTCAAACAGCAAAAAAAAAAAAAAAAAAAAAAAAATCACCACCTTCTTCCATTACAAAGAAGCTATGACCTGTATTCCAGTGACCTGCTAACATTCAGCCACCTGAGAGGTGGCCTCCTGTCCTGCAGGCTTCAGCCTCCTCAAGCCCATGAAGAAACACCAGAGCTACCTTACAACAAGCAGCCAAGAACTTGCCATATCCCAGTGGAAAACCCCTCAGAGGGTGGCTAAGGGAGGCTCACCTGGGAAGTTCCTCTGCCATCCCCAGAAGATAGGAGTGACAGGCTTACAGTGTAGCTAAGCAGACAATGGTCACAGAAAAGGCTCTACAAGTCAAATGGCCATCAGAAACACATCCCGCCATGTTAGGCAAAGTCCTGAGAACTTACCTTTGAGTGTGAGTGTTGCAATACAGAAGACCGAAATAAAAACCAGAGCGCTTAATACCATTCTCAAAATACCTAAGCTATTTGAGAAATCACCTGTTGTACAGAGAAAAATCACAATGTAAATGAGACGAGACAGCCGGCTCACAACGGCACCCTATGAGCATGGTGTTAGGGTCACTTGGAAGGATTTTAAATCACCTGTCATAAATCCACTTCAGCAACCAATTACAAATTCTCCTTAAAAAGTAAGAGAATTAGAAAATCTCAGGAAAGAGATGGAAGGTATTTCTGTCAATCAAATATAATATAGACTTGAAATACAGAGTGAGCACTACATTATAAACCTGCATTATAGCTGCCAAGGGATCCAAGAACACCTGATTTGAAAATATTAGCTCTCCATAAAAGTATCAGATGGATGAAATCCAAATCTGGAGACCTTTCTCCAGCAACTCCAGATTCCAGAAATACACAGCCTTCCAAGCAGCACAAGGAGAATGGAAATCTTTGGGGATGGGAGATGGGATAATTTCTAGAAGGAAAAAGAAAGCAAACAAACTGAAATGCAGTCTATCGGTTTTCAACTATTTCAACCTGGACAGTGTCCCTGTGGTGTGAGATTCCTGAATAGCAACAGAGTTCCAGCCCCAAGCCAGGTGCAGTGGTTCAGTCTGAAATGTTCAACAGAGACAATGGGTTTGAACACTTGATCCCCAGCTCCTGGATGTGTTTTAGTTAAGGTCCTGTGGCCTTGCTAAGGGAGGTGGATAGAAGCTGGCAGGAAGTCACATCTGTTGCTGGGGGCAACCTGAGCTTTCTACATCTCAGTCCAGTTACAATGTGAAAAGTGACAGCCCAAAGCTCCAACTGCTGTAGCTGAAGCAGCTCCTGCCATCCTACTTTGCTGGCCATGGCTGACTACACGCTCTGAACCCAGGAGCCTAAAGGAAGCCTTCCTCTCTTAAGTCGCTTCTGGCAGGTATTTTCCCACAGGGATGAAGTGATTGACGTAATGACTGATTCTGGCTGTGTGTGTCTGTCCTGCACCTGGTGCTCAGATGATCAGCAAGTTTCCCAAAGGATACTGAAGCAGCCATTCTGTGGCTTGATTCATGAGAATGAAACTTGAAAGCTAGTCACTCTGGGGTGTCTTAAAGAGCCCCCCGTGAGGCCTAAGCACAAGATGACTCAGTAGCCCTTCCCAAGGACATCATGATAGTATACAAAACAGTTCCACAAAGTAGGAAAAAAAAATTTGGAATTTGTCAAAACCATAAAGAAATGCTAAATGTTTGGGATGATAGAGATACTTAATCCAATTCAAATGTGCACAATATATGCAATATAACCAAGCATCCTGTTAATGTGTATAATTGTATGCAAATATGGATCAGTTAAAAATAATTTTTTAAAAAACTCAAATGAGTGAAAACCATTCAAAAAAATATCATTGATGTGTGTCTTAAAAAATGAAATACATGATCCCAAAAGAAAAACACAGTAACCTAAAAAATAATGCAGTATGCTTTTTTTTTCCTTTTGCTCTCTTAAGAATTTCTGTCATTTGTTCTCCTAGTCTACCAAAGAGATGGTGTCAAAGGAATGATGCCTGCTCTGTGGACCCCTCTTTAGGTCATTTCTTCAAAAGCAGGTGCCGAGAGAAGTCTGATGACACGGTAAGAGGTGGTTGAAAAATCTCATTTTACATCATGAGAAATTATCTTTTGTAGCTTTCTACGGTTACCCCACTCCATATTTAATCAAAAGCTCCACATGGTTTAAGCCTAGAGGTTCATCAACTAATGGCTGAGAATTGAACAAGAGCTACTTGTGCACATCATTTGGGGATGTCAGTCTTGCCCTAAACAATCGACTAGGTTTTAAAAAGATGACTGCCGTGAATTCATCTGTGTGGCTCCCAAAACCACAAACTCAGAGAGTGGTCAGCAAATACAATCCACTTGAGTTCCCATTCATTGATTTTAGAAGCAACTGGAAGGGATGCTGTCAAACCACTTTATAGACTCAAAACATAGCCCGGCCACCCTTTCCCATTCCCATTTATCCTTTTACAAACTATTCTTTTCTTTTAAGGGGGAAAAAAAAGATGGCTCTTATTGATAATCAGTTTTCTGTGAAGGTGCATTTTCAGAGAGCAGGACGCTCCTAAGTAGCGCGTTTCCAATCTGATCAGGCTTGTTTTGTCTGGCAAATGAATTATGTAAACCTTATCCACCAGAAACTGTTTCAAGTCAATTAATTGTTGTAATTACTTAAGATTTCTTTTTAATGAATATGGCTCTCCAGGGATTCGGTGATATCCTGTCATCTGTAGGGCCTGATAAATGAAATGTGATTTGTGGTGGCTCGCTGCAAACTAAACCCTCCTCGTACACGGGCAATGTCTGCGTCCTGCGTGCTCGTTAAATGGAAGCGATGCCCTTGATGGAGACAGCGACATTCATTATAGATGTTTCCAGTTAGCTTGAAAGCGAGGGGACGAATAGGCAGCACTCACCCTTCCTACTCTCCTCTTTCTTCAGTCCCTCTGGAAAGGAATTAACCAAGCCCATGACCTCAGCGAAGCCACACACCATGTCACTAACAGCCTCATCGTTCCGTCTCTCATCTCCATTAGATTCAATAAATTGAGGTCTCAGGCAGCTATTTCGGGTGGTCCTGGAAGCTAATATTAAAAATGAAGGATTAGTTTTCCAATCTTTCATCTCTCGCTCTCCCTCTCCCTCTCCTCCCCCAACCCCATGGCCCCCCCACCCCACTCCCTCTCTCTCACACCATTTTAAGGGGTCATCTCTCTAGGAGTTGACAAAATCAGATCTCCTGTCTCTTTTGTAGATGCTCCATTTCCAAGTGACTAGTAAGCTACATTGTACCTGTACATTTAGAAATCAGAAATATCACAACAGTGTCCTGTAAAACACCTCAACCTTCTGAAATATAGGCATATCTACCCTAGCAGCCCAAACTCTGTATAAAGCATATTTCTTAAAACAAACAAACAAACAAACAAACACCCATCTTCTATATTATTTTTACCCAACAAATCAGACAGTCCATGTCAACAAACAGTGTGTTTTTTTTCTGGGACATTTTTTACTTTATAAACAGTGTAATCATGAAAAGATTTCTAGCCAAAATTTTCAGGGAATTAAAAGAAACATTAACAGATCCAGCAAAGTATAAAACAGAATTGTAATCTTTATTACTGAAGTAAATATCTGATTGAAATGACTTTTATCGCAGTCACTGCAAAGCAGCACGCTGTGACTGAAGTAGTGTTTGTTGACCACAAGTAAATTGCAAGTTTGCCTCTTGTATTCTCTTCTCTGCACAGTCAATAGCTCTGGACTCAGTTGGTTGCATCACAGAGAATAGCAGGTGAGTTGTAAAACGGTTAGACCGCTCACACTATAATTTTCATCATCCTAATATCTTAAGTCTAGGAAAATTTAGGAATACTGAAAGTTTTGAAATTCAGACATCAACTAAAGTACTCATTCAGTAGTATATTTTTGGGTGACTGAAAAGTATCTAAGCATTTGGGATCAATGAATGGCACTGTGATCAAGGGCACTTGCTGCTCCCCCAGACAACCTGAGTTCGGGTCCCAGCGCCCATGTCAGGCAGCTCACAGCTAACTAACTCCAGATCTAGGAGATTCAGTGCCTCAAGCCTCTCAGGGCATCTGCACTCACGGTCACATGACTGCATGCAGACACATACATCTACACATAATTAAAAGGAATAAAAATAAAAGAGCTAGGTGCTTGGTTAGACCTTTTGGTCACACGGTCAACCATCACAATGATATCCCCATTGGATGACCATTTACCATATGCTGAGCACAGTCCTCCCAAGTGCTTCACAACCTACTGCTAGCCTCAGACACTCACTGGACATTCCCTTTTTTTAATAGATTGAGCTGCGAGACAGACCAGAGGGACCGAAATACACAGCTGCAGTTTATGCCATCTGTAGCAGGATCTCCCAGATGCCTGGATCTGATACCTGCTGATCCACATGTAACTCATATTTATTATTTATCATCTGTGCTACTACTCCCTACATATTCCAGAGAGGAGCCCCTAGACGGGCATGCTAAAGAACCACGGGATTCTGGTCCTGATGCCAACACAGCACAGCTATTTGGCATCTTGCAGTTTATAGAAGTGGTTTTACCCCCACTTCCCTCATCTGCAAAATCAAACAGCACTTTTGATGATACTGACATTGGTGGTGATGGTGGTAGCTTCCCCGTGGAATTGGTGTGGAAAAAAAATTACTGACTTAATGTCTCTTAAGAACTTTGTAGTTGGAAATGGAGAAAGTGGTCAGGAAGCTGTTGCTGCTGGGTTATCATCCTCTCCTTCAGCACGGCCATTTAGTTCAGTATCATTGTCTGAATCTCCTGGTCACAAAATGGCACAGAGAAATAAAAGAATCTTCCCAAAGATTAGTGGTTAGAAGTATAATGAAACTTCAAGACATGTTTCTTTACCCAAAATGAAAAGTAGCTCTTAAACAAGCTGCTGTGTGGACTTCTAAGCATATCCAGGACAGACCAAGCCCACCCACCAATGATTTTCGTCTCTCCCCTGCCCATCACCACTGAGAACCATATGTAAACACTGAGTCTGGGGTGATGAGCACACATCAGAGGCACTGGATTCAACATTAGTTTAGTTAAAACAAGTCTTATACTATAAGCATTCACAGAAGGGTAGAGAAGTGCTGATTCAATAGCCCTAATAAGTCTCTAGGAACTGTGTATAATTGACTTATTTTTATGGTAACATTGGTACTCACACTGATTAAATAACTAACCTAAAGCCAAATAGAGTGTAGTCGCACAAGGCTTTCAGTTTTCCCAAATCTCGTCATCTAAAAACTATTTAAAAAGACAATGGGGGTCCCCTATTCCAGTGTATCCTCTCTCATGAAATCCCTCATGGCTGACAGCACCTACTACTAATATACGAGATATCAAGTTCCCTGTCTCTTCATTTCTCTGCAAGTCTGTCCTTTATATGTCTTTATAATTCATTTAGTCTATTCTATGTATATTAGTGTTTTGCTTCTGTGTGTGTGTGTGTATGTGTGTGTGTGTGTGTGTGTGTGTGTGTGTGTACCTGTGTCAGGTACCTGTGGGGGTCAGAAGAGCATCAGAGACCCTGGGTCTGGAGTTAATGGTGGTTATGAGCTACAGTGTGGGTGCTGTGAACAACGCCCAGCCCCTCTGCGAGACCAGCAAGTGCTCTTAACTGCTGAGCCATCACTCCGGCCTCTCAAGCGTTTCTTTTCTGGGAAGTCTAGTCTCTGTCTCTGTCTCTGTCTCTGTCTCTGTCTCTGTCTCTGTCTCTCTTTGTGTGTCTCTCATTTTTCAGACACATTTAAAACTATCTTGCCAAACCCACAGAGTATTCTCAATTTCACTCAAATTGTATGAAATATAAGATATAATGTAAGGAAATTATCCTTACATATTTCATACTCAGTTTCTCCATCCAAAAGCATGGATTTTCTTCTACCTTATCAGCTTTTACTTTTTTAACATATTTTTTATTCCATTTAGGGAGATGCTGTACATTTCTGGTTAAAATTTCTCTGGAGGTTATTAGATCCATTAATCAAAAGATACATTTCCACTAAATTTTCTAACCAGTATTACTAATACTTAGAAAGGTTGATTTGCCCTTTTCTAAGTCCTATTTTAAACAATAAGACAATATACAGTCGCCCATCTAAAGGTACCCTTTCTCTTTTCATATACACAGGACTGGTCAGACTTCTCAGCCCACCTTGCCACTGTCCACAGTCAAGAGACTGATAGGACATGTGTAGAACTCAGCCATCCGCAAAACAGTTTGTGCTTTTGTCCTGGAACACAGACTTCAGATGAATTCTCTTTAGCCACAAAGTGACATTCCGGAGCTACCGTTCGCAAACTATGGCTGTGGGCCAAATTTGACCTGTAGCTTGGTTTTGTATGGTCCATGAGCTGAGACTGGTTTTACATTTTTAAAAAATGGATATAAAAAGAATGAATGAATGAGAAGACAAAGGAGTGGGTGGAGAGGGAGACAGATGCAATGCACAGGGTAGAATAGTTCCTGTCTGGTCCATTACAGAAAATGCTAATCCAGCTGTGTTCTAGAGAAGAGTAGGGTGAGAAGACAGAAGAAACCTGGAGCTGCATCGCCACAGGGAGCAGAGTGTTCTGGAATTTCTCGCCACTGATCTCTGAGCTCCTGTATAGAGTAAAATAAATTACTTCTTAGTCAATCTGTTATATGCAAGGTCTGATCATTGAAAGAGCCTTTAATCACCCAAACAACCAACTTTTTAGTTTTTCATTTGCTTTCTTTCAATTTCTAGGTAGAAATTCATATTGTAAGCAATACTAATTTTTTTCTGCCTCTCAGAAACAAACATCTCACCTCTCCGAGCCCTCTTTAGTTTTATTTTACTATCTGGACCTTTCAGAACATTGTAAATTAGTAGCAAACATCCTTCAGTTCTTTGGTTTAATGGGGATTCCTCTTTACCCCAGTGAACTTCAGGTTGTAGGTTGTTTCATATCTGAAGCATCCTTAGAGAACTGTGGGGTGGCTTCTCACTTTTGTGCATATCTCTTTCAAGGTTTGGCATCAATGATTTTATGAAAGAAATTGAAAAATCTATCCATGTTTAGAAATCATGCAACACAGCAATGAATAGTGGTCTGAAGGTTTGAGAGATGCTAGTCAGAGTTGCCCAGGATTTGAAGAGTGTCATTTATATTTTCGTGGCATATCACACAAATTATTCTGTAAAATTTGTTTTGATTTCTTCTAATGCTGCATTCTGGTAGCCACTTTTTCATTTAGTTATAGTAACTCATGTTTTCTTCATTCATTTTGCCTAAGTGTTCAGTCGTTAGCATAAATTTATGTACAACATTCTATTTAAAGTGTTTAATTTCTACAATCTTTGATGAGGAAATCACTTCCTTAAACTACTCCTTTATCTTTTTTTTATTTTTATTTTTCCTGTTTCTCCAAAATCTTCTGGGAATTTTAAGTTTAAAATTTTTTATTTTTCGTTAAAATGTATTAATATCATTTCCCTCCTTTTCTTCCCTACAAGCCTTCCTGTAGCCCCTCTCAAATGTATGGACTTTTTATCTTTAATTACTATTATTACATATATAAATATTTATGCAAATAAATATGAATGCTGCCTGCTGAGTCTGGTTACTATTGCTTATATGTACATGTTTTTAGGGCCAACCACTAGGTATTGGAATGCCAGTTAGGGGTTCATCCCCAAGGAAGACTAATGTTCCCTCTCAGCTGTCCTTAATTGCTCCTGGCTCTTTATCTACAAATGGGGCCTCATGAGATTTCCCCCACTCATCTTGAGATGTCAACTGGAGTTGTTCGAAGGGCATGCTTTTGAATTTACTAATTTTATTTCACTTGTTTTCTAGACATCTTATTTTTTATGTGTGTTTATACAATTTTCTTATTTCTCGTTGTTATCAGGTATGATTGCTGGTCTATATTTTATTTTTTCTAGAGCTTCATATGTCTCCGACTGGCCTCTAATTCAGTAGAGAGCTGAAGATGATCCTGGAGTCTTTATCCTCCTGCCTCCACGTCCCAGGTGCTAGGATTAGAGAGAGGTGTTCCTCCACACCTGGCTCTACTTGGCTCTCTTACTCAGCACCTTAATTCTTGTTTTTCATACTTCTGTACGATCGAAATTTTCATGCTACAAATTTGCTTATGAGCATTATTGGTCACACCCCTCTAGGTTTTGAGACATGGTGGTCTTCTTTGTTTTAAAATAATACGGGTTGTGCCTCAGGTTTCCCTGAAAGCAAATCTTAAACAGGGCCCTATGTGTAGAAAATTATCTGAGACATGTGTAAGGAAGGATGTGGCTTGTGGTGCTGAGAAGAAGCAGCGCAGGCAGAGACAAGTTAGTAGGTGGGTTGGTGCTACGGGGAACCAGAGCTGAACTAGTAAGAAAATGTTTCTAACATGTCTTTGGAATGCCTCAGTGAAGGAAGAAGAGAAGAAGATAGAGTAACAAACATGCCCCACTCAATTAAAGTCTTTGTCTCCTGGGCAGCCATGCCTGTGAGTTAAGTATGCTGGGGTCATCTTTAAAGCAGAGAAGTTTAGGGAGGTGGTACTGATGACAGCCTGTGGCCACTCGAGGATGCTGTTCAGTCCATCTCAACAAGAGAACCTGGACCAGTGCTGAGCCTTGGACGGCATGTGCTGCAGTCTGCTGTGAGATGCAGTTACAGCCCTGCCTCTCTGTAAGAGAAGTTTCCCAGGCCCTTAGCTGGAATTTAGCTTTTAAAACATCTTTGCAATCTAACGGGAATATGCATTACACATTAAAATGGCCATTCTGAGCTGTTATTTGTAAGTTTTATCCCTAGAAGGTTTTGTGTTTCAGGACAATGAAAATATTTTTTAGCATAGCAGTTTCACAAATTTCTTCTGCCCCCCTCAACTTGTGTGTTCTCTGGTGTGTTGTTGTTGTTCAAGGCACTTAGCATTTTAAAATTCATTTGGATTTTTAAAATTTTGATATAATTTCAGACACACAGAAAAATTGAAAGGCTGGATGGAGACCTGCTGTGCGAACTTCCTCCAGATTTGGGGTTTTGTTTCATGACACTGTTCTTCGGTCTATTTGTCTATTCTGCAGATTGCGGATTTTCTTGGTAAACGGAGCTTTGTGGTAAACTTTAAAATCCTTCATTCTGTTGCTTTTTTAAAGACTATTTTTGCCTCTATTTTTTAAAAATTTTATATACATTTTTCTTTTCTGTTCTTTTAGGATTCGTTGGTTGGCTGGTTTTAGAAACCCAGAGTTTCATGTAGCCCAGACTAGACTCAAATTTATTACATATCTGAAGATGACCTTGAACCTGTGATCATTCTTCCTCCCAGTCCCAAATGCTTCAATTACAGGTATGCACAATTATGATCAGTGACTTTCATATCATTTTAACATAAAGATGTGAAATTTTAGATTTCCCATCATGCTTATGTTAGTTGTTGATAAATTTTCAAACGTCCCTGTCATTTATTTGACCTTTGTAACACTTTAGAAATGTGTTAACTCATTTCCAACTATTTGATAGCTCTATAAAGACTTTTTTTAAATTTCAAACTGAATTCATCACAATCAGAAGACATACTAGAAAATATGTAGTATCAATCCTTCCTTTTAAAAAAGTTTATTGACATTTATACTACACAATTTACACTAACCTTCACGTTATATTATCGAAGGTATCATGTTTACTGAGAATAGTATCTATCTTGATTTGTTGAGTGTGGTAATCTATAATCATCATTTCGTTCAAGCTGACCAAGTAGGTGTTCTCTGTGGCTTATTAATATTTTTGTCTTGTTATTATATAATTTGCATGCTGAGAGAGACCCGTATTGAGCTTTTCTGGGAATGACTGTTTTTTTTTTCCTTTTCATCATTATAAAATGGCTTTATTCACTATACCACTGTAAAATGGGTTTATCTCTCATATCACTTTTTCTTAAAGTCCATTTTATTTGATGTTAATCCCAGTCTTTTCTTACAGTTTCTGTTTGCACAATATTTCCTCTTCTCCTGTCTATGTCTTTAATGTCGAAAACACACTTTTCCAGTTAAGCCTGACTCACGATGCACTCAGGCGGCCTCTGCCTTCTGTTGCTGTGTTTACATCCCTCTGACATGTTTGTGACTGGGCCAGATGTATTCTTTTGTTCACTACTTTTTGACTTTCAGGTTCCCAATCTTCTTTCCTTGCCTTATTTTACATCCATATACCATCTTTAATTTTTTTTTAATTTACCAACTCTTTAGCTTTACCGCTGTGCATAGTTTAAGTATGTTGAATACCGACTATAATACGCATCTTAATTTTCATTATTCTACCATCCTGACTGTACTACTTTCTACCTTCTGTACTATAGCTGACATGTGCATTACATCTACGTACTATACATTCTGCCCAGAGGATAACTATGTAATTACTACAAACAGACCTATGTAGTTTAAAAGAAAATTTTTTTTAATTATTTCATATTTACCTGTGCGTTTACCATCTCTAATGCCTTTCGTTTCTTCCCCAAAATAGAAGTTTCCGTCTGTTCTGACTTACTTTCCATCAGAAGATCTTCATTAGTGTCTCTAGTGAATTGCTGCTGTTGACAAACTCTCTTGACTATTTTTATTTTGAAAATGTTTTTCTTTGCCCTCCTTTACATGGAACAAATTTAATAAGTTTAGAATTTGAGGTTAGAAGTTGTTCTTTCTTTCAAAACTTTAAAGAAGTTACCGTCTTCCCTTTTGGTCTCCCAAGTCTCTTACGAGAAATCACTGATTATCCCAAATACTGTTCCCGTGTCCACAAAATGTCTTTCTCTAGCTGTTTTATGGATTTTCTCAGTATGTCACATCTACTTCAAACAGTTTTTCTTCTCATTCCTCTCTTCCGTATGAATCTCAAATTGCAGTTATATTCCAGACTTTAGTGTTCACCATGGTTTAATATGGTTTTATGAAAGTTTCTCTTGGAATTGTCATATGTTTGTCCTGTACTCTTTGGTCACTAACTCCTCTGTCAAATCTAGTATGTTTCCCAAAGCATGCAGTAATTTTTTTAATTTTTACGTTTGTATCTTTACTGATACGATTTCTTTGGGTTTTCTAAGTGACTCCTGATTCTCTGGCGAGATTCTTATATCCTCATTCATTTTTTAAAACCTTTTTCGTGTGTTATTTGTTTAATCAATGTCTGAGTGTTCTGTCTGCATGTACACCTGCATGCCAGAAGAGAGTATCAGATCTCACTATAGACGGTTGTGAGCCACCATGTGGTTGCTGGGAATTGAACCCGAATCCTCTGGAAGAACGGCCAGTGCCCTTAACCATTGAACCATCTCTTCGGCCCCCTGTCCTCCTGTTCTCATTAATTTGAAGCATATTATCTCTGTAGGAGAAATAATTACATTAGCTGCATTGAAAACCTTGTTTGATAAACATCTGGGTCATTCTGAGATCACTGTCTATTGACTTCTTGCTTGCTGGCATATGAATCACATTTTCATACTTCCCCATGTGTCTGGCAGTTTTAGACTGTACCCTGAGGATTAGAAATGCTATACTGTCAGATCTATGGATCCTGTTTATTTCCCTAAAATGCAGTTCTTAAGTGGGTAAACTGGCTAAATTCTCTTAGCTTCAGTTGGATTGATTGATGTCTCCCTCCAAATGTGTTGTTCAAGGGGCATGAAGGACATGTAATTTTTACATAGTTTTTTAGTTTCTCTTCTTTCTATCCTTACTTGGACTTTCCATTTCAATTTCCAGCTGCCAAAGAATGGTTCCTGAAGCTAAGAAGAAGATGAATTGCTAAGTTTTAGCAAGTTCATATGTGTAATGATTGGGATTTTCTCCTAAGCTAAAATCTTATAAATATGAAATTGGTTCCATCGTAGCTTTTAATGTTTCTCTGGCACTTTTGTAGATTGAGGACATTGTGCAACTCATCAGTCACAAGAGTGATCACTTCACAAACTGAAGGACATAAGTGATATCAAAATACAGAACCCAAGAAAAGTGTCATTGCATTGCGCGAATGTTACCCAAGACAACCAAACAGGCCTCACTCAACAACACATCCTGCCTTTAAATGACGTAGCTGTAGCTGTTATTCAAAATCAAATGAGATTTCTGTGGTTGTCAAAAATCTTTCAACTTTGAGTCATATATAGGAATAAAAGAATTTCAATGCTTTTTGCTTGAAACAGAATATATTTTTCTTGTGAACATCCTACAAACCACTTGAGGCCGCAGGTAATCTGAAGGGCACAGGAGGGGAGCCCAGCTGTCTCTCTGGACCACAAATGTACTATTTGTACATCTTCTTCACCACATTCTCCTCTGTGCTCTCTTTTGTAGTTCTCTTCTGGCCTTCATGTCAGATAGACATCTAGTCCAACCTTGGTTCTTAAAGAACTTCCAGACCTTGACATTGAGAACTGAGATTTTTATCTTAGACCTGATTCAACATGGGGCCACTTATACTGAATTCAAACTTTTCCAATATGTATGGCAGAAAGTGATGGCTTTGTCCTGGTGACATTTCAGTGCATTTCAGCTTTTTTCTTGTTGTCTAACTATGGGTACCCTACCCTGGCAGGCGCTCTCCAACAACTGGTCCAATAATCCAGATTCCCCATCTGAGTTACACTCTGTGTCCCCTGCTTTGCTACATACATTTGTTTTTGAGCAATTCATTGTCTCTAGCTACCATCTCATTCTGAATGGATACTGAATGCTCTTCTATGACATCACCTTGGGTAGTTTACAGTGAATTCATGATGATAGGCAGATGGTAGACAAATAGATGCATAGATATAAAGAGACAGATAAATATATGCATGGGTAGATAATAGATAAATAATTATAGATAAATATAGACACATTTAGTTACATGGATAGATAAACACAGAGATACAGAAACAGATATATAAATAGTAGCAAGAGACGGTAGAGAGAGAGAGGAGAGAGAGGGGGGAGAGGAGAGAGAGAGCTGCAGAAATTAGTAGATGATAAAGATACAGAAACAGACAGAGGGAAGAGTCACGGATACGCAGAGATGATACATGATAGGGAGACAGATGATAAATGAACACTTACATGCGCATATTTAGCCAAAGAAACATTTTACCTGCTCATCTTCATGTACATACAGCATTTCTACAGACCACTGAGTAAGACACTGACTTGTTGCACAACACTGAAGCAGCTTAAAAAGGAAGTTCTGTATTCATAGAGAAAGAACTGTTGAATCTAAAGACTACCCTTTACACCAGCACTAAGACAGGTATTCAATTCAAATTTCTCTGATCAGTCTCCGGACCAAGAGCTGCTGGCCTCCAGCAGGTGTGCACCTTCCAGGTGTTCCAAACGCCCAGTGCATACCTCTCACCTTGCTTACCTCCCACAGGCTTTAACCCACGGCTGGCTCCTATACTGCAAATGCTTTCTTCTTCTGAATATGTCTGATGCTTCCTCTCTCAAAATCCTTTTCTGCAGTCCCTTTTTCCTTCAAAGAGTAAATATGACAGTGGTTCCCAACCTTCCTAATTCTTTGATGCTTTATACTACAGTTCCTCATGTTGTGGCGACCCCAAACCATAAAATTATTTTTGTTGCTACTTCATAACTATAATTTTGCTACTGTTATGAATCATAATGTAAATATCTGATATGCAGATGGTCTTAGGTGACCCCTGTGAAAGAGTCATTTGACCCCCTCCCAAGGGGTCATGACCCATAAGTTGAGAACCTCTGATATATAAAGTAATGACGTCAACCTCACGCTTGGCCTCACTGAGACATTGTTAAGCCCTTTGCATGTGTGCTCTCTGCCCCTTTGATCTCCAGAATCCTCTTGCTTTTTTTTTTTATTGTCTGCCATTGCTTGGATGCTACTCTTCATACACACTAAATTATCACAAACTAACCAGGCATCTAGGCAATTCTGACAAAAAATCTCACAAGCAATGTATAGCAGAGTGGAAATTAGATTCCCCCTTTTTAGCCAGTCATTTCTGGGTAAGAATCCTCATTGTCAATCTGCAGGGAGGTTGTGTGGCTGTATCTATCAGACTCGTAGATGACCATGCTTTCCAAGGATGACGGCTGTAAAAGACACGACTGTTCCCCACCTTTGACTCTGTCAGTGAGACTTGAAGGAGTCTCTGCGTCACTCACTCAAGCTGTTCCTGTAGAACAGAAGTAATCAGAACTGGAAGGAAAATAAAAACCATTTCCCAAAAGTGCAGAAGCCTGTGAAAACTTGCTGGCACTAATCATCAGGAGTGTAAAATTTTTATTTCTCAGTTAATAAGCACCACCTGTGTTTATAAAAAAAATCTTTGATGACTTCTGGTTTTGTGCCTCACGTAGAATATCAAATGATCTCAGAAAGGATCCTACGGGGTACATGCAGATTATTAGTGCACTCTAAAATGCCCCCGTGCGGCTGATGGCAACTTCATTACCCTCTGTCTACTTCCCACTCTACGCTTTCTTCTTTAATTTTTTTATTGAAATGATATAATATAAAAAAAATCATCGACTACCTATAAATCAATTGTCTGTGACATGTTTCGGGGAAGAAGAAAACATCAAGATTGCCAATAACAGGCACTCGGTCTCATAAAACTTGTAATCAACTTCCAAGCCAAGGCGTAAAGTGTAATATATTGCTGCAAACCTGTAACAATAGTAAACTATTTGAATTGCACCTGCGCGCATGCAGTCGTTAATATCAAATACACGTGGAAAAATTTTGACAGTCTTTCATTTTAATGGGCATCTGTTTGCTTTTCAGGTTGTGTCATCTGGTATTATGGGATAGATATCATTGGAAGGGCATGAGGACAAAGAAAGAGGGGTGGGGGACAGGCTAGAAGTGAGAGGGCAGATAGAGACAGATGGGTCAAGCGTGGAAGATTACAATGAGATGTCAATGGTTGGAAAAATTTAAGGGCAGGTTCTTTGTTTTTTTTTTAACGTCAACTAAAATAAGGATCGCACCAAGTGTTTCTTTAAGAGGCAAATCTTACTCTGATCAATTGTTATTATTCAGATTCTTCCATTGCTACGTAAAAATCGCTTCAAAGCAGTGGTTTTAATATCAGTAATAATTTGTGCCTGGGTCTGGACAATGTCATTCACGTTTAGGGTTGTGGTGGGAAGATAATTCATTGTCTCTCTCTCTCTCTCTCTCTCTCTCTCTCTGTTATTCCAATGTGGTGAATGAAATCCCAAACTCAGAGCCATTGTTCCTACTAGAGAGCAGGATTGGAGGTGCAGAAAGGCTGCCAGAGCCTGCATGGCTGTGGCTGTGGATGATCAGAGATTCACTGATCCCCGCAAAGTAGCTCCCATGAGAATCTCCATGTGGGTGCCTGGGACACAGCAGCCCCTCGGGTGGCTAGCACAGAAGCCTTCTGGAAAGACGGCAAACTTGAGGTCTGTTCTTTCTCTCACCTGTGTTCTGATAGCCATCAATTGGTCTCCTTCTTGTTTCTCTGCCTCTCACATTCATTCATTCATCTAGTCATCCAACCGTCTATTTGATAGGTTTAAAAACAGTTTTTGTGTGTATCTGTGTGTGCATGGCTGTATATAGTTGTGCACATGTGTGAAGGGTAGAAGTCAATGCTGAATGACTGAATGACTTTCACCATTTTATTTATTTATTTATTTATTTGTTTGTTTGTTTGTTTGTTTATTTATTTATTTATTTTGAGCCATGGTCTTCCACAGAACCTGGAGCTCATGGATTCAGCTAGACTGGCTGGCTAGCACTCCTCTGTGATTTAGACTGGCTAGCTAGTAATCCTCTGTGATTTAATCAGTCCTCTGACACACCCAGCCTTGTGTTATGGGTCCTGGTAGGGTGTGGGACTCACATTCTCGTGCTTTTGAGGCAAGCATTTTCTCCAGCTCTCACCTTGCAGTTTTTGACTGATTTCTCCCGGACACTGGCGCAGTATCCAAACCAAACCCATCCCCGTGTGCTCTCAGCTCATAGCAGTCAAAGTTGCTTTACTAAAAAAAGAGGAGAAGACAAAGAGAAGGAGAGAGAGGAGGAAGAGGAGGAGGAGGAGTTAGTTCGCCGGAGTAAATATCAGGAGTTGGAGGGATCACGGATGTGAGAGGAAAAAGACAGCTACAGGAGGCAGCGCTACACATGCTTTATACAGCGGGGCTGGGACAGGGCGGCATGGAACATCCAGCAGAGGGCTCTTTGGAGGCTTCAGAACAAGGTCATCACTCAGAGAGGAGAGAGGGCAAAAGAGCTTGTGGGAAGGAGAAAGAATCTCTCACGCGTCTGAGTGACAGTGTGCAGCAGCACAGTGAAGAGATTGGGTTGAGGAGGCTCTTGGGAAAAGAACAGTTTGGAACCTTGTAACTGCAGAGTCCTACCTTATTGCTGAGTGACAGCTGCTGGATAAAATTCATGGCTATGCAAAGCAAATGGATGGATCTCTGGACACTTTAAAACTATGCTTTTTGGGGGTTTCTCTTTAAAGTAATTGATGTGCAATATTTTGAAACAAGCACTATCTGGCTTTTGAGCTAAAAACGCTTTAGTCTTTTAACAGGGTCTGGGGATTTGGCTCAGCAGGGGAAGGCTTGCCCAGCGTGCACAGGAACCTGAGTTCAATTCCCAGTACCACATCAAAATAAATCAATAAGCAATGAACCAGGTGTGGTGGTGCATGTCTGTAATTCAAGCACTCAGGAGGCTAAGATGGAGGAGAATGAACTTGAGGTCAGCCTGGCTACATAGTAAGAACTTATATCAGTCAGCTTCAAACACAGGATCAGATATCATCAGAACAGATTCCGTTCAAGCCAATGGCCAATACTATCAGCTGTCACATGCAACCATTTCCTAAGTACATCAAACATCTCTCTAGAAAGCAAACCATTTACAAACCATGAACTGGGGGGTGGGAGAGGGAGTAGACGTGCACACTATTTTACAGTGTCTGTGTGCCTTCCACAGGTTCAGAAAGAAGCTTTCTATCCAGGTGCCCTGTGCACCTTGAGAGAGATGAAGCTTTTCATATTGGAAGAAAAATAAGCCAATTTTTAGTACCCAAAACCACAATGGCTGTTTTCAACCTGGTGGTGTGTTTACACGGTAGGGACCATTAGAGAGCTCCTCGGAGGCAGGTGTAGTTGATTTCATTTCTGCTCCTACAGGCTGTAATAGCTGCACCACAAGAATTGGCAATTCCCTTTTTACATTGAGTTCCTCTAAGTGAGGACAGAAGATGAGCGACCTCGCATGAACATGAGAATTATATAAACAGGTTATTTAGCAAAGCCCACTGCTGGGTTAAGCTACCTGGTTTTTAATTTACAAGGGTTGAAATACAGTAACAAACTCATTTTCAGACATGGGGCACTTTGGTACAAGGTGACCTGTTACTGCTTTGGTTCAGAAATGCATATTCGTTCCAATAATAATAATTGTAATTATTATTATTATTCCCTTTTTAAAGAAATTGTTGAATGAGAGCAATATCTCTGCATAGTAACTTGCAAAGATATATTGAGAGTGAAAAAATATATACCCTAAATTAAAAAAATTATTAAGAAATCTAACGCATAGTGGTTAAAACCATTAGCCAACCCCTAGACAGACCGTCTCTTGTTAATCGACCCGAGGTGTAACTTTGTCACAGTGTGACCCCCGGAGCCATTCCAATGCCCATAGAAGCAACCAGGAGCATTGCTTCAAGGGGAGGTCATCTATCCCTCAGGCCAAAGCTATTAAGCTCACACAGCTCTACAGAAGATTATTGATATCAAGGGGGAGAAATATTTCCTTGCTTAAACCCCCATGAACTAAGTGATTTTATCACTAAAGGAAACCTTGAGACGATTCTATCTCACACAAATACATATGGTGGCTCGGAAGAAAATATTAGTACGTCCAAATACAATACCATCATTTAGTACATGTTGTAAAGCTCTTGTAGAACCAAGGGAAGGATGGAGATGTGACCACGGACGTCCCAGCTTTAGCCCCTTGCCAGTGCGCATGTGCATCCTCTTCCCAGCGCATACGCACCCTGAGTTCTGGGCTCAGCATCCCATCTCCAGATGCAGAAGTGTAGAGTGCGTGAAAGTTGGTCAAGCAGGTTCGTTTCCAATACCTGCCACAGTAGGAAGCCACCACGTTTCTGGCCCCGAGGAGAAGTTCTCGTTCCTTGCAGCAAGATAATGTTTTAAAAAGCTGACTTTTAAACCTCTTGCTGGATTTTTTAATGGATTAAATTCATCATGTCGCCAGCTGCTGTGCCACTAATAGAGCCATAAAACACTGTATTAAAGGATTACCCATGCAAAATTTCCTCTGGTGCTAATGTGAATTTTAATACTTTTAACATTTAGTTGAGATGGGAATGTCCAGGAACAGCTTGTTCAATAGGTTGTTCTATAAAATTAAGTTCGTCGGCTCATCAGAAATGCCAGGACTCCATTAAGCTAAAATTTTACAGAGAGGCTAAGATGATTCACTGTGCAGTGTGTGTGTGAGGAGGGAGACAACATCTGCTTCTACATTCATGCTATTTAAAAAGGAAAGAAAGATAGAAAAAGAAGACAAAATGCTAAACTGTCGTGAATCTCGTAAGTTCGCAGAAACTGGGCTCCACAGAGGAAAATGCTAACTTTGAATTTGTAGGAAGCCAGTTGCCATCGTCCAGAAAGGATGCTGCTGACGGTTGAAAACTCCTAAACGTAGGTTCCCTTGAGTGCCGTGTGTCAGAGAGGAGGGGATCTTTAAAAGCGGTGATCGCACAAAATCACACATATACTATAATTGGCATAACATAAATGTAATTGTGTGTATGGGACAAGGTGGGGGAAAGAGAGAGAGAAAGAGAGAGAGAGAAAGAGAGAGAGAGAGAGAGAGAGAGAGAGAGAGAGAGAGAAGACACAGCTGGCTAAGCACGGGCACATCCATCAATAGGATTCAACCTCTCTGCTCTGTAGGGGGCGATGCTGAGACCCCGGAGACATTCCAGCCTAACCAAGGTCACACAGCTAATGGAAACAGATCTGAGAATAAAAACCCAGGTCTCCTGACACCAGGCAAGGGACCAGGTGCCTACCTTACCCATCAATAAATACATACTCATTGATTTTGCCCATATGAAACAGCTTCCATATTAAACAACAGCAAAGAATCGATAGGCACACGGTGAAAAGATGAGGTCCTCCTGAGAGGTCTACAAATAAAATAACAGATCTATGTGTATCGAGCATTGTTTCTGAAAGAGTTCTGGACCAAAGCATCCTCTGGATACTCAGCTTGAGATTTTTATCGTCTTGGTTTCGTCCTCTTCTGCTCATAAAATGACCCTTCAGATCCTGATTGTGATTCTTACCTGTGCATCTGAAATGTGACAGCATTTCACTATGTCCCGGAGAAATTGAATCGTAAATGAGGTTGTAAATGCAATGCAGGCTCTTCTTCAATGCTATTCAGTAATCATTCTAAATGCAATCATCGCAAGAGGCTCCGAATTCTCATCACAATTAGAGTGGACATTAGGCTGTGTCCCGTGCCTTATTTGAAAACACTAGCCAGGGACGATCAGTTTTAATGGAAATTCTCCAAGGCTCTTTACCCAGGCTGAATTTAGTCTGCAGCTCCATATTTTGTACTCTGTATGTATTACTGTTCTGAGAGCCTGTCATTTCTTATCAGAATGAGAAAGGCTAAAGAGATAATATTTCAATAACATACTGGCCTGATCATAAAATAACTCAATGGAAATGTGTAAGTGCCTCGGGCAGCCCGGCAGGGTACCCAGCAGTCAGACAATTTCTATTCTAGATTTTTTTTTTTTTTATGGTTACATTTTCTGTTATATCAGACATCCCCTCAAGTCTTAGTTACGCTTTATTCAAAAGGGAGAGCCGCAGTATAAAGACCTACAAAACTTATTATGATACATTACTGTAAAGAAATAAAAGTAGCTGCCACAGTAGCATATTGATAAGGACAGGCCTGCCACAGTAATTGACCTTTTTTCCATCTCGCCCACCAGGGCTGAGGCCTGAGTTTCTCAGTTGCTAGGCAACCAGGGTCACTTTTTTTTTTTTTCCAGGTCTTAAATGCACAACCTAGTCAACAAGAAGATTCAGTCTTCAGAGAGAAAGCAGGTCCCTGGCAGCAGTAAGATGTGTGGTACAACATAGAATAGAGTTTGATTTTTTTTTTTAATCACACTAAAGCCTGAGACAGAGAAACTTTGACTTTTGCAAAAGATTGTGGAAACAGATTTTTATTTCAGTGATTAGACTCTACGGATGAAATGTACAGCCAAGCTGACATATGGCTCAGGAGAGGAGCTGTTGATGCAGCGATGATCAAACCCTAATGCCCAACTCGCTTGTCAAAAGCACGGAGTGATCTAGAGAGTTGTATTAGGGAGCTGATTTGGAAGTGAGCATTTGGGGGAATTTTTTTTTTTTTACCATTCTGTTCACAAACAGCACAGCATCCTGCCAGGCTTAATGACGGTGCTGCAGGCGGCACACCAGCCCCTAAAGGTCAGCTGAGAAGAGGACTCATTCGATACCCTTCCCCCGCCACCAAGTCAACACTTCCTTTAAACTTTAATAAAGGGCACTGGAGGGAACCTATTTCTCAACCGAAATAAATGCAGTATCCCTATGCAATTGCATCAGACTCTACTACATAGGTAGGTATTTAACTTGCACCGTAGAATCCTAAGAGCATGTCAATCGCGACGACTTTTTAACAAGAGACTGGTAGATTCGTGTAACTATCAAAGGTAAGGGAGAGACTCTAGGCTTCACATTTCAGAGTCTGAGTCTCTTAACCTTAACAAGAAACCGCTCTTTTTTTTTTATTTCACTTCATATCAATCCTCAGAAACTATAAGAATATTTGGGGAAAGGGGCCGCCATTTTTAACTCTTAGAGTTTTATTTGCTTGCTTGGTGTAATGTTTTAGAGCGGAGAGCTTGTGTGTGTGTGTGTGTGTTGATTCTAAATGATAGATGAATAACTTGAGATCCAGACTTTAAAGAGATAGATGGATGGCTTCCTGGCTTCCTTCACTCTGGGCCCAGTGTAAGTTCTTACAGATCCCAGACTGATGACAGGCCTGGCTACTCCACAGACATCCCAGTGCATATAAACAGCAATGAGATCGCCAGGGCAGATAACTCTAATGATTTCTTCAGCCCTTCAGGGTGAAAAATTTACTTCATACTTTTGTTTTTTTTTTTTTTTTTTGTCTAATATTGGCCGTTTTCCTTTCCCTGAAGATAACTGACATTTTCAGCTAGGTCTACCACCTTCTCCAAGTTGCTGGCCTGAAAAGAAAACATAAACCAGGCAGTTGAACAGACACAGGCCTTGGTGCTGAGGTGATGCGGACAGCACTCCGGTCTGGAAAGGCAAGCAGAGCAAAACCTACAGCCAAGAATCCACCTCTGAGTCACACGTGTGTACCTGGAACTCACAGACCCTGAGACTTGAAGGTCAGAAAACAGGAAAGTGCAGATTCTCTCCCCACCCCCACTCCCCACAAGCCGCTTGGATTCACGTGGACGTTCAGAGTAAGTAGGTACCATTCCAAGAACTGTGCAAAAAAAAAAAAATCGAGAGAGGTGGGGGTGGGGGGCTGGTCTCCACAGAGCCTGAAGCAGACACAGCTCAGAGAAAGACTTGGGAGCAGTCAGACAATGGAATGAAATCTCTGTGCCTGTTGAGTCTTTTTTTTTTTTTTTTTTAATTAAGCCTGGGCTTTTTATGTCTCTCCACTGTGTTTTCTAGCAATTCTCTTCCTTCGTAGACTGTGTTCTACAAAATGAATCCAGAATGAATTGGGATTTTGTTTAAAGTTATGTTTAAACTGGCCCCTGAGAAGAATTGTCCTAAGCTGAGGTCACAAAAGTTCTGGTTAAAAGCAGAGAACTCAAACCTCTTCACGTGGATCTTTACTGTCGGGGTGGTAGGAATACACTGAGGAGCCAAGTAAGCCTCTTAGCTCCGAATCCGTTTGCCTTCAGTGCGGCAATGTTTGCGCTGGATCGTTCCACCGCATCCCTCGGAAGGCAGCCATACATGCTGGTGTCCATGTGGGTTCACCACAGACCGATTTTCTCTGCGTGAAGAAAGTGGGTGTTGAATGTTCCAAGAGGGGGGAAATTTTGAACCAAGTACGATATTTGGCAGATAGTTCATAATTCATGAAAAGGGTGCCCAATACACACGTTCGTGTAGGGTCTCCTCCCAGTTCCCCTCAGGAAGTGTTCCTGATGCCTTCCAGATGCTTCTTTACTCTGATCTAGCTGACTCCAAATCCCTTCCAACAAACTGCTGGGCTTTGCCCCTCCTTTGGACTTCATTCTCAGAGCTTGTGTCTACCTTCTCCTTCTCTGCTCTGCACCTCAGAAATGGTGGCTTCTACGTGGGTCTGTACCATGGGTGATCTTGGGAGGGGTTTGGAAAGTAGGGGTAATCCAGGTACTATTCCCATTATACTGTAGTGGGTGTCGCCAACTACACCCGCCCAGGTTCTGGAAGCTACTAATGCACACACACACACACACACACCCCACCCTCACCACCCCCACCCACCACTGTGGTTCTAGCCACACAGAGGGAGCCAGTTTCTGAGGTCTGGCAATACCATCATTCATGTCTCTTTGGTCCTTGCTAATCTCTAAGTGTGTTACGTTCTATCTGCCTCCTAAGCTCCTCTGCCACCCAAGTCACCAAGCCTCTAAGACACAAGTGGTCATTGTCCTCTCACTAGGTGGCTGATGTTCTTAAGGGGGGGGGAGTAATCTAGTTATCTGGGTAGCTAAGCTTGGGGAAAAGTATTTCTGCTGTAGGTTATACATGCTTCAGTTACGACAGTCAGCTGTCCACAGGACTAGCAGCTGTACAGACAACCAAGATCCTGTCTTGTTCATCACTGAGTTCCCAGTACCTAGCACATAATTGATGGGAAGTGAACCTTACTCCTATATTTTGACTTTTTAATGTCAGGAAGAGAAATGTTTTACTTGAATGTTTTAACTTTTTCAAAAATAGCATGTTAGCCAGGTGGTGATAGCACACACCTTTAATGCCAGCACTCAGGAGGCAAAGGTGGATCATTAGAGACCAACCTGGTCTACGGAGTGAGATCCAGGACAATCAGGGCCACACAGAGAAACCCTGTCTCAAAACAACAACAACAAAAGTAACGTGTTTATTATGCTCTATGAGAATAAGACTAAGGACTTTCCTTAAAGCATGGGAATCACTAGTCATCCAGCTTTTTGACTGATCATTGGTTCATCTTTCCAGCAAAGCAATGAACTCCAAGAAACTTAATTTTCCAATTAGACTCACCTCCAACACAAAAAGAAGAAATACTTTGAGTAGAATTCCTCACTGACACCTAAATTTAGCTGGTCAGCGTCTACCTGGGCAAAGTGTACTTACTTGTAGGCAGTAAATTATCACATCATAAAACTGTCTAGTGGGATTCTAGGTGTTTGGGGTGTTAAATTCCCATGTCACCTTCAAAGAAAAATGACTTTTGACATTCACTTCTTAGAAGAAAGGCAGGTACTAACTTGGGCAGAACCAGCCTGAGGCAAAATTGAAAAGTGGGGAGATTGTGGGCTATCTGCCTCTCCTCTTACCACACCGCCTAGCTCCAGAATGCTGCTCTTCTGACCCCTCCCACCTCCCAGCGCCTGGGCCTGTACTTACCATTACCCATCTACACTGAGCAACAAATGGCTGTGAGAGCTGAGAAACATGTCATCCTCTGAGTATGTACCTTGTCACCGGAATCAGTGACATCAGGAGCTTCTCCAGTCTTAGCAATCATTAGGATCACCTGGAAAGCTATCAGAACTCAGTCTGCTGTATAGGACCCACAATTAGCCTTACCCTTAGGTAGTCTCGGGTGGAGACTTTCTATCTGTATTTTTTTTTTTAACAAGCTTTCAGGTGTTGATAATGCTGGTGGTGGTGATGATGATGATGTTGATGATGGTGGTGGTGGTGGTGATAGTGATGATAACGGTGATGATGACAGTGGTGGTGGTGGTAGTGACCACATGTAGGAACCATCCTTTGGAACCCCTGAATTAGTAGTCACCGCCTAGGTTTCCTGAGGCAGATGCATATGCTTCTGCAAGTAAGGTTTGTCTCTTTTGGCATATCAAAATTTTCAGCCTTCAAATTTTAAGAATAGCTAGTAGATAAACACATTTTTTAAAAAAATTACAAATCCTCCTAGATTTTCCCCCAAAAACCTGATATCTCAGGGCCATAATGGTACTTAGAAAAAAAAAAAAAAAAAAAATATATATATATATATATATATATATATATATTCCATAGGATTCTGAGAATCAGGCCGCTGCTGGAGAGAGAGAAGCCTAATTGTTACATCAGACATACCCCAGTTCCATCCCTGCCCCACTGCTTGTCCCCACAGACTTCTGAACAAATTACTGGACCTCCATCAGCATCACCGTGGAAACCCTTAAAACAGAATCTTCACCTAAAATTACCTCTTGCTGTCAGTCTCCCACTTTGCCTTCTTTCAGGCTAACTCTGTCTCTGAATTCTGCAAGAGGGCAAGAAAGACAGCACACCTGCAAATGACAGGGTTTTAAATTTAGGATTCTGAGTCGAAGTTCAAGAGTAGGGAGATGAACTTTCTCAGTCCTGTCACAAAATGAACGCTTTGCTCATAGGTTGGCTTGCCGGAGGAGCTGTTGCTTGACACTCTGCACAAGCCATTGTGTGGGTTCTTTAATGATTTAATAATTAATAATTTAATAATGATTTAATAATTACTTTGGCTGATAGACTTGATCATGGGCTCCATTCTTGCCATTTTACCCCCAACTCCAACTTATTCTTTCAATTAGGCAAAAGTCTACCACAAAAAAAAAAAAAACATGAGAAAAAGGAATTACATCCGGTCCTCTAAACTTGTCAAGTTAATTAACACATTCTACAGTTTCTTCTTGCCACAAGCAAATGATGTGTGACTTAGCAGTTTGTTTAGTTTGTTCAACAAACAATTCCAAAGCGCTAGACACCAGGGCCATGAAGATGGATAGGAACAAGTGTTCGTGACCAGCAGAAATAATGGTCATTTAACAAATCTCTCTATGAATAAAATATTGCTCGGGCTTGAATAAAAGCATATAGAAGGCCCAGAGCTTCACGAAGGAGTGTATATACTCTATCTGAGGGAGATGATGTTCACTGTATCACAGACTCCCTGGAAGCTCTACAAAGGAGAGAGTGTATGTGTATGTGTGTGTGCATACATGTGTGTGTGTGTGTGTGTAACACATCTTAATCCTTCTCCTCCCCCCAGATTCGGAAAAGCTAGAGAAAAATCCATTAACATGCATTTTTCTATACCATACCAGACTAGGTTGATGTTCTTGGCCCTAGAGATCCGCCTGCCTTTGCCTCCTGAGTGCTGGGATCAACGTTGAGTGCCACCACTGTACAGTTAGAAGAGGAGCTTTCACAGGAGGGTACTTTATGATAAATGTACTCTCACCGGCGAAATCAAATTCCGTGGATGCACGCACGAGGGATTACAGTCACTGCCTCACAGGACTATCTTGGAGGTCAGATGAAATAAGGTGTTAGGAGTCCTGAGCAAGTATTTGTAATCTCCAGGACAGTCTCATGAGGTGGATTTGGCAAGGGAGCAGAGCCGAGATCTCCTAACCTGGTGCCGCTTTCTTTGGTGAGCTGCCCTTCCCAGGACAGCGGGGCCAAGTGGACCTATATTCTCACATGCTCATGAGCATTGAGGCGCCCTCATTCTCAACCACTCGACCCCCCCACAGCACCAAATTCCTCTTGTTCCTGTGTAATGAAAGGCAACGGAAGCGTGCCAAAGCATAACATTTAGGAACAAAAACTTTTAAAAAAAAATTTTTTTTTTAAGGTTTCTATCAGGAAGATCAGGAAAGCTGCTTTGGTCAAACTCAGCATGCATGTAAAGGGCTTTTTTGAACTTTTTACCTTTTGATGATGCTTTTGATCTGCGACTCTCAAGATCTCATTAAAAGCATATTATTTAGCTTAAACTTAGAATGCTTACTATCTTCCCCAGTACCCTGGGGCACAGAGCAGTGCAAAGCACTTCATACAAGCTTATGTCATGACAACATGTCATAAAGTAGCTTCCAGGAGATGGCTGCAAAGGTATGCCGAGGAGGGGGGGGTGTTTCACTGCTCCTAAGCTTCAGAGGGCTCTACAAGGTGAGGTCAGACTGTGTCTGCCAATAAAGTGCATCCTAATTACTCAGGAATGCCCAGGTTGACAGGAGGGGCAATCAGTGTAATCAGTCTCAGCAGACAAACCAGAGACACCTGGCTTCCAGGGCTGGATGCCTCAAGTTAATCATCTAGGTACTCGGCCCTCATACCGTCTTTGAAGGAAAAGACAGAACTTAAATTATCAGAGCAACCACCGATTTCTCAGCTGAGCTTCCCTTGGAGAACTGAAGGTGGCTAATGCCGTATAGCATAAATCACATAGCTGCTAATGTGACTATTATGCATAGGTACAATCACTGCTCTATCATGATTATGCTTCATAGAGCTTGCTGCACAGGATTCTTTACATACCACTGTGTGAACAGGGGAAGACAACAGAATGCAAATCCTTCAGGACACGCACTTACTCAACTTTGATTATGAAACAGCAAATTGGGACAAAAATTAAATACCACACGATGCTGGGACTTTTCCAAGGGTGGAGTATTCCTCACCTGTGCCTCTATATGGAAGGCACCCCTTCCTGTTTCAGTCAGGGTTTTGACTGGGAGCGACACGCAAAAGTTAAAGACTGAGTAGAACTCAATATGGCAAAGTGTTCAGCGGTGGGAAGTTCAGAATAACCTGTGGGTTAATCAAGTAAAACAATCCAAACGTCATCTTTCATCACTGTGGTCCTGCTGACTTGGAACCCCACACAGCCTCAGGCATCATCTCCCAACTAGAAGTAGGTAGGAGCAGGGAGAGGGTAGGGTACCAGTCAGGGCACTGCAGAGGGGCAGTTAATTCTGCAGAGGGGCGGAATTAATAAGATGGATTGATGGATAGGTGGATAGATAGATGATAGATAGATAGATAGATAGATAGATAGATAGATAGATAGATATTGATTAGGAACTGGATCATATGATTCTGAACACTGAGGTGCTGTTTGGTCTGCCTGTTGTCTGCAGGATAATATCCCAGGAAATCAAGTCCAAAGACTTGGGAACCATGAGAGCCTATGGTATGAATCTCACTCAGAGAGGGAAATGAGATGCCTCAACTCAAACAATGAAGAGGGGAGAAAGGAGCAAGCTCCCCGTCCCTCCACATTTTGTCCTCTTCAGGGAAGGACAATCTACTTTAATGAGTTAATGAGTTCACCAGTTCAAAGGCAGTCTCTCCAATCAACAACATTCCCTTCAGACACACTGAGAATGTTTAATCTGAGCCCCCACATCCATCACATTGACCCTAACACTCACCATACCAATTGGTGTCTGCCAGCGGTATCTGCCTTAATCAAGTGACCCTATTTCTGACTTTTTCTTGTTTTATTCACCAAAACTGGAATACGCAGCTGAGCTCCTTGACAGGGCTACAGAGAAAGTTTGGAAACCTTTGTAAAGGTCAAGCCTCGGGTCCTAACCTCTTCCCACGAGGCCCCATATCTTAAAGATTCTACCACCTCCCAACAGCACCAGGCTGGCAAACAAGCCTGTGGGGTCTTTGAGAAACACTCAAGGTCCAAACCCAAACAGAAGGGAAGCCAACGGAGCTGTTGTTGTGCATACTGAGAGCCACCAAAAGAGCTCTCCCATCCCCCACACCCTACCCCGCCTTCAGTGACTCAGCACAGCATCAGTGGCTTCATCACTAATAGCCAAGGAGCATCACTGATGGCCAAGGTGACACCTTTCCTTTGCTCATGTTTCATACCCCTCCCCCACCTTCATACCCCTCCCCCACGACTCAGCCCAGAGCTATCTCCATCTGCGGAGCAACTGCTTCATGTCTCTCCTCCCTCCAGCCCCCAATAGGTCTCCTGCATGGGATTCTGTTGGGTGGTGTGACACTGATGTGCCCTTGGTCCCCTGTCACCAAGATGCCTTTCTGTGGCAAAAACCCTTTCAGCTGCCCATACTCTCCACTGGGAGAGTTAAAAACTCTTATAAAACCACAGAGGAGATGAGACAGACTGACTCAGGATGGTAAGAATTAGCATCAGCAGGCTATGCTATCTCGTGACAAAAGTTAGGATTTATTTGTTTTCTGGATGTGTCCAGGTATGCTTCTGGTTTGGGCAAGAGAGGGTATGTTCCAAACCAAAACAACTTCAATTCAGACTTATATCACCTACCTACCTCTGACCCTCGCTCTCCCAGAAGAGACGGAAGACTGAGTCCCTTCCTCAGCCCGTGTATAAAGACCTGGATATACTTATACTACTCTGCCAAGCCTTCCACAAGCACAATGGGTCTCCTATATTCTTGTCCCAGGGTTGTTTTATTTCGTCTCACTGTAGTTCCTTACCTTTATTCCTACTACCCTGTTGTAGACTTTGTTGTTGTTTGTTTCTGGGTTTTTTTTAGTTTTGTTTAAAATATGTTTTGTGCATTGTTGGAGGAAAGGGCTGTCTAGGTCTTGGCATTTTGCATTGTCTGCAGGTGTTGGATTTCTGTGGGGGATGTTTGATTGCTCATGATCTGCACGTGCTATCAGGAGAACACCTGAGGAGTTCTGCGTCAGTAAAAACAACTGAGCTCAGACACTTGGGGCTTCCACTATTCAGTATGGCATTGGCTAGGATGATGGTGCCCTCTGCTGAGGTCTGGCAGAGTTTGCACATATGAGAATGCCCCCTTGTGGTCCTTGCTGAGCTGCCACAGCAGCCTAACTACTACACTACCCCACCCTTCCACTGAGTCCCATTATGAGACCCTCTAGGACTATCCAGAAGGATAACAATCTAGCCTTGTTTTTGGTTACTACCAGCATCTGTTGCCAGTTCAGCAGTTTTCACATTCAGTGAGTAAAGTTATCTACAGGTCTGCTCAGCAATGTGGAGAGCAGGTGAAAAAGACCGGGGAATGCCTGTTCACTTCCTCGGTAAACTAAAGACAGCGTCAGGCCTTTGCTACAGAGTCTCACATAGAACAAGGTCTCTTAGTTCAATGTGTTGCCCTATGGCACCAGCTCTCACAGCAACAGGAGTCTCTGGGTAAAGAAAAAAGGAAAAAAAAAATAAAACTTCACAGTAAATTAAGTACAATTAGCAGAGCAAACATCACAACACTCGAAGCCCAGGAAAGAAGCAATCAGTCAGCCTCCATTCTCAGTACCCATTAAGACTGGAACCATTTCTCAAGTCAGTGATCTTTGTAAGTGATCGTCATGATGAGCACCCTCCTAAATTAGGGCGCCCTCATTAAGGAGTGCCATAACGATATTAAGTTTCAGCTTCTGCTAAGAAGACGGGGTAATAAAGCTTCCCGAGAGGCGATAGCATATATACATACATATATATGTGTATATACACATATATATGTATATATTTTTTTAATCCATACCATAAAAACAGCTAAGTATGTTCCAACACTTTGACAAGTTACACTCTTTTTAATGGTCCTTTAAGAAAAAAAAAAAAAGCATTTTCTTGAATGATAGACATAAGAGCCGGAAGGGGCCTATGGATCTGCTCTCTCATTTAACAAATAAGAAGACAGAGGCTGGGCCATGGCAGATAACTGCACATGCTGTGGAGCTACTTAGCCACAGAACTGGCTCAGCATACAGCACGTAGTCAGAAATATACCTCCGTGGGACAGGAGCCTGTGAGTGTATCTCCTTCTCTGTTTTTGCCAACTCCAGAGGTACTGACAAGGACCCAGAGTCCAGGGCTGAGCAGATCTGTGCCCAAGGAACCACCTCGCTGAATCCTTGCTTGCAGACTTCTGGCTCCCAGAACTATGAGGCCACAGATTTCTGTTGTTTAAGGTGCCTGACACGGTATACATTTTTATAATTCCAAATAGGTATGTTGTGTTTAGAAAATAAAAATAAAGATCGCCCAGTTAAATTTGATTTCAAAGTTACAATGAATAGAGTGCCTGTTACTATCAGTATGGTGCGTATAATGTTTGGGACATTGACATGAAGAAAGAATATTTATGTTTTATCTGAAATTCAAGTTCAGGTGAGCATCCTATGCATTCTCTGACAGCCTTAACACAGGCCTATGAAGATGACAAAGGCCATGTTTTAGTTTCATTTCCATTGCTGTGACAAATACCCTGATAGAAAGCAGCTTGCGGGAGGAAAGAGTTTATTTGTCTTACAAACCCAAGTTATGGCCTATCACTGAACGGAAGATAGGAACACAAAGCATCGAGTCACAACACACCCATAGTCAAGAGCAAAGAGAGATGAATACATACAGGCTGCTAGGTTTTATCGAACTTTGTCCTGTCTTATATCATTCAAGACACCCTTCCTAGGGAACGGTACTACCCACAGCGGGCTGGGTCTTTCTACATCAAGGCAGTCCCCCGTAGACATGCCAATAGGCCAATCTCTAGATCATTTCTCATAAAGACTCTCTTCCCAGGGGACTCTATGTTGTTATCAGGATGACAGTTAAAATTAACTAGCACAGACCATATTGAGAACTGTAAACCATATAACATATGTACTGGTTTCCCCAGACTGCAAAAACAATATACAAACTAGATGGTTTAGACCAAAAGAATTTGTTGTCTCACGGTTCTGAAGGCTGGAAGTCAGAGATCAGCATGTCTACAAGATTGGTTTCTCCTGAGAAAGAATCAGGTTCATGCTTCTTTTACTTCTGGAGGTATGGTGGCAATTTTCAGCAGGGTTCCTTGGCTTCTAGGCATAGCAGCCCAACCTCTGCCATCATGTTCACAGGTGTCTTCCTTGTGAGCATGTCTCTGTGTTCAAATGTTAATGAGGACACCAATCGTGTTCGATGACGGCTCACCCTAACAACCTCATTTTTAACTAATTGCATTTGCAGTGTGAACCCCCTCTCTAAACCAGTTCATATTCTGAAGTTCTGGGGACGAAGTCTTCATCGAATAAATAAGGATGCACTATTCATCACATAAAAATATTAGGGAGAACTACATACAGCTTTAAAACACACTTGTGAGTTCATCACAGCTTATAAGGTACAGGGGAGGCTAAAGGCTATTAGGTCACCTCAATCTGACATAATTGGTAATATCTCATCTATTTTAGTGAGAAATGCATCCTGTCCCTAATTTACGGTGGCTTGATTTATAATTTTTCAACCTTGAATGATCTCAAAGCAAGATTCAGTTAGTAAAACCTACATGCGGGACTTTTAATTTTCATCTTCTCTTGAGCCGTGATGGGGGGTCACACAGTTTCCAGCAGTGCGCAGCAGCAACAGCAGTATGCAGCCCTCAGTAAGCCCCAAGAGCACAAAGGAGAACCACCAACAGTCTACGGGATGTTGGCATGCTAAAATCAACTTACCATATTTTCATCTCATAATGGATAATCCTCACATAAGCCGAGGGACAGAGACGTTTCAGAAGGACCCTCTTCTGCATGTTCCCCCTTTTCTCTGAATGTGCCCTTTTTTATCTTGACTAGCTACCAAATAACTGGTCTTGGGCTTTGCTCTGGGCCACTGTGCTTAGGACTGTTCTCTGGGGAGGAGTTCAGGTCCCTTTAGTAAGCTCTACCAGGAGCTGCCAGGCTTCCTTCTGGGAAGGTCACTATGGTGTGGAAGCCTCTAGTCCTCCCGTCAGGACTCTCTCCCTGTCTGCTCTAGTAGACATCTTCTCTGACCTCATCAACTCAGTGAGGAGCTTTGCTCACAAGTGAAGCAAAGAAAAGCTCTATTGTTCACTGTAGTCACGTTCTGATTAAAGTTGGAGTTAAAAGTGGATCTCAGGGGGTCAGGTGTGGTAGCCAGAATCCTAGTGACAGGAAGGCACAGTCACCAATACTGTAAAAGCATGTTCACGAGTTAGAGCTGTAGGAAGGATCTGCTATAACACACATAATGTCCATACCATAGACCACAATGAAAATTCCGATCCAGACTTGAAAAAGGCAAAGATAGCTGCCAAACATCAATGCACTGGCTGTTAATATGCTCTACCAAACAGGTGGAGTGTTTATCGAATAAAAAGATATTTGCTTTAAATGTTGTTACCTGGAAATCAGTATTTTAAAAAAATTTCTCGTGTCTTCATAGATCAGTCTGGCCTCAAACTCACAGAGATCCTCCTGCCTCTGCTGCCCAAGTGCTGGGATCAAAGGCATATGCCACCACCGCCCAGCTCCTCTTATAATTCCAAAGTTGGACATGACATCATCTTTATACACAGTTTTTAGTGGTTTCTGAATACAGTTCAAAGTCATTGGCAGGAGTCAATGGCAAAGATGGCCGGATTCACAAAAGCCGTGAAGCACTTTGCGACATATTAACTTTATGTATTATATTTTAGTCTCCAAACAGAATAACAGTATAATAATAATAATAATAATATAATAATAATAATAATACCCAAACAAAAAAATAGTGAGTACTATTTGCAGTAATAAAATAGATCTCTTCAAGGAGAAGAGAAATAGTATTCAAGGAAATACTGGAATGGCTTAAGTTACAACAGGATTCGCCACTCAATTGTGTTGATCCATATGGAAACACCAGATGGCACAATACTGCTTATTTTTCTACCATTTAATTTCAGGAAAAAGCAAGGTCATTTGGTAGATGTTGGCCTTAGATTATTATCCATTTTACTCACCAAAACCAATTTAGCAGTGTGAAGATGAGAATACGCAAGTGTGCCTTTCTTGTTTTTAATATATTCTCACTGTTCTTTTAATATTATCATTGCTTTGCCCTTTCGTTATGTTCCGACCAGCTAGACGCCAACGAGCCGGAATAACAATAAAACCAGCCCGTTGGTTTCTCCCTGTGTGAAGCAAAGATGACTGATGAAATAATTTTTACCTTTCAGGACTATCAAGCAAGGATTACTTCTATTTAATATTCTACTCTTGCATTTTCTATTCACAGGCTACATTACTAAACCTTCATACAAATGATTACCACAGTGAATTTCACAGACTCAAAGAAAACAGATACAACACAATTAGAATGCTAAACATTGTGAAAAATGTAGTAGGTCTTACCAGCGTTTACTACATAGGCTCATTGCCAAAATAATCAAAAGCAACCCAATTTTAACATATTCTAAATAAATTCTCCATTTATGCTTTGGTAGATAGTGATGATACCGTAGAAATAATCTTCTTGCCAAAAAAAAAAAAAACCACCTTGAATTCAACTGCTCTGGAAAGGATGGTCTCTCTGATCCTCTTTTTGATTAGTGAGGTGTATCAAACCCCTTTGGATTTGCACCAGTTGACTAAGTACCAGCAATCCGCAATGTAGCTGTCGCTTCACACAGAACCTTCAACATCTGTTGGTCAAATGATTGCACAAGTGGCAGTTTAGTTCTCTACCTCTAAAGCCACAGGCAGAGCGAAGGGAATCTCCATCCCAGTTCTGCCCCGCACTGTGCCATCTGGAGCCAACTGCTTAAATTCTTTTCCCTTCTTTCCTTCGAATGAAACAGAGTGGAATCTTTCTAAAATTTAGCTTGACTCTAATTTATATTTGAGTTTAATGCCATGAGGCAGAATGACATATTCCCAGGTGAATGACAGTACAGGAAAAGGCTAGGGGAAAGCTTGACGTATGATGAGCAATCCAGCAGCTCAGCAGTGAGTCCTTGGCTTGGGGTCCCAGATACTTTCCCCATTAGAAGAACCAAGAGGCCTCAACACACGAGGAAAGGGCTCCCAACTCCACTTTGCTTTGGAATATTCCCACTTACTCTGGCTGTTTTTCAACCAACTACTTGTTAGCTCCTTCTCCATGTCTTGCAGAGAGTCTTCAATGGCATAGGGCATGAAAGATTCCAACTCCTGGAACTCATAACTTAAGCTTCCAGTTAGAGAAGAACAAAACAAAACAAATAACAACAGAAAATGAAAGTCAGAGGGAGAGTTGTTGGGAAGGAGGCAATCAATTGGGTGGCAGGGGATAAGATATGACAGTGGAGGAGCATGAGCTCAAAGAACATTCTACAAGCATGAGATCGTGACAGAACAAAAAAAAAAAAAACAAAATAATGAAGATGAAAGGAAGAACCGTGGCTTTGGAATCACCGGCTAGCAAGATGGCTCCGCGGATAAAGCACTCGCCACCAAGCCTGACAACCTGAATCCAGTCCTGGGTGTCACACGGTGGAAGGAGAGAACAAGCTCCTAAAAGTCGTCCTCTGACCTCTACACATGCACACCCACACATACAAAATTAATCGATGAATGTTTTTTAAAGAGCTACAATCCTGAGTCACACAACCACACCCAGTCAAGGAGGGTCCACCTGTGCAGCCGCAGTCCCCCGGGATGCCACCGCCTGGTGAGGGCGTGGCTGGTCTGTGAGAACTGAAGATGCTGAGCTGTTTCCATAGTGACAAAATCGCCTTGTGACACATTTCTCAGACTGCATGTCCATTTTTAAATGATGTAGGGCTGTGCGTGGTATGCCCATTTAAGTTTGGTCCCGATCATTTGAAACTCCATTTCCCGTGGCACGTTCTAACCCTTAGGGAGTGGAAACCTGAGTTATCTATCCCTCTGTTTCAGCAGTACTGGATCTCAGACACGGAAGTCGCAGTTCAGAAATTTCTGAATCCCTCAAATTTAGGATCGAGCCTGTCCATAATGTGCAGTCTGCAGAATTCTCGATGAGTGAACGGCTTTCATATTTTTCTTAATGATTTCTATTTTCCGTCCTTTTCATAACAAGCTAATCACTGCATGGATTTACAAACACATTGAAGAAGTACACTTCATAATAAAGTCGCTTCTTGTTTTCAACAGACAGAGGCTTCTATGCCTCTTCGATTACACTTTTGATGGTCCTGTCAAAGGGGCTTTCATGAGGGATGGGTTCTTAATTAAGACTTTAAAATGAGAGCAATAAATGCATTTTATTGATTATAACATCTTCTTTATTGGAAGGACTACAGACTGCTAGTTAACTGGTCGTGAAATATTCATTACAAACAAGAGATGATGGAAATAGTCTCGTGTTGGTGGGAACTCATTTTTCCTCAGGAATTCTCTTCTGCAGGAAGGCATGTGGCCCCAGTCATGTCATCCCCGAGGAAACACCTGCTGCTCTCCTACTAGCCACTCATCCAGAAACTCACAGTGTCTTTTCTGCACTAACGTGTGAGCTCCATAAAGGGTATCCTGTTTGGACAGAGGCAGTTGGAAGGCCCAGGGTAAATGTCTCTAGTAGGTCCACGTCTGCCTCCAGGACCAGACTCGCCCACAGCAGAGTGTCCAAGCAGACAGGCCAGCTCTGCACAGGAAGAGCCAATCCCCTCCAGCAACACAGGGCAGCAGTAAGTCTCCCTGTTGCAGGCACCTGTCTTTGTTACCTGAAGTCTTCTAGAACTTCGGATTAACCTTTGCACTTCTTACTAATTTTATGTACTCTTGTGCACTTTATCTTGTTCCCCAAAGTTGGCTAGGAGACAATTTTAGACAAATTTAGACAATTTTAGACAAATTCAAGAGAAAGAGCAGCGTTTTAGGACAGTGCAGGTAACAAACCTGAAGTGCTGCTGGTATTATTAAAAATAGCATCGTGCGGTACTTCCTTGGAAAATTCCCCACCTGATCTCATTCAGCTGGAAGGGTCCCGAAGACAAGAAGACAGAGACAGGAAACAGCCTCATTCACACATGCAAGGAAGAGTAGAGGTGTGTGTATGTGATATGGTGTGTGTGTGGTGTGAGTGTGGTGTATGTGTGTGGTGTGTGTAGTATGATGTGGTTTGTGTGTGTCTTGTGTGTGTATTGTGGATATGGAGTTACGTGTGTGAGTGTGATGTGTGCAGTTGTGGTCTGTGATTGTGGTATGGTTTGTGTGTGTGTGGTGTGTGTACTGTGTGGGGTGTGTGTATGTTGCACATGTATGTGTATGAGAGTGTATTAGTATGCATGTGTTGGTGTGGTGTGTTCTGGCAGCTTCCTTCAGAGGAAGAAGAGTTTCCTGGCCTTCACCAGTCATCAGCAGGCTACCTGGGATTCCTATCAGTCATTGCTAAACTCATGGAGTTTTGGTTGTGCAGGTCTGGTGGAGCTGATGCTTGGGTTTCTATCTTTACCGTGCCGGCAAGGTCCTTCTCCTCCTCTCCCTGACACTCTCAATCTGATGGTCTTTGCCAGTAACATGGAGGAGGTAAGGACGTGTGCCCAAAGCTTACAGGGTTTTTCACAATGCAGATAAGTGAGTTATTACACTTAGGAAATTCTTGATGATTTTAAAACTTTCTGTCATGTGTGATAACATTGACAAAAGAATTTAAAATGTTTTTAAATCCTTAATGTTCTTTTGAAAGTTTTTATGTTCATTATTTTGAGGCAGGAGTCTAGAACTCTTCACACAGCTGAGTGCTGGGATTTTAGGTATATGCCGCCAGATATGTGCCACCACACCTGGCCCTTAAAACAACTTTCCACGTATTGATAATTCCCTTCCTTTTCCAGAATTTTCTTTACTTTCAAATGTGAACAGAGTTGGGGTTTTATTTTACCTCTGATTACCAGTTTGTTTTCTTTTTAAATGCATTCCACGGTGAAGTCAATCCTTTTTCCCTTTTGTGTACCGGTCTATAATCTTTTTTACACATGTACAAACTTGTGTAACTACCACTACAACAGGGATATGAGTCATTCCATGACTCAAAAGAGAGTTGTTAGGATTTTAGTTCCCAAGTTTTAAAGCTTTCGTGGTCACACACACACACACACACACACACACACACACACACACACACACACTTTTCTCTTTCTCTCCATGTTCCTTCATGTGGAGAAAGCATAATGAAAAATAAAAACCAGTATTGTTTCCAGACATTTTACAAAAAAAAATAAACACTGTTCTTGAAATCATGGAAGCCACAGGCAAGACTCCCAAACTCAGACCCACTATGGAAGCTAAATCCAGATCAGAAGTCAAAGAAAGGTCTAGATGGAACTTCTAGCGGGACAAGGTCACCCAGGTCCAACGATGTTGCCTCCGGAGCCTTCTGAGAGTATTAGTCAGCTTTTCTGTTGCTGAGACAAAATGCCTGAGACACCAACTTTTGCCGAAGAAAGGCGGGGCTGGGATGTAGCCGGGTCGGTAGAGTGCCTGGCTTAAGGTGTACAAATCCTTGGCTTTACTCGCCACCACTAGACAAACCAGACGCGGTGGCGTACCCCTGTAATCTTGCACCTGGGAGAAGGAAGCAGTAAGACTAGAAGTTCAGAGTTAGTCCTTGGCGACGTACCTAGCTAGAGACCAGCTTAGGATAGGTGACACCCTGTCTCAGAAGGAGGAAGAGGAGAAAAGGAAGAATAAAGGCTTATTTGGGAATCACAGCTTCAGAGTTTTCAGCCATGGTCACACGACTCCATAGCCTTTGGCCTGCAGTATTCGATAGCAGGAGCACATGGCAAATGTGTGTTTACCAATGTCATGCAGGAAGCAGGAGCAAGAGTCAGGGTCCCAACACCCCTTGAAGGCCATGTCCACAATGACCTGAGTTCTTTCCAGTAGGCTGCGCCTCATAACTACCACCCAATAGTACCTCAGACTAGTGACCAAGTCTGTGACATACGGGCTTGTTGAGGGCAAGCCAGTGACACTGCAGGGCTGCGGATGGGAGATTCTCTATGGTGACCCCCTTCATCATATTGTTCTCTTGGTGTCAAAGCCAGCCGGGGGAGCACACAGGCTATGTCACTGCTAGCAGTGACCCATAAGCTCAGGGTCAAGACTAGAGGGCAAAGCACCCAGATGCATGGAATTATGTCAGAAAGTCTCCAAAGAGGTCCCTTACAGAAAGATGAAACAAGGTAGGTAATTTCTCCTCCTTCAGCTTCCAAGGCAATGGAAGCTGTGGAATCTATATGCCCCCCCCAAAAAGTTTCAAATCATGGAAAAGCTCCCGGATTCTTAAATTATTCATATTAACAAATACAGGGAAAAGAATAAGCCTTCAGGAAATGGCAGAAATGCTCTAATTCGGGGGCTATTGCCAGCCCCTGTATTCTTTTAACTCCCTCCATTCACGCCATATAACTGAAAGTCTTGTAATGCTGCCTTTGATTTACGGAAGGGAAAAGGGCTGATGTTACTGAAAAGACCCATTACTCTTGTGCCTCCCCATGTAGTTCAATGTTAAGTACTCTACAAACGGAATCCTTGGTGGAATGCAATTCTGTAATTCAATCGAGAGATCTTGCTAATGTCCCAGTCTGCAAGAACATAGCTTAAGGGTTTCAGTTTAGTAGGGAATCTTGCAAACCAGAGACAGAATTACAACCTGCCTTTCCAGTCGAGGGATGAGTGAAGGCTCATAGCAATGGGGTATTAAGCAATTATCCAGATTTTTTTTTAAGAAATTGAAAGAATTATAAAGTTCAGTTTATCTCAATGAAGGCAAAGGGCAAAGAAAACAAGAAAGGAGGGAGAGAGACTTTTGACCAGTGAAGACACTGAAGTCAGATGCTAGATAAGAAATGGCAAACTTAAGATATATATAGAATCTAAAGCTCTAAACTCAGAAATACCCTGGTTTAAAGTCCTGCTTTCTCTGCTTCCTAACCCTGACATCTTAGCCGGACACCACCCCTGTGAAGTGTACAAGAAACACCTACCACCCCAAAAAACTGTATTGATGGAGGAGTCAAACGAGATGAACTTTCCATGTATGCTCACTAACATAGACCATCAGACACTCACATGGAGAGAGACAAAATTCACAGAAACATGACAGAAGGTTTATCCCTCCAAACTGATGACAGCTGGGGACAGCAGACTGAACTGGGATTTGTGAATCAGATCTCCAAACCTTATTTGCTGGGCTTGATTGTCATTTGAAATGTGTGTGAAGTTGCAATGAAAATGCAAGTCTTTTCTAAAAGGACGCTGTTATTAGACACTATGCAACTCACTAACAATGCTGCTAAGAAAATAGGAAGAGCCCCGGGTGTGTGTGTGTGTGTGTGTGTGTGTGTGTGTGTGTGTGTACTATGGTGATGTAGAGACCCCACTAATAAAATATGAAGGGGGAAATGTTAGAGATAAAATTCTAGATCAGAGTGCCCTAAGAACATTGGAGAACCTCCCCCGTGAGTACTAAGCAAACTAGGTGATTCCAGACACACCTTCCCCATCACGATGGCTGGTTGTTAGCTACACCACCAGAAATGCTTCGCCCACAGCTTTCCCTACCCATTTTCCAGGATTCCCAAGTCCTACACAGATTCCTGTGATCTGGTTCACTTAGCTTGCTGGTTGTGCTTGCATAATCTCAGAAGAATAGTCTATCTCTGCTCTTGGGAACAGCCTTCATTTTGAATTAAAGTGGTGTTGGGAGTAGATCTATTCTCTGTCATGCTTCCTGTGCCCAAGGCTGTCTGTCCTTGAACCATCAGGCTCACTTATTGTAGGATACCAAGAGGAAAAGGAAGTACCCTGGCTTTGGGCTTCTCTGATTCTAGCTGCAAACAAATCATAAGAAGTATGTGGGATTTTTTTTCCCACTTATTAGTACTTCTGAGGATCCATTGTTCCCACAAAAAAGTCATGGCTCACATATGTCAAAATGTATGTACAGTACCAATTATAGCTGAAGGGAGACTACTATAGGATTCTTTATTAAATACTTACAAACAGAACTTATCTCCCCTGTTATACAAGAGATACGCAAATTATCATCCTTACCTTGTAATATCATCAAACTGAGGCTGAGAGCGATTATGGCAAATTCCTTCCCATGATACCTGTCGGCACAAACAATTCCCCACTTGTTTTGCTCTCCTTGAGTGCCCATCCTACTAGGTCAGAGCTGCCCATCAGTGTCAAACTCAGCCACATCTGTATTGAACAATTCATGGATCTAGATACTCTGCAGGCAACAAGAACAAAAGGTAAACTGATACGTTTGTCTTAAATCGGCTTCCGTATCTAGGAAGTGCAATCCAATTTAATACATAAACACATAAGCAAACAAAGCAGATTAGGTAGGAGTACATTCTTATAATGGATACTTACACCTCTGCTGAGCATAGATAGGACACGCATGCTTCAGCCAATCACAGGCTGCTAACTGTGACACCATGTCCTTGTAAGACAAATGCTGATTACAACGTAAGATTGCTTCTGGGTGTTACTTCCTGTCTCTGACTATGACTAGCAAGGCATTGTGACTCAATGCTGCCCAATTCTAGAACCTTCTTTTTAATCAGAGAAAACTTTTGCTAAATTTAATTTATGCCAGCAATTTTCTATTATACCTTAAATCTGTAAGTGGAAAGCTGGATTTACTCAAAAAATGGAAAGAAAACAGCTACAGTATAAGTGAGAATTGTTAGAAAAAAGTGACAACAATGACTGGTGGGAATCAGCATGATAAATAAAAGCAACTGCATGCAAGAGATTTTTCATCTAATATTTCTCCCACAAATATTTGTTAAGCACATACAGTGTCAGACCCCTTTCTCCAAGACCCTGTTGCCTTTGGACTATATCCTGATGTCTTGTTAAGGTCTAGGGTGTCATAGGATGGTAAACGATGTCAGGGCTCAGCCCTGGGATGGGGTGCTAAAATCACACATCTGAAGATGGCTTTCTCATGATCCAACCATTTCTGTCTTGCCCAGCAATCCATTTCTTGACCAAACATTCATGGAACTCAATCTACATGTTCTACCTATATGTCCCTTGCACGCAAAGAGGCATGTTAGCCTGCTCTGTTTTCACTTGGAGTCATAGTAGTATTCTGGGTCCTGACCTTTCCGAACACCGGGAAGGACAAAACCTTCTCTGGCCAATCCCTGGCTCATCGGTCTCCCCATCCATCTACCTTCAGGGATCTTCACTTCTCTATGCTGCTGAGGCAGGTTTTCCTTCATCCCAACCAAATCTTGAGAAAGTGAACATCGCTGACAGGACAGTGACCCTGGCAGAGAAGAGAACCATAGATGAAGGCAGGGTTTTTTTTTTTCCTTAAAAGAAATCATAGTTATTCCATTAAAATGTGGCTTTTTATATATGATGCTAAATTTAGTGACAGATTCGTCATAGGAAAAGTCACATGCTTGACACCGGGCCCTGAGTCCAGTAGTTTTGTATCTAATTCAGTGAAGTCATTTCAGATTTAATGAGTTAATCAGACCACACAAAGGCCGACCATATCTGAGAAGATGCATATTTTCTTCAGAAAATCTAATTAATCTCATTTACTACACAGGATGTTTTCAGGAAACTTCCTGTTAGGGCCATTTTTTTTTTTATTTTATTCTTATGTATGTTCATGATCAGGGGAGGTGTGTATGCCAAGGAGTGGGTTTGGAAATCAGAGGACAACTTTGTGGAGTCAGTCTTGTCCTTCCACCTTTAGATGGGTTCTGGGAATGCAACTCAGGTCATCTGGTTGGTAGAGCAAGTATCTTACTCACTGAGCCAGCTTGCTGCCATGTTAGATTCATTTTCAAAAGATTATTAAGATTGAGATAACATTTTTTGTTGTTTTTCAAGACAGGGTTTCTCTGTTGTGACTCTGGCTGTCTTGGAACTCACTCTGTAGACCGGGCTGGCCTTGAACTCACAGAGATCTGCCTGCCTCTGCCTCCCAGGTGCTGGGATTAAAGGCGTGTGCTTATCTTAGGCACTGTTGGCCCTTTTAGGTTTATCTTCTACTACTCACCCCCATGGAGCACCTCTGTTCTATTAGACTAGTCTCCTGACAAAGCCCCCTCTTTCCCAGTGTTTTTGACCTTTGAACGCTGTCATGCATCATCCTGGATGTTTGGTGACTTTCCAAACATTTAGAATCTTCTCAAAAATGCTTATGCTTAAGAGAGCCCTCACTTCTATGACAGGACGAATTCCAAATCCAATAGAAGTTGCCCTGGCTCTCTCATCCTCCGCTCCTCCTCTGAAGTCCCTCCTACAGCTGTCAGAGCTATGGTCTGCATCAGTCCTTCCAGAGATTCTATGTGGGGACTGAGGACTAAGGCTGTAGCTTACACTTTGCTCCCTCACAGGGTTGTGCAGCTACTCAGAACTCAGGAAATACTAGAACCAAGTAAATGATTGCTTTCAATCCTTTAAAGAGGAAGTACGTCTCAAGCACATGTTTTCAATAGTCTGTGTTTATTGTCTTCTGTGGGTGGCAGTGAAGGAGTCCCCTCCTATTTTGAATACTATCTGTTTGTTTGGTTTTGTTTTGTTTTGTTTTTGTTTTTTTAACAAATTTGTAAAATAGAAAAGACAAAAGGAAAAATCTTAGTTCTAGGCTATACCCTTTCGTTTTCTTTGTCTCTTTTTACTCTGTCAGTAAAACTTGAACCTTTCTCCTTTCTCGGAGCAAATGCAAAACCTGAAAGTATAGTGATTCTTGTTACAGTGGATCTTGATAAAGAAGTCGGGAGTGCTATACTTGGGGAGGGTGGGGGTGCTGATGAAAGCCTGGACACCCGTGAAACGGATCTTCAACTTCTGCTGCCCATTTCTGAGGCGTATATATACATGATCAGAACCAACTTGTCTTTGGATCCCCCCCCCCCCAGAAATTGTCCACTGAGACTCACTCAATATGTACACACACACACCAGAATAGGGCTACCAGGATCTGAAAGAGTTCAGCCCATAGCACTGGGTAGCATAACTATACACGATTAGGAAGATCTTAACACACCTCTCCTCCCTGCCCCCCAGAACTAATCTATATGCTAATTTGCACTTCATAATGCCGCCCCACAATATGGTAATTGCTGTAATGTTTTCCAGGGAGAAGAGGTGGGGGAAAAAAAAAAAAAAGAAATTGAGCTGTGGTTCAATCACTGAAGCCTGTGCATTGGTGAGGCTTCACACAAGAGCGAGCCCAAGTCCAAGGTGCACCGCGTTGAGAATATGGCAAACTTCAGACAGGATGGGAGATGTCTTCTGAGTCTATGGTGTTTCGAGATGGCCGTCAGTAGCATGGCGTATGTATGCAGACCACAAACTGCAGCTCATTAGATAGAATAAAGCTGCCTTCCCCCACCTGCCAGGGTAGCTAGTGTGTGATTTACAGGATCTGATCTAGTGGGATGGCCCAGCCTCCAGGGCTTCTGCCTTCCCAAGCATGAGGGTCCTTTCTTGTTGGCCTGTTTTCCTATGTGCGATCTCCAGTGTTATTAAGATATCAAACACGGGAATGACAACAAGAGTCCTAATTAAACAACAGCCTCACTGTGCGCCCTCAAAGGAACAGGCTGAACCCAAATAAGAGGAGTGTGGGACTGGAAAGGGGGGAAAAGACAACGGGGGCTTTGAAGCCATGGGGGTTTCAAACAGCAGATTTGCTATGTGTATTTAAAGGGCCAGAGGACACCAAGGGCTCCTAAAGCTATGCAGAGAAGATCTAGACTCACTGAGTTGGAAGGGGAAATAGAGTCCTGTGACCAGAACCCAATTGTAATTGAGCTCAAGGACCACTCATGGCAATCAGGGAAGTAATATGCTTCTGAATAATTATGAATAATTAGGCACATTTATGAATAATTACACTGATAATAACTATCTAACTCATTCCATTTTGAAATTGTAATTCAGTCTTTGCAGATTGGGGAGCCATTCCCTTGTCCTGCTCTATGCATATTCATGGCCTAATCCAAACTACTGCTGGACTTGCCTTGGGGACAAAGGGATATCCTGGTCCACAGGGACTAGTCTTCATACCCCCTTAACTGACTTGAGAGGACTCCAGTTAGGTAAGAGAAGCAGAGAAAGAAGGAAATATTTTCCTAAAACACCAGAGCTTCGCCATCTAGTGACTATCAATATGCAAATTATTTAAAAGTGATATAAGAAACTCACGACTGTTTTCAGTACAACAGTTAAAAGAAGCCAATGTCTGTCTCCCCACATCAGCCAGGAAACTGTACGTGAGCAATCTTTTCATACTTTCCATAGTCCTAGGGCTGAATCCTAGGCTCCTTGCAATCAGAAGCCACAGTTTGAAAACAGTCTTAAAATATGGCATCCCAGGGATTTAAACAAAAATGTCTCTTCCTACTGCCTTAACAGACACAAACACACACACACACACACACACACACTCCTCTCTCTCTTTTCCTCTCTCTTTCCACTCAACCCTTTAAGTATTTCTCTCTCTCTCTTTCTCTGTTCAAATCCTAACAGTGCTCATGATAAAAGTAAGCTTAACGCTTTCCTAATTCCAAAGGTAATCTGTTTGGAAAAGATCAGAAAGAGAATTTGTAAAATAACTTTTAAAAATTAGTAATATCGATACTAACTCAATATTTTAAAAATGTTCATTTGCAGTACGTATTTCAGACAAGAATTTGTATCCTTTCTTTTTCTTTCCTATTATGGAAGAAGCATTTTCCACATTAGTAAAAAAATACAATAAAAACCCTCATGCTTTAAAACTGACAAAATAAACTTATGGACTATATTTGGGGTTTTAATCCTCATACAGACACAATCTAGTTACTTTCTATCTCCTATCAATGTGCTTCATCATCAAAAATAAATCATTTTGAAGCAGGATACAGTGGCACAGACTCTAATCTCCTTAAGCAAGAGGGTCACTTGAACCCTGGAATTTGAGCCCAGCCTGGGCAATATAACAAGACTCCATCTCAAAACACCAGATATGGAAAGGAGCTAGGGAGATGGCTCTGTGGGTAATGTGCCCACTGCACAAGCCTGAGGGCCTGAGTTTGGGTTTCTTAGCACCCATGTAAAAGCTGGGCACAGCTGCTCATCTGTAACCCAGACCTGGTGAGGTAGATACAGAAGGATCACAGGGTCTTGATGACCAGTCAATCTACCCCAAACACCAAGTTCTAGGGTCAGTGAGAGACCCTGGCTCAAAAAAATAGGATGGGAAACAATAGAGGAAGGCACCTATCATCAACCACTAGTCTCGGTACATATTCCAATGCATGAGCACACACATTTGTGAGAGTCACAAATGCATACACCACACACACACACACACACACACCATTTGTTGATACCCGGAATGTTTATGGCTATGGTGGTTTGAATGAGAATGGCTCCCACAGGATCGTTTGTTTGAATACTCAATCCCCAGTTGGTACAACTGTGTTGGGAAAGGATTAGAAGGCATGACCTTGTCACTGGGAATTGGCTTTGCCGTTTCAAAAGACTACTACTAGTCCCAGTGTGTCTCTTTCTCTGCCACTGCCTCCTAAGGAAGGTCAGGATGTAAATTCTCAGATGTTCCTGCTGCCGTACCTTTGCTTCACCATGGTGGACTCTAACCCTCTGAAGCTGTAAGCCCCAAATCAAATGCTTTATTGCAGAAGGTGCCCCAGTCATTGCTGTTTTATCACAGCAATAAAAACAAGTAACCAAAACAATGACTTAGCTATGTTACATGAAAACATGCAGAGTAAGCACTTCCCCAGGCCTTGGGCACCCTATATTTCCAATTTTTGTTATTCTACCATGTTATCTCATGAGAAAGTCTTAGTTCAGAGTTTGTTTGGAGTTCTGAGCATCCTACATAAAAGGCACCAGGCTAATTCAGTATTCTAAAAAAGAAGTCACTCAATATTTCAAAGGATAAATTCTAGGATATTCAGGGAGATTCACAAGTGGATCTCAATTCTATATCTCTTCTAGAGGGAACAAGCAGGAAAGACTAAGAGATACGTCTCCATATATCAGAGGCATTAAAGTCATGGTTATAGATACCAGTTAGTAATACAGAAAAGTGCGTAGCAGGGAAAGCAACTAAGAAAAGTTAATATTCGTTGTGATTATTGTTGGGTCTGTGAAATAGCTCAAGTAGACACTGAGAGAAACATGTCTCCATTTTAAAGTTAAAGCAGTTTGTTTCCCACGGGTTACATACTGACATGCCAGAGCTAACCAATCAAAAAAACATGGCAGCCCCAATTGTGGGTGCAGGGGGGTGGTCTTTTAAGTGAAACAGGCATTTGTTAGGGGAATCTCTCCAATTGGTCAGAACCTGAGCATGGGTAATTACTGGATTGGCTCGTTTCATCTAGCAGGAAGTGAGGAGTTTAAGGGGAAAGTGGGGCTCCTGAGAGATGTGCAGAAAGCTCTAATTGGCCACCAGCTGGCTGGGGGCTTTCTGAGAATTACTGGGGATTCCCGAAGAGCTGAGGTCAGGGCCTGCCCATCACTAGGGGGTGCCCTGGTGGTCCTCTCAATTGTGAATGTCTTTTTTAAAGCACAATAAAGAGAATACGAAGAAATGCTGACAACGGTCTATTGTATTCAAGAATATACACTTTCCTGGAGTCATTTTATAAGTTCTTATGTCACGTTCAATAAAATATTGTGTTCTAGTTAGAAAAAGAGCAACTACAGGAAGGAGGTGTGTCTGTCCCTCATCACCCTGTAGATGAGAGGAGAGAGCTTCAAGTAGAGCCAGAGTGAGGGGCAAAATCTCATGCTCCCTGCACCCAGCATGGGGAAACTTGGTGTCACCAGGCAGGAAGCCACAGTTCTAGCTCAACTCTCCCCTTTAGTGCAAGCCCCCACCATGGAACATAGAAATGTGGGTGCTTTCAGAAGTAGATCCTTCCATAAAGAAAGCCTAGAGATAAATGGAAGTGTAGGATGAGCCCTGTTCCTCTCTTGACACCACCGTGTCCTGAGAAGAGCTTGTGTCTATGTTCCCGATCCCTCCTTCCACCAGGCTGGCCTCGAACTTCCAGAGATCTGCTTGCCTCCCGAGTGCACCACCACCACCCAACCCATTTTGCCATTCTTACTAAGAGTTATCCACATAACAAATCTGCTGCCTGCCCACCCAGGGAGCCCTTCTTGTTTCCCAGATAAATAATATAACTGGCAAAAGGAAATGCTCTGAGAATGTGAAAGGAGCTCGTGGGTGGGGTCCCAAGGGAAAAGACGGAATGCACAGGAAAAGGAACGAGACAGGACAGGGTGCTGAGGCACTGGGGACATCGGGCTATCAGAGCTGGCAAGTGGCTGTTTGAGCTAAAGGTGATAAAGCTTCATCTCTGAGCACAGCACATCTCTGTATTTACCTAACAATTTCAAGTGTCCATAAGTGAAGAAAGGCTCAGAATAAATCCCACAAAAAGACCCTGAGTGGGTCTCCCTAAGGAATGGGATCTGAATTGCAAATGCCTGCTGGAATTTCACACATCCCATTACAATAGGCATGGGAATGACAGTTTAAGCAGCTCAGTACTTAAATGGCTGTGGCTGGAGTCCTTAGGGTTTCTCTCTCCTTTTGGATTCTTCTCTGTGCCTGCTGGAACTCTGCACAGCTTCTGCACAAGTGTGCCCTGCCTCCTGTCAACCTGGGAAGAAGAGAGAGACAGAGGAAGAGACCCACAGACAGCAGGGAAGAGCCCCCAAGGTACAGCTGTGTGACCTACTTCCCCTAAGAAGGCTCCACTTAGAAATGTTTCCACCACCCCCAATAGTGTCATCAGACTGTGCAACCATGTTGTTATTGATTCGTTTTAGGGCAGAGCCCCTGAGATCTAATTGGATCCATAACCTGGAATCAAGCCTTCAACGCACGAGCTTTTGTTTTTTTTTTTGGGGGGGAGCACTTCATAGCCCATCATAATGGTTAACATTTGAGTCTATAAGCTGGGTGGGTAAAGCAGATTGCCCTCCCCAAGGTGGTGGTCCTAGCCCTATCCACAGAAGACCTGAAGAGACCACAAGACTAAGAAATGATTCTTTACTTCTGCCGATCTTCAACCAGGAACACCAGCCTCCCATTTCGTCTTCAGACTCAGATTCTGATGTAAACCTTTGGCTTCATTCCCTGGAGTAGTATTCTCCAGGTTCTCAGGTCTCTTGACTCAAGACCAGTGACACAACACTGGTTCTTTACGTCACCAACGTATCTGCTGAAGCTGCTGGAGCTTTTCAGCATATACTCTTTTATGAGCTAATGATGGTTGATGGGAGGGTGGTGTTCGTTGTTCCGTTTCTCATTCCGAGGCAAACACCAGAACAACACCTTACACCTACTGTTGATCCAGACATCCCTGGGGAGGGTGGGTTAGCAGCCTTCAGTCATGGTAGAGCGTGCTTAAAGTTGGAGAACCCTTGCCACGGAACACACTCCAAAGCTGAGGGTTCTCGGAACACACTCCAAAGCTGAGGGTTCTCTGCATGCTCAGCCTGTCCTGTGTGGGGGGAGAAAGCCAGCCTTCAGTTTCTCAGAAATAAGGATGGGCACTCTGAGTGCGGAGGGCTCTCCGCAGGCAGGACACCAGAAACACCCACCCTGGCACGATACGACACAACCGTCCCTTGCCGCCTGCCTTTGGTGACCGGGACTGGCCTCTCTTCCACCCGGGTAACACTCCTCTCCTCATTTGGATGTTTCCTTCCAGAATAAAATCAAAACACAAGTCAGAGGTGATCCTCCTCCAAGCCGATGAAGGCCGCGTGTTTCCCAGATCGTGCCGAAGTTATCTGTGGCCACGTGACTTACCTACAACGTTGGCAAAAATGACAAATGCAATGTGCCACTCCCGCCACAGAAACCATTGCTGCCCTGATAGTCTCAGACTGTCTGGGTCTCGGAATGACCTTAGGGAACAGAGTTTACTTCCCAGGTTCACTTCCTGCTCATAGGTAATTTGTATAAGCCGCATTGTCTAGGGTTTCTATTGCTGTGGGAAACCCCAGGACCAAAAGCAAGTTGAAGAGGAAAGAGTTTATTTGGCTTACACTTACACAGGTGATGCTGATGTTGCCGACTTGACTTCCTTTGGAGGACCCTAATCTGAAATTGTAATCCTAATGAATCCCCTCTTCCCTAAGCTGGTTTTTGCCACGTTATTTTCTCACAGCAACAGAAATGAAACTATAACACCATAAGAGTATCACTGTTCAAAATTAGATCCTTTTCTTTAATGATGGAAAATAATTTAAGTTTTTTCCAGTACCTTGGATCATCATTTTGAATATATATTCTAGGATTTTTTTTCACTTTTCCGTGATCAAGATATCTACATGAGCTAGGCTGTGGTGATGCACGCCTATAATCCCAGCACTTGAGAGGTAGAGGCAGGAGTATCTCTGTGAGTTCGAGGCCAGCCTGGTCTACAGAGTGAGTTCCAGGACAGCCAGAGAGAGATACAACAAAGACACCCTGTCTCAAAAAAAAAAATCTGTATGAAATACTGGATCTTAGAGGTGCCACACAGGGCTAACAGCATCCTGATAGTTACCCTGACCAACAAAATGCTGGCTAGAGCTCCCACATAGGGTAACAGCATTCCCTTCCACATAGGGTGACAGCACTCCTGATGGTGGCCCTGGTGGAAGGACCACACATACAGTTCATTTCCTCCTCATAGTCAATCTAACAGGGTCTTCTCTGATTCCTTTTTATCCTTGAATAGGAATCTTAGGGATGAAGACACCGGCTCAGACCGCACAACCAGAATTCATACATAGGATTTGAACTCTGACCCATCTTCCCCATGCTCTGTCATGAGAGAAAGGCTATGTGGTGGTTTGAATAAAAATGGCTCCCATTGGCACATATAGTTTAATGCTTAGTCATCAAGGAGTGAACCTGTTTGAAAGGATTAGAAGGATTAGAAGGTGTGGCCTTGTTGGAAGAAGTGTGTCACTGGGACAGACTTTGAAGTTTCAAAAGTCCGTGCCAGGCCCAGACTCACTGCCTACTGCCTATGGATCAGGATGAAAAGCCCTCAGCTACTGCTCCAGTCTCATATCTGCCTGAATGCCACCATAGCCCATGCCATGATGATAAGGAACTAAGCCTCTGAAACTGTAAGCAAGCCCTCAGTTAAATGTTTTCATTTATAGGCATTGCTTTGGTCATGGTGGGTCTTCAGAACAATAGAACACTGACTAAGACAGGCTGTGAGCTTCCATAGACATGCTCAGTGTGCACAGAACTAAGACCAGTAAAAGAGAAATATGATAAGGTGGGCAAAGTAGGCAATAGCCTATTCTATAAGACAAAGCTCCCAACACTAAAATCTTCATTGAAAACTTTCCAAAGACAAAAGAAATAAAAGAAAATCAAGTTATTAATTCAAGTAACACTTAAAGTGGGTGTCTTGTGATCTTAAAAAAAAAAACCTCTCAAATATGTATTTTTTAACTGGTATGGAAAGAACAATTTTATTTTCTGTCATAAAACTACAGAGGAAGAGGTAAGCACTGTAATGTAAAGCCTAAATTTCATTTTGAGGTTATTTTTATCTTCCTATCTCCAAAGACTGATGGGAAAAGATTAATTAAATATGATGGAATCAGTAAAAAGCTTGAGTAATGTCAAATAAAATGCATTATGTGTGGCCCGTGTTTTCCTCGTGTGACATCTTAGGAGACGTTGGTCTGTACCAGAAGGGTGTGATCCATCTGTCACTTGAGTTATTTGACTATTGATTAATTTTCAGAAATGTTTCAACATGAGTGTCACTGTGAAAAGGAAGCCTGCTCCCCTGCCTCCTGCCGTTGGGGCTCCGAGTGGCGTGTCTTTGCCTCTTTGTATGATTTATGTTGATCTGAACCTGAAGAATCAATAAATAGTTTCTGAGGCAGAGTTATCTACATCCCCAAAAGAAGTCCGACATTTCAGTTTCTACTCAATCTACAAAATGCATTAACCTTTGGAATGACAGGGTCAGCAATGGCTGGTTGAGGAGACTCAGGAATTTTGTTCAAGTTTGTTGATCTTTTCAGTGTGCGAAGTCCTACACCTAGCAGTATCCCACATACCCCCCTGGTGGCAGGGAGGAGGAACTACATCTAGTTCCAAGTTCAACATTGGAAGGACCCACCTTGAAAGGGCTCTTTCAAATGCCTGCTGGTGTGGTTGTTAGCTTTTTAAGATGTCAACACTATAATTTCTCTCTAACACACACACACACACACACACACACACACACACACACACACACACACACACACACACACATGATTCTTTGGAATAAAGTCTGTTTCCAGAAACATCATTGCCAAAATTGAGACTACTTCCTTCTCTACAGAGGCTGTCTCAGTTGACATTTTCCCTACTTGGCTTCTAGGTAGAGAAGAATTTGTGATACATGACCTCAGCCGTGTCCAACACACAAGAACCAGAAGGAAACTATTGGTCTCAGCACAGCAGGTATGGAAGAAACAAGGAAGAAAGCAGAGTCAACAGCAGCCCACTCCACTCTTTTCTCACCCCAATAGGGTAGGGCTGTCATCAAGGATGAAGGAAGATTTCTCAAAGTATTTTGCTCATTGTATTTTATCTAAGTGAAATAAATGGGAGAATGTGAAGGCAAGATTAAGGTTTCTCTGCTTCCTTCCTTCTCCCATTCCTGAATACGCTAAGCCATGCTTCACTAATGCAATAGAGGGCACCAAGGCAGGCCATTCCTTAGTAGTATCAGACATCACACATGAGACTCTCTCATTCTGTATAGCACATAACCCAGAGAAGGAGAGGAACGTTAACGACTGAGTGTGTGGCTGACCACTTCGTCAAGGAGAAATGGAACATGTTGTGATTCTGAGCTTCTGGAATGGGAGTAACTAGCAACAGAGGTATACAAGGGGACAAGATCAGCTGAGCTTAGAAGTGACTTCAGAGTTACTCAGGCTGAAATTGGACCCTGCCAACTTGCTGGGTTTACACTGAAAGAGTTGCAAGGCAAGGTCTTTCTTAGGCCCTCTGTCCCAAGCCTCCAGCTTCCAGAGCAAGGGCAGACAAGAGGGCTTGATTTTCTTAAAGGGGATGCCATGATGAGCTCTGCTTCTAGGATATCAGCGTTTCCAGATTCAGCCAGCTTCTGGGGCTACTCATGGCACAATTCTTCAGAGAGAAATAGCTCTGTGCCTGGAAAGAATAGAAATTAGCAGTCCAACCATGGCACTGAACCAACCTGGGACATTACTTAATATATCTAATTACATAAG